>OX940978.1:44366994-44807994 GCA_954871275.1 Leptopterna dolabrata | reverse complement strand
GTAACATTTGGAAGGACTTACACATAGATATCAACATGGAAATTTAATACATCTATGTTCTAGGGTGGGGAAGAGTTAAAAAAAAAATTTTTTTTGGTTGAGTAGGTTGACACTAATATTCAAAAACTTTGCTTAGAACCAGTTTTTTTTTTTTTTTTTTAATAATCGTGCGTGCAACATGAACATAGGAGGAAATTTTCAAAGTAACGTACCTATTCAATCTACTCCTCAATTTACAACATCATCATAAAAAAACGCTGCAAATCCCTGCACAACGGTTTATTATTTTGTATAGAATACCCTCCTGTTACAGATCACAGCTCTATGTATAGATAACCCTTCTATATAATATGATATGTACTATTCTACTATATACATATTATGTAGATCGCAGACCCTCCGTAGGTTAGTACCTAACCCCGTACTCGTTACTAGGTACCTACCTAAATCACGAGTTAAATGTTGCTAAAATAATTCTGCCGATGACAAACAGTACCTAACAAAAAGAAACACACATAATGAAGTTCTGAAAAGAAATTGTTGATGAGGAGTGAAAAAAATTGCAAAAGTACCTACCAACAAACTCCAGCCCCTTCTACGTAGATGGTATACTGAACCGTTGTGTAATAATTTACCGTTGAGTAATGATTTACCGTAGTAATAATTTACCCATCAATAATACTTCAACGTTTGTTCAAGTTTCACTACCTACCAACAAACTCCAAAAGAGCCATCATTTTTCAAGCGAAATAATATCAAAGAACAACCAACTCGACTTCATACTCCGCCAATATAATCAGGTGATCCCTACCAATGATTGGCCGTATTCACAAATTCCTATTGTGGGCGCGTCTCTGGTTACGAGATTTGGTTTGAATTGTATACAATTTCATTCACACTGGAGTCGAAAATGCCTGTCGGTGCAAACTTCGGGGCCTTACTGTGAACGAACGGCTGGACGTACGATGCTCCGGATGGTCTTAAAAAACTCGCAAGTTCAAGAACTATTTAAAACCGTAAAAATATTTACGTAAAAAAATAGTATAGGCGTTTTGAAAATTTCAACCCCTATTTTGAACCCCTTAAGGCTTCGGCACACAGAACGCGTTATAACGCGACGCTTGGCGTTTCTGTACCGTCGCGTTACGGCGATACGGTTGTATGAGTCAAGTTTGCATCATCCCTGCCATAATGGCTGCGTTAAAACTCAGCGCGTAGTCCCGGAACGTTGCGTTAGCTATTCGGGTTGTGGAAAATTACAAAAGTTAACGCGCGTTAGTGCATCAACATGGGCGAAGAAACAGAAAAACTTATTGAACAAGTGCGAAAGTTTGTATACTTGTACGATACTTCACATGATTATTACAACAAATTTCCCTAGTTTCAACAGGTCTCCTCCAGTTCGTGGTGATCTTCTCAATACTCGGCTGCAGTAGATCATGCAGATCCTCAAAACTTTGTCGAGACATGCGGGAATATACAAAAAAAAAACTATCTACATCTGAGCGCAGCTCTCGACACAGGCGGTAGAATTCACCAAGTTCTTCTATTTTTTTATTGATTGGGTGTATCCAACACCGTTTCTTCCTTCCACAGCTCTCAGTTAAAGCTAGAAGGAGCAGAACTTCTTCCTCATCTGAACTGCTCATGGCTTAATTCAGTGAACCTACACAATACTGGATCTGCCGCCCAGATAACGCTGTGTGTGTGACGTAGCCATATCGCTGAACGCCGAGAAGAACGCGCGTTCCCTTACCGCCGCGTTATAACGCGTCCTGTGTGCCGAAGCCTTTAGAGATGACTCACAGTAACGTCGAGCTTCGAGGACCAACTAGACGCCGAACGGAACATATAACCCGAATTTCATCAATTTTTTTTCATGGTAACTAAGAAAAGTGGCCCGTACGGCGTACGGCGTACGGCGTACGGCGGACAGACAGAAATATTTTTATTGGTTTATTATTTTCAATAATGAACCATTGGAATCGAGCATGAAAAAAAAAATTCTTACCCCCCCTCAAAATTTGATGGTTTACGTTTCAAGATATGTAGAATCCAAAACTGCAATAAAAATATTTCTGTCTGTCCGCCGTACGCCGTACGCCGTACGGGCCACTTTTCTTAGTTACCATGAAAAAAAATTGATGAAATTCGGGTTATAGGTTCCGTTCGGCGTCTAGTTGGTCCTCGAAGCTCGACGTTACTGTGAGTCATCTCTAAGGGGTTCAAAATAGGGGTTGAAATTTTCAAAACGCCTATACCATTTTTTTACGTAAATATTTTTACGGTTTTAAATAGTTCTTGAACTTGCGAGCTTTTTAAGACCATCCGGAGCATCGTACGTCCAGCCGTTCGTTCACAGTAAGGCCCCGAAGTTTGCACCGACAGGCATTTTCGACTCCAGTGTCAATGAAATTGTATACAATTCAAACCAAATCTCGTAACCAGAGACGCGCCCACAATAGGAATTTGTGAATACGGCCAATCATTGGTAGGGATCACCTGATTATATTGGCGGAGTATGAAGTCGAGTTGGTTGTTCTGTGATATTATTTAATTTGAAAAATGATGGCTCTATTGGAGTTTGTTGGTAGGTAGTGAAACTTGAACAAACGTTGAAGTATTATTGATGGGTAAATTATTACTACGGTAAATCATTACTCAACGGTAAATTATTACACAACGGTAAATTATACCATCTACGTAGAAGGGGCTGGAGTTTGTTGGTAGGTACTTTTGCAACTTTTTTCACTCCTCATCAACAATTTCTTTTCAGAACTTCATTATGTGTGTTTCTTTTTGTTAGGTACTGTTTGTCATCAGCAGAATTATTTTAGCAACATTTAACTCGTGATTTAGGTAGGTAACTAGTAACGAGTACGGGGTTAGGTACTAACCTACGGAGTGTCTGCGATCTACATAATATGCATATAATAGAATAGTACATATCATATTATATAGACGGGTTATCTATACATAGAGCTGTGATCTGTAACAGAAGGGTATTCTATACAAAATAATAAACCGTTGTGCAGGGATTTGCAGCGTTTTGCAGTTTTGGATTCTACATACCTTGAAACGTAAACCATCAAATTTTGAGGGGGGGTAAGAATTTTTTTTTTCATGCTCGATTCCAATGGTTCATTATTGAAAATAATAAACCAATATGAGCAATATTACTCATACAAATCTTTTTACAGCTGCTTCCAGTATTTATACGGTGGTTCTATGATAAAATTATAGCTTTTCTATATATCACTTTGGTGCGATATATCATCAAATGAGTAGGGTTGAAGACCATGTGTGTAGGTACAGCTTCAGCTCATTACTCGGTTCAACACTTACCGGAATGAAAATTAGGTGTTCCTGAGAAAATTCGTGAGCCAAAGCTTGTTAAACGGGAAGCGGGTTAAACGGGTAGTTTACGAGATTAAACGATTTCTCATCGAAAATACTTCGGTAATGGCGTACGCTCACTCCGAAACTCCTCATTTTCGTAGGCCTGGAGTCTTCTTCACACAACCAATTCAAGGAATCCTAGATTTCCTTGGATTATTGTATCAGTCAACTACCTATTGTAATTACTATAGGAACTAGATTTGGATGAATAATATTGTTTATTTTTTAAGTAGATACGAATATTGCAGTGAACAGTGGGCTACTAAATACGTACAATGTAATGAAGGAACCTTTCAACTTCTCATGTCGATTTTCTAGAGCCGAGTCAATCGGGATTCACAGATCGAAAGAAATCGTCAACAATCCGTAAAATTGTCTCTCAATCAATATGATTTCACATTTCCCTAGTATCGCCATGAACACAAAATATGGAGCAGAAAACAATTATTCACATGGTCTACAACCACATGCAATGCCGTGCTTGGCTGATTTACCTGTTTCGAGAATTGATTTTTTATATTTCCACAATCATCATGCAGGTGAATTAATTGTTTCCTGAACAGTTCTGAAACTGAAAGGGTATGGACGTGTCATAAACTTTAGGTCCAATAAATCAGAAACCGCACACTACTTTTATACTATGGATGTATAATGCATAGATGCAATTATGCATGTATTATATTGTATAGGCGTGAATGTGATGTAGTTAAGTATTACAAATAAAGTAATAAAGTTTCAGCTGAAGAGTTATTCGAATATTCACTGTGCAAGCATGCCTCTATCTCGACAGCTCTAGATGTAATATCCCATCGTGGTCTAATTGGATTGCTCAAGATGTGGTTAGTGATTTAAATTCCACTGTTCGGCCGTACGGCCTTTGTGAGATACCCATTAAATTACTCTAAAACGATTGACTCCTCTGAAGGCGTCTATGGTTCTCCGGTAACAGATCCCGTACATTCTTTCTAGGTCTAAATGGACCAATCGTTTGAAGGCCGATCGCTCACTTGGCCTCAATTGTATTTTAAGACCCGAAAGAAATAATGATCATTTCTCCAGGTTTGCCAGGAAGTAGATACAAACATAACGCGCTACAACCTTCAATTACTGGGAACTTTCATTAATTTAGATTTTTTCTTTCTCGAAGATAACGAGATAGCTCTTTGTTGGAGACACGTTCGTTAAACATACCAGGTATCGGAAATGGTAAGTACTTCGGAACCTGAAGCTACAATGGCGCGGAAAATGTATCTCAGACTTAGGTAATTCCACCACATGTTGCAATTACAGAATAGTGATAGGTGACTGCATCTTCAGAAATTCTAGCAGATCTTGTAAATCCAACCATACCTCATTGATATATCAGCTTTTCAGTGCAACGGCTGGTCGTAAATTGCTCCGGGTGGTCTCAAAAAATGCTTTAGTTCAAGATCAATATAAAAACCTAAAAAAAACCATACCCTTCTGTTGAAAGTTTTCAAGCTACGGCGTTCTGAAACCAAAAACGCTGCAAATTATTACACAGCGGTTTATTATTTACCTGTATAGATGCTCCTTCTGCCAGCCTGGGAATTACATTTCATAATTGTTGTTATTCATTAAACATAACGTTTATTCAAGTTACAAAAAAGTACCTATAAACATAAAAGAGCCGTCATTTTTCAAATGAAATAATAATATCACAGAACAACCAATTCGACTTCATACTCCGTGAATATAATCAGCTGCTCTTAGGCAATGGTTATCACGGGCCAATTCCCAATTTTTGAGGCGTCCCTAGCAATGATATCTGGGCTGGATGTATACAACATGACTCACCCTGCTGTTCACGAAGCCAGTTGGTGCAAAATTCTTGGCCTTACTATGAACGAACGGCTGGACGTACGATGCTCCGGGTGGTCTCAAAAAAATCCCTAGTTCGAGAACAATATTTAAAAACGTAAAAAAATTCGAGATAACGGCGTTTTGAAAACTTCAACTCTATTTTTCACTCCTTAGGCATGACTGACATTAACGCCAAGCTTCGAGGACCAGCTAGACCCCAAATGGAAACTACAAACCAAATTTAATTAATTTTGGTTCATGGTAACTAAGAAATGTGCGAAGTACGGCGTACGGACAGATATTTTTTTATTTCATTTTTGGATGCTACATACCTTGAAACGGAAACCATCGAATTCTGAGGGGGGGATAAAACTTTTTTTCCCATCCTTGATTCCAAAGGTTCATTATTGAAAATAATAAACCAAAATATATAACCCCCACCCCTACCCGAAATGTTGGTGGTTTCCATTTCAAAGTACGTAGAATCCAGAAATGGAATAAAAACCGCTGCAAATTATTACACAACGGTTTATTATTTACCTGTGTGCGTAGATCACTGTGATGTGGGTCAATGCCTACCCCCCTAGAGCCGGCCCGGGAATTACAGTTTCATAAAAATGCGCGGGATTCAGTATTTCAATCATTCATAAACCCTTGATGATTTCCTCTTCTCCGCTTCCTATTTCCTAATTTCATCATCGCATTGAATTGCGTGCACTCCACTCCAAAACCATTGAATTCCAATTGACTTCCAATAAACATTTACTGATCGAAATCCAATTCCAATTGAAATGCAATTCCAATTAGAATCAAATTCCAATTGAAATCCAATTCCTATTGAAATACCATTGAAATTTCTATTGAAAACCATTTAAAACCATTGGAAACCATTGGAAATTATGAACAACCCCCCAATATTGAACTCAATTAAATTAAATTTTCAAATTAAACTCCCATTCCCAAAATTGGGTGCAAGATTGTTGCGGCGTCCCTGACAATGATATCTGGGCTGAATGTATACAGTTTGATTCACCCTCCTGTTGACGAAGCCTGTCGGTGCAAAATTCGGGGCCTTACTGTGAACGAACGGCTGGATGTACAATGCTCCGGGCGTTCTCAAAAAACTCCCAAATTCAAGAACTATTTAAAAACGTTTAAAAAAATTTAGGTAACGGCGTCCTGGAGATTTCAACCTCTATTTTGAACGCCTTAGAGATGACTGACATTAACGCCGACCTTCACGGATCAACTAGACCCCAAATGGAACCTAGAAACCAAATTTCATCAATTTTGGTTCTTGATAACTAAGGAAAGTGCGAAGTACGGCGCATGGCATACGGCGTACGGCGGACTGGCAGAAATTTTTTATTGCATTTTCGGATTCTACATAGCTTGAAACGGAATGAGAGGGGGGGGGGGTTAATTTTTTTTCCTGCTTGATTCCAAAGGTTCATTATTGAAAAAATTAACCAAAATGAATGTCCGTCCGCCGCATGCCGTAAGCCGTAGTTCGCACTCTTCTTAGTTACCATGAACCAAAATTAATGAAATTTGAATTGTAGGTCCCATATGGGGTCTAGTTGGTCCGCGAAGTTACTGCCAGTAATCTCCAAGGGGTGAAAAATGGGGGTTGAAATTTTCAGAACGCCGTAGCTCGAAAAATTGCAACAGAAGCGTATGGTTTTTTGTGCGTTTTATAGATCTCAAACTTAAGGGTACGGTTTTTTACGATTCAAATTGATCTCAAACTAAAGAATTGTTTGAGACCACCCGGAGCAATGTACGACCACCCCTTCGTCTGCTCCGAAAAGCTCGTCAACAAGATCGTGAAAGAAACGGCATAAATCCGGCTCAGATATCATTGCTACGGAACACCTGATGATAGTCAAGGATGGCTGTAAAAGTCGAGTTGGTTGTTCTGTGTTACTATTTCATTTGAACAATGATGGCTCTTTTGGATTTTGTTGATTGGTACTTTTGTAACTTGAACAAACGCTATGCTTCATCAATTAACGCGATTCAGACTGATTTGGATATATTTGTGGATGGCCCCCATAGTATTAAATGCAAGTTGTGTAAATATTTTGTCGATATTGATTTTGATACTTAGCTTGAATGGTTTGATTCAGTTATCTTCTCTTAATGTTGCAGGAGTTCGTTAAATTAATTTTTGTCCTTCTAGCGAATTTTCAAAGAAAATGAAGCTATTGCAATGGCTTCGAAATTTAAATAATATAAATTTTTGGAAATTTTCTTCATAGAAATCCGTTTCAGACCATTCTAAAACGATTCCTGAAATTTAACACTTTTTTATATGTATATATATATATATATGTGTCACTCCAGACGATAACTCTCGATAGAATTGAGATAAACAGCTCAAATTTGCACAAAAAATCTATCTTGGCAATCGAAAGGCTAAGTTCGAAGATGGGCGAAATTGGCCTACTCTAAGGAGGGTTTTGGCGCATTTAAAGTGCGCAAAAATTACCCAAAAATCCCCAAAATGTTATTTTCCAACAAGTGACCCCTCATTTTAAAGGTTTTTGCACGCTGAACACGATGGTGGAATCGGATTTTAGATATCTTGATCCGTTCTCAAATTAGAGCATTTAAAGTGCGCAAAAATTACCCAAAAATCCCCAAAATGTTATTTTCTAACAAGTGACCCCTCATTTTAAAGGTTTTTGCACGCTGAACACGATGGTGAAATCGGATTTTAGATATCTAAATCCGTTCTTAAATTAGAGCATTTAAAGTGCGCAAAAATTACCCAAAACTAGGATAATCTTTAAACTCTTACCCCCCCCCCCCCCCCCCTTAGAGTGGTCAGATTGAAAAATGTGAGAAGTATTAATTGAAGACGAGAGTTCGAAGCAAAAAAGGGGGAGGCAAACGATTAGTACAACTCCTTGAATTTCCCATTTGACATATAATTGTTATGATACCTTCATAGATAGACAAGTACCGGCCCACGTATTACTAGAAGGAAGACGAAAGAAAAAATCTATTTCAAATTATTCAATTTAGGTACTAACAGTAGGAGGAAGAAGGTTAGGTAGGTATCTTATCAATTTATTATCAGTATCATACGAATATTTGATATTCAAAGGTAGGTAGGTACTTAACATGATAAAAATAATATCAATGAAGAAGGAAGGATCTACCTACCTAGTAGAGCAAATCTTGAACTGGTTTTAGATACCAGGCCTGAAATCGTAGTCAAGAGGAAAGGCCATTCAGAAGGAACAAGGAATCTACTCATAACAAACGGTAGAATCAGGATGGACAAAACGTACAAATTAAAATAAATACGAAGAGAATATACATAGAAAACCAAATTTTAGACCGAAGTTTTCCTTTATTCAAAACCATAGCCATTAATTCGAATATTTCTTTGAAAATTCGCTCATTAAGTCATGCTGCATGACTGGGGTTTTTTTTTTTTTCATTCCCTTCCATGCCAGTGCATATTTAATTGATTAATATATTGTAATTGGGAGTATCTCCCGTTAATGTGTAAATAAATAAATAAATAAATAAATTGAAAATAATAATAATAAATTATTGAATCATTGAATCCTGCGCGTTTTTATGAATCTGTAACCCCCGGGCCGGCCCCAGTACTCGATTTAGGGCTTTCCTGGGGGAGCTCAAGGGTAGGTATCGACCACAGAAAACAGTGATCTACGCAGAAAGGGCCAGGTAAATAATAAACCGTTGTATAATAATTTGCAGCGTTTTTCAAGTCATGAGTATACAGCAGATTTGCAATTAATAATTAGGTTGTTACTGACCAGAAAGAAAGTGTAAGTAGCCCGGTCTCAACTATGCACCTACATGAAATGGTGCTTCTCGACTTTATAAACAACTCAAAAACCAAAGCTGTGGGGGACATTCTGACTTGATTAGGTGATAGCATCTGATTTTCATGTGCAACAGGGAAGCAAACGTGGCGGACTATAAGGAATGATGAAGTCACTTTTCTTTTGCATAGACCCCGGCATCAGCAAGAGCCCTGGGACGGTGGCTATCAACTCCATAAATTAACGTAGGCGCATGATCAGAGTTTAAGTATGCGAAGGTCGAAATGCGGTTCGTCTCGGGTCTACCGACAATCCCGAGTAGACAACCTTTTGTTTCGTCTAGTTTTCCGATCCCAGACGAAATCGTGAGTGGCTTGGAACGCTTTCTTATTAATGGAGTTGGCAGTCGGAAGGTTCATGCAGACACGAAGTCAGGTTGAACAATACCCTCCGTTTTCGGGATTATGAAGCTCATTAGCACGAAGCTTCTGTACCTACATATTGGTGCATCCAGAAGTGAAATAGATAGCCCAATACTGCTGAAGTTGAATACTGTGCAATGAGCTGCACGACCACTGCATCTACTAAAATAATTTTCTGCTGATCCTTCGCAGAACAAACTCCGATTCATTAATCACCACTCGAACATAGCGATTAGAAAATATGAAATGTACAGATAATTTCATCCAGCATTACCTCACGATTACCACATAACGTGTTCTATGAGCATTGGATTGAATATACAATTTCATAATACACGCTAATTTATGTAAGTGCAAACATCGTTTGATGTGTTGCTGTAGAGGCACCATGTCCTGAACACATCGCTTATTACGATTCCCGTATTACAATCCCGGGGCTAGTAATGACATGCAGTAGGTAAATATTTCAACATGGCCAGCTCGCGATTGCGACAAACAGCAATCACTCTATGAAGTAGTAGTCTCACAGAAATGACACAATCACCATAGTATCTGGTGTTCGAATCGCATACCTCGCATAAATATGACCTCGCTTCTAACTGCTCACCATTACTGATAAATTAGCATGACGATTTTCTCCCATTTACATAGGTATTTGATTTTATTTTCAGCTCTTCAAACTATATTGGTTTGTTTCAGACTTATATACTTATGTGTGTACGGTCCCTTAGCACAAGATTGCAGCCTTAAGGAACGTGTTCGAAAATTTCCAATTTTGAGGCTCGATACCTATATTTACCTACCACAGGAAGCTTCTTCCAAGGCCACATCAGCCTATTTTTGAAAGCTCTCACCATGTAAGCAAGGAATGTACTTAAGACAGCCTACCCAACAAAGGAGTGATATTCGAGCGACCTCTTCTACTTCGCATTAGGTACGGATCGAATACCAGGAGTGTTGTCAAGCTAAGGATCAAAATCCGATAGGAATTATTTCAGTGTGGAACGACATAAAGCCGTCCTCTATGATTATTGATTCCCCCATACGATTACATTTAAATAGGAAAAACCATCGATCATGCGAACTTTTTTTTCGGAATCGCGTATGTTTACGCTGAAATCACCACACCGAGCCGGTCAAGCACCTCGTAATGAGGGAACTGACCGAGAACAAAACAGGTCGCGGGGCAGGGTGCTCTACTAGGCAATTACCTCATGACTCCACGGCCTTGTATTGCGGCAATTCTTGAGAGCATCCCAACCCCCAAAAGTTGTCAGATAGTAAACAAACCAGGCGGTAACCCGCTTGGTTCTTCCCCGCTTGCTTCTCCTCTTGAATATAAGTTACATAATAAAACCAATGGTAGCAGTGGTTGACATTAACCATAAAAAATTTTTCGCTTCATCACTTTCTCCATTGAAATCGTCGACGGAGGTGCTGGCCGATGTGGGCCTTTCACCCCTTAGATATGCCTGATAGTAACGCAGAGCTTCGCGGATCAACTAGACCCCAAATGGGACGTACAAACCAAATTTCATTAATTTTGGTTCATGGTAAATAAGGAAAGTGTGAAGTACGGCGTACGGAGGTCGGAAGAAGGTTTTTTTAATTCTTTTTGGTTTATAATTTTCAATAGTGAACCATTGGAATCGAGCAAGAATAAAAATTCCTACCCCCCTCAAAATTTGATGGTTTACGTTTCAAGGTATGTAGAATCCAAAACTGCAATAAAAATATTTCTGTCTGTCCACCGAACGGGGTTCCGTTCGGGGTCTAGTTGGTCCTCGAAGCTCGACGTTACTGTCAGTCATCTCTAAGCGGTTCAAAATAGGGGTTGAAATTTTCAGAACGCCATATTTCGAAAACTTCCGGTAGAAGGGTATGGTTTTTTTTCGTTATTAAATTTTTTTTGAGCTAAACAATTTTTTGAGACCACCCGGAGCATCGTACGTCCAGCCGTTCGTGAGCACCAAAAAGCTTCGTCAACACGATCGTGAATCAAACGGTATAAATCCAGCCCGGATATCATAACTACGTAGCATCTGATTATAATCAAGGATGGATGTATGAAGTCGAGATGTTTGTTCTGCGATATTATTTCATTTGACAAGTGATGGACTATTGGATTTTGTTGATAGGTACTTTTGCAACTTGAACAACCGTTGAAGTATTATTGATGGATAAATTACTACACAATGGCAAATTATTACACAACGGTAAATTATTACTCAACGGCTCATCTACCAAGAAGGGGCTGGATTTTGTTGATAGGTACCTACTTTTGCAACTTGAACAACCGTTGAAGTATTATTGATGGGCAAATTATTACACAACGGTTCATCATTCTATATCCGTAGAAGGGGAACCTATACAGGTAAATTATTACACAACGGTTTAGGTAGGTACCTAGTAACGAGTACGGGGTTAGGTACTAACCTACGGAGGGTTCGCGATCTACATAATATGTGTAGAATAGTACATAATGTTATATAGAAGGGTTATCTATACGGAGACCTGTGATCTGTAACAGGAGGGTATTCTGTACAAAATAATAAACCGTGCAGGGATTTGCAGCGTTTTCGGATTCTAAGTACCTTCAAAAGAAAATTTTGAGGAACCATCAAATTTTGAGGGGGTGAGGGTAAACATTTTTTCATTCCAGAGGTTCATTGATGAAAATAATAAACCAAAATGGCATAAAAAAGGTAATAATAATTAAATTGATAACAAAATTAACATAATCAGTACACCAAACACACACACACACGCGCACACAAGCAAACACGCGCGCGCGCGCGCCCACACACACACATCTTTAAAATCCAGGGATGGATTCAAAATGCTCTGAAACGTATTTGTATCGAAAATCTCTTTAAAAATTCGTGAACGAACAAGTTCGAACCCACTCTACGTATTGTATAGCCATACCCTCTTTTCTTCGAAAATTCACTAGGTAAATTGATGTCATTCCCCTTGATCCACTATGCTCTTCAAACTATATCGATTTCAGAGACATATATTCGCCATCAGACCAGCCGAATAGAAATAATCAGTGCAAATAGATTAATAGCGGATAAATCGATCCAGAGGCTCATACAGAGCATCACTCCGTCCTTGTTCACGGACCTTCCAATCGCGAATTTCGTTTCCAGACTTTCCGTATCCCATCAGCCGGTGAGGACAAATTGTGCCCGGGCGATCTACGGCAGCCCTACACCAATTATCCCGCGAACTTGAACCAAGTGGTCATCGAGAATGTAGGAAGTACAAGGTTTTCTCGTCGAGGAGACCGCCTTCATAGTAGAAGTGGGGATCGCACTGGCCTCTACCGACCAAGTCTGGTATATATAGATCATAGTCTCCATCTACCGGTTCAGAATCGAATAGAAGCTCAACAGCAATGAGGTCTTTCGTAGTAAGTAAAAAATATTCTAACGAAGAAAAAATTCTCATTTTCAGGGAGAAGATACACAAAATTTTTTAATTCCAAAAAAAGTAAAAATATAAATATCAACTATTAATGAACATGAATTGCGAAAAATTTCATAGAAAACTATCATCAGAATTCAACATAATTTTTAGGACCTTGTACATTGCTACCTATTGTTCTGTCAGTAAGAACGGAATCTATGGTGGGATGAATGATAATTAGTGATTCAATTTAAAATCTCCCCTGCAAATATTTTTAAAATCAAAAATCCAAAGTTTGATGAATTTTTCAGAAATTTAGCTGACATTCAAAAAATTCAAGCGAAATTTTCTCGTGATGAAAAGTCTTCTCCATTACTGGTAGCTATTTCGGCTAGAGATTACCGATGCATCAATGCAAAACTCACTGATCCTATTATATTTCTATGTTATCCTTGCCTATATTAAAAGCTAGATCGTGAATTTGAAAATTCTCAGATAAGCCTATACATTAATTTCAGCCTCAATATTATTTTATAACCACCCAAACATTCGATATTCATCTATATATAATTAGCATTGTCTCGAATCCGTAAAACATTGAAGATCGTTTGATAGACATTGAAGGCTTTCTGTATTCGTTCATTTTTTATTATGAATAACCGCTGCACATTAGTTGGCCATTGTGCTGTTTTGGAAGCTGTGCCACGATTGTACGCAATGTTTCACAGTAATGTTCCAATAATTATGACCTATCATTATTTAACAGGGGTGCATACTCATAATACCTGCATATAACACGATCCTGTGGTTTTTGATCTACCTTTTCGTATATACCTTCATTTTTTACGGCAAAGGAAAAATGTTTATATTTTTATAAAACGAAAAGATGCATTCTGTACACCCTTGTTCCGTGCTGAATACTCAATCAATGTGCGAAAGTCTCTGTTGAGCCCCCTGATTTTTCCGACCGAACGGTTTACCGAAAGATACAAAAAAGCAGTGCAATGGATATGCAAATTCCCCACTATTCCACTGGTCTAGCGGGACCGTTATGTCGCATAGAACAGGTTTCAAGTGGAAGCCTTCAAATAACGAGAATAGAAGCGTTAATTGATGCATGAACCGCTGGTCCGCATATCGAGTGGATGAAGGTCATTTTTCTAGTCGACAAAAATAATGTTCGCGATGTAAGCCCCATCCTGGCGTCCTCCAAAACACCTATCGCCGAGATAATCGCTTGTTATGCATGCCAATTTCGGACTACTGCATTGATTACTGTAGCTCATATTGTGATTTTGAATGGCCTATGATAAATCTAAGGGTGGGTTCAACTACCTAGAGTTAAAGTGCGAGTGTCGTTTACTTCGAGTTACAGAAAAAAAATGAACGCATTTTGCATGCCTATTTTTCAGTAACTCCAAGTTTATGGTAATTCCCACTCAACTCAAGGCGTTGAAACCCCGCCCTAATGGTGACAAACAGAAAAATCCTCCCCCATAATTTTGGTTAGATACATTAGTAAAGTGCGGTGAAAAAACAGTATAGAAACATTGCATAAACTCAGCAACTAATACTCACCACCGATTTGTTGGATGCGTTAGTCCTGCGCCTGATTGTTATTGAATGAGGTGGCGTGATTCACATGTACAGCTGAATACCCTGGGTGTTTCTATAACTGGATGCGTCACTGGAGAAGAATGTTTACTTTTTGACAGTCACACTTTTTTGCTTTCCAATCTGTCATGAAATCCAATATTAACCATTTCATGTCACTATGTTCTCGATATATTTTGACATTCCTCAAGAACCCACCCAAAGTTAGATTAAAATACCCAACTACGTAACACTGGGCATAAATTAACTCGATGTAAATGACGCAGAAGTTTTCGATTTTTTCTTTTTTTTTACAACTTATGTTTGATGTTCTAGGTTTGTATTGTACTGGCCGGTAGCGCCATGGTATCAGCTTCGTGGGTACCCGGCGTCCCGCAAGATACCCCCGAAGTAGCTGCAGCCAAGGCGGCGCATCTTTCAGCCCTCGCGAGAGCCTCCTCCGGCAAGTAAGTAGCACTGAAAATCTGCAGTCCACTGAGAAAATGAAATGAAATGAAATTAACATTATTTATTTCTCAAAAGATAACAAAATACATTGATAATGATAATGTACTGAGTCCATCCACGTGATTCTAGCTTGCTGCCCATCATTTGTGGCATACTATGAACCATTCCAATGAACTATTTCTATTCCATTCCAATACTATTCTAATGAACATTGGAGGATCACAAGGCTGTAGGATGAGATGCTATAGCCCAGGATGCAGGATGGGATAATATTCCAGGCTGCGGGGAACGTAGTAACATATTCGCAACAAGAAGTTGAGGACCACTGGGATGTTCTTGGTTTTTTTAAGGCTCAGGATACAGCTGAATATATGAGAATCATCGAATTTTACCATATTATCTGCATTAGGTTTTCGATAATCGACCAATCGCTCCCACAAAAATGCTTGGTTAACGCTCAGTCTCTTGTAACTGTGTTATATAAGTATTTGCCGATTTGTTTGACGTAGCTCTTTCAAAATTGTACCGTCTTGACTTGACCGAAGGGCTTATGAGAGGAGGTGGGGTTATAAAATCAAACAATACATTTATAATCATACAAGATACACACACATTTTTCGTTCTTAACGTGTATACAGCATGGCTACTCCTACATAATGTAAATAAGGAAAATAATGTATGATTTCGTTTTATTTTCAGCAACGATGGTTCCTGGGCTGGAGCTCAAGATGACGGCCAGTGGAGGGACGATACAAACCAATGGAACGGAGCGTAAGTGTAAACTTGGTTTACCGATTGCTTAGTTTGAAATGAAATATCCACAACGGCTTCACCGGCCTGTAACTGCTTTATTACCAGTGACCGTAAGAACAGCATGAGTGCGAATGATTTAGGATGAATCCAAATCAAAAGCCAGATTTAGGTATTGTGCTTATTCCATTTTCCCTTCACAGTCATGAGATGCTCTAACAGAAAAGTTATCATGAGAAAAGTGTGTACCAGTGAGAAGTTCCTCATCATTTTAATATAATTAGCATCCCCTTATGTATATTTAACTGTTGAGGTGAGGTAGTACACGCAAATGCCTGTATAGCAATTTACAGCCTCACTGTCATCTTCTTTTCAAAATGTGATGCTTTTCTCTTTAGTTATGCCGGTGGCTGGAACGGTAACGATGATGGACAATGGAGGGATGATACCAACCAATTGAACAACGGAGCGTAAGTTGCTGAATATCGCTCAGTAATACGTAATGTAAGCTGTGTCATGAATTAACCTGTAATATGTTGTAAAGAGAAGAATATTGGTTCAACCTTTTTCAGTTTTCCGGGATAACTTATAGAACCAACAAACGCGCATTAAAATATTATGAACGGGATTGATTTCCCTTCATAAAGCTTCGTAGGTCAACGAACTCATGTTCATCATAGTCCCTGAATAATCAAAGCCTCGTGTTTATATACTCCTTCAGCAGTATCACTTTATGAGTGTATCATTATTTTACAGCTGGAACCAGTGGAACCGTGAAGATGATGGACAATGGAGGGACGACAGCCAACAGTGGAACAACGGAGCGTAAGTGATTTGTTACTTTCTACAAAAGGTCTGCACTCAATGGGCAATTTTTCTGGGTTACAGATTCTCATTTGTTTGCCAAATTCTGTTCAGTAACGGAAATTAACACTTATTGACCACATAATGAGGTGTGTATGTCAGGAAGTGTAGGCAGAAAACAAGGGTTAAATTTGAATTTCCCAGCTCCCTCTAGACGTATCAGGTAAATCTTCGAGTAAACCCCGCTTAGGGCGCTAGTGCATCGCTTTAAATTATGTTCATAACAGCAATGGATGGGTATAAACATCACTGAATAACATGCCCTGAAAACCAAACCGAGGAGAGGTTCACGAAAAGTCACAGCAACGGTTCTTGAAGGTTCCCAGGAATGTTTGCCGTTTCTAATTTTGAGTTGTTGCCAGCACTGAGAACCTTCGCCTCCGAAGCTTCTCTCCGCCCCCTTGGGCCAACAGCCAATCAGATGTCAATAGACCTGATACTTCGTTTATTGCCGCATGTTTAATTTCAATCACCATTACTTAAAAAAATATTGCTTATTTTTGAAAACGGGCTTCAAACCACCATTTTTCCAAGAATTCTGAATATTTTTTTCCAAAAAAAATGTATAGGTAATTTCTGCATGCCTGCTTAGTGAGGAGATCGTTTTATGAGAAAGTCTTTTACAGGAAGTTGCTATGAAGGGCTTTGTATGGAGAGCCTGTAAGGTTTGTCCACAGTTTACAGGAAGAATTTTGATGAATTGTGCGTTAAGTCACAAAAGCGTTAGGTGACAAGTAGAAAACTTTCCCATATTGACATTTACATTATTACATGTATCCTTATCTTTAATGTACAGGAGGAGTGAAGATGATGGCCAATGGCGTGGTGACAACTCTGGCGCGTGGTCCGGACATGGCGCCGGAGCCTGGAACCCTGGTACCCTCATCAACGGCTACACTCCCGAAGTAGCCGCCGCTCGTGCCGCTCACGCCGCTGCTCACGCTGCCGCCGCCGGACACGGCAGGTGGAGGAGATCTCTCGTCGCCGTCAACCCTAACGCTCTCCCCGTCCCACTCGATACCGCTGCCGTCGCCCACGCCAAGAACGCCCAGCTCGTCCAACAGGCTTCCGAAGGTGCCAGGAACGTTCTCGGAGGTGGAATCCCACTTGCCCTTCCCGCTGACACCCCCGAAGTAGCCATCGGTAAAATACCTTATTATTTTCATCTTGCAATGCCTTCATTTTGTTTAGAGAATTTACACAGTCCAAAGACCATTCCATGCTACTATGAGTATTTGAAATGATAAGACACTACAATTATGCTTTCACTCGTGAATTACAGGTAAACAAGCCCACGCTATTGCTCACGCGTCCCAGAGGGCTCTTACCGCCCATGCTGCCCCTGCGATCATCGCCGCCGCTCCCGCAGTCGTTGCCGCCCCCTCAGTCGTTGCCCCCTCTTCCTGGGGTGTGGCTGCTCCCCAGATAGTCCTACAGAGAGTCGTGCCCGCCTCCGCTCTCAGGTGGGACACCCAACTCGTCGCTGCCGACATCGTTGGCGCCAGGCCCATCCCTGCTGTTGCTCACGGTATTCACTGGTGAATTGAAGTCAGCAATTAGAAAACCAAAAGACTCAAAAAATCTCATACCAAAACCAAATTGTTATCACGACTGCGAAAATAAAGAGATACGACCTCTTCATAACCGTTTTCGACGCCTCGTTAATCATCGACATCCAAACACATCATTAGAACTCCCAGATTCATTAACTTCAGTCATCCATTTCCTCTTCATTTTTCACAAACTTGATGTCCGATTAATCTCAATCTGAAAAAAACCGGTTGTGAATCAAGATTAATTGGCCATTCCTCATTTCACGATTAGTTTGTGATTTTTAATTAGAAAATCAAGAACACTTTGTGACTTCAAATCTGATCACATAGTGCTTTAAAAATCTTACCGGATTGGGGTGTTGCCGGAGAATGGAGAGGGGAAATGGATAATTGTAGTGAAATGTGAAATACGTATGTATCTAGAAGTGCACTGCAAGTTCTGATTTCAATAAAATGGTGGAAGGAGGTGCTTGGTGCTGTTCAGGTTGGAATCAGTAACGTTCAGAATCGCATACTTGATAGACAGGGAAGGGTGTGGGAGGGATAGCTGCTTCGAATTCTATAATATTATGTCCCTACTAGATGGTCCGACTCCAATGAAATGCGAAGGATATGTTGCAATCTGGTACCTTTTAGAACTCAGAGAATCGGTCCGGAATGGTTGAATGAATGGAGGAGGTGCTGGGATACCTAAAGTGTGGTCGTTACAAGATGGACCTTATGATCTTGATTTCATGTTATTTTATTCAAACAAATATGGGCCAAGTCCAATTACAAGGCTAATAAAAATTCGAATATTGATTGATGAATAGAACAATATCGATTGGATGAAATAATACAAAATATCGGATTGGACAGCATATAGGGGGAATACGATAAATTGAGAAAATAATACCAAAGAATAGAAAAGAGCCGTAAATTATTACAATGGTTTATTATTCACCTGTATAGATGCCCCTTCTGCGTCAATCACTGTTTTTGTCGTTAATACCTACCCTCGAGCTCCTCTCTGGAAAGCCCTAAATCGAGTACTGGAGCCGGCCCGGGAAATACAGTTTCATAAAACATGAAAAATGTTTTATGCTCATGTTCACTAAAACCAAAAAACCCTGTTTTTCTACCCCTTCTTCACCCATCACACCCCTGGGTCTATTCCGATCAGGCTGCCGAGCTTCGGAGCACATCGGAGCATTCGGAAAAAATTATCTTTGTTCATTGATAGGGCCATTTAATTGTCTTGATTCACACGCTTATACTAATTCTAGATTTATTATACAGTTTTATGCTGATTTCAGACAATCCAGGTGTATGACCCATAAGAAATTAATTTTGGGAGTTGAACCTTCGTTACAACCTCAATTCTACACTCTATGGTCAAAACCAACTTATATTTGGTCTTCTCTCCCTAAAAAAACATGAAAAACGATACCTCGCAGGCTCATGTTCACTAAAACCTCAACAAAAAAAAACATCGAAAATCCCTATTTTTACACCCATTTTTCCCCCCATAACACCCCTGGGTGTATTCCGATCGGGCTGCCGTGCTTTAGAGCACAACTAGGACCCCAATGGTTTCCCAAATGGGGACCCAAACTTTGTGCGGAAAAACGACGACCAAAATCTAACGTAAATTTAGGGCTGAAACTTTGTTAGAACCTCAATTTTCCACTCTTTGGTCAAAATCTACTCATATTCGGTCTCCTCGCCCTGAAAAAATGGAAAACGATACCTCAAAAGCTCGTGTTACTAAAACACCCAAAACCTCTATTTTTACACCCATAGCTCCCCTGGGTATATTCCGATCGGGCTGCAATGTTTAGGGACACAACTAGGGCCCAAATGTGCGAATGAACGAATTTTTTACACCGGAAATAAATTAGATATGAGTGATAAGGCGTACGCCGTGAATAATACACCTATGTATTCACTCAGCAAAAAGATGTTATTACACCCCCTCAAAAATTTTCCTTTTACGTTTCAAGGTGATATAGATTTCGAAAATGCAATGTCCATCCGCCGTACGCCGTATCGTGCATATCGGCTTCATTTTCGGTCTAAAAAATTCTTTGTTTCGCACACAAGCTTTTGGGTCCTAGTTGTGTCCCGAAACTTTGCAGCCCGATCGGAATATACTCAGGGGTGCTTTGAGTGAAGAGTGGGTATAAAAATAAGTTTTTTTGTGTTTTATTAGCATGATCTTTTGAGGCCATCGTTTTCCATGTTTTTTAGGACGAGAAGACCGAATATGGAGTCGATTTTGACCAATGAGTGGAAAATTTAGGTTCTAACGAAGTTTTAGCCTGAAATTTACGTCAAATTTTGGTCTAAAATCTTTGTCCAAAATCATCGTTTTTCCGCACACAATTTGGGCCCCCATTTTGGAACTAATTTGGGTTCTAGTTGTGCTCCGAAGCTCGCCAGCCCGATCGGAATACATCCAGGGGTGTTTTGGGTGAAAAATGGGTGTAACAATAGGGATTTTCGAGGGATTTTTGAGGTTTTAGTGAACATGAGGTTCTGATCCATCGTTTTCCATGTTTTTTTTTTAGGCGAGAAGACCGAATATTATGAAGTTGATTTTGACCAAAGAGTGAAGAATTGAGGTTGCAATGAAGGTTCAACTCCCAAAATTCATTTTTTATGAGTCAAAAACCTGGGAAATTGTATGAAATTACCATAAATTTGTATGATAACGCTAGACGTAGTATTAGCAGGTGGATCAAGGCAATTAAATGGCACTATGACCAAAGATAATTGTGGTGGTGGGGGGGGGGGGGAACAAAATTATTTTCATGCTCGATTCCAAAGGTTCATTGTTGAAAACAATAAACCATATCAATAGAAAGGTGATATTAGTTCGCCAAACATTTAAAAAAAAACATATTCAGTCCGTGTTCACTTCGAGCGCCTTAATCGCCATGCGTGGAAGTATGTTGAGGGGGCAACGCTGTAGATCGTTGGTTGGCGAGAAAGCAACAGGGAACAAGGTTGAAGAGCGGACAGTTCCGAGGGGACAGGAGGTCGATCTTGTAGAGCAAAATCGGATAGTCGGGACGTCCGACTCAGCAAACTGTGGAGACTGAACAGCATACTTTAATAACCCAGGCTTCAGTACTCGATTTAGGGCTTTCCTGGGGGGGCTCGAGGGTACTGGCCACAGAAAACAGTGATCTACGCAGAAGGACCATCTATGCAGGTAAATAATAAACCGTTGTGTAATAATTTGCAGCGTTTTTTATTGCATTTTCGGATTCTACATACCTTGAAACGGAAACCATAAAATTTTGAGGGGGGTTAAAAATGTTTTTTTCATGCTCGATTCCGAGGGATCGTCATTGAAAATAATAAACCAATATCATCCGTGTTCATGGGGTTAAGGAAAAACTAATAGTTTATCGGCCATGGCTAACAAAATCCACTAGTCAGTACAGCGATAGTCAAACTTCCAGGGATTTAATCATCTCTCGAAGAAAGCTCCTTATTTCACCCCACCATGTGCACTCCTATGCTAAGAACCCTAAGAACCACGGGCTTCTTTTATTAAACGAACTTGTATTCCTATCCCCCCCCCCCCCCCCCGCCTCCAGCATCCGAAGGCCAAAGGCCATGGATTCATTTCAGCGGGGTCGAGGTGAGGTTGAAGGAAGAGGCAAGAAATATTAGACGCAGGAAAAGATATTATCCGCTTTGTATTTTCTCCAAGGATCAAAGATCGAATATACAGGTATCCGTCCTTTTCACGTCTAGGGTATTCAAGTATAAGGTTTTTTTCTACGCATATACAGCCGCGTGTGCGGCTTAGTTTCTAGGATCTTGAAGGAATTATTATTTTTTTTTTAATAATCTGTTGATCGCACCAAAAATAAAAAAAAAATAAAATGAACCTTTAAAAAATAATTTCTATGCTGAACAATCGTAATTTAATCAAAGGCGCTACACCAAAATTTTGAAGTCGGCGTCCAATTTCAAGTAAAGTGTCATAAAAACCGAAAAACAAAGAGACACAATATGACGGTAGAGAATATTATATAACAAGTTGAGAAATTATAATAATTATACTTGGAGCACGGATTATGTATTCAATGCTTCCATTGAATTACTTCGATAAACTATACTGAATCTTTAGCGTTTTTCTTGTGATTGACTGTGTAGCAGTTTAGTGTCGGAACTGTGTTTAAAACAAGTCTATGATGCGTTAGAGAAAAAATTGAATAAATCCCAGAACTAATTGGGAAATACTCATATCCATAGTGTCAGTACTGAGCAGCAGTTGGTCAAATTAAAAAGTACTACTTCTGAAAGCAGCTAGAAAGGTAATACCTGATATAGTGCTGTGATGTGTTCTCATATTGGTTTCAAACCAAGTCCAGGTACTCTAAGGCGAAGCGAGCTTCATAAGGGGTACTGCTCATGGTTCGGAAGTTTAAAAATGTGTTACACTTCCAGAAAACCCGTGGAAAAATCGACTCTTCTCGACGATACGGTTAACTGCATATAACGAAGTCCGGGATATGCTAAACGTCGAATCGAAACCATGTTAAAGTCTTTAGTTATCATACAACAGGCGAACAATGAACAGCTGTCTTTTATTGTGTATCATCATTCCATAGTTTATATCTGTGGCTTTTCTTTTGCATTTTTTCTTCCGACAACTCGGAACACAGACCGCAATACAGAAGTGAATAGATACCGAGCTTTCTGCTCAAAGAAACAGCATAACCTGCGAGTCCTAGAATGTTAGATCTTGTTGTTTTTCGTTGTTGAGCTCTCTTTGTCTGCATTTACAAGTTGAACATAATATGAACGTAGCAGAGTTTAACACCGGGGCCTCATGATTTCCATCGTTTACGACGTTTCCGATTTAACATATTTAAGAAAACCATGAAAACCCTATTGTTTCTTGAACGTCGTTACAACATCGTCGAAACTGAACATCCTTATTTGCCCTTGTTAACTGAACATTTTTATTTGCCTTCCAGTTGATACAAGCGGAAGGTTTTTCGGTGCCTAGAAATGGCATACATCGATAATTATTTCTGACTTTTACAATTCGAGATGTATTGTTCAATTAAAAATTAAATAACATTATATAATTAAGCAAGATAAGATTTGTACGAATAAGTAGTGTGACATGAAGAGGCTTCTGGATTTAGATTCTTGCTCCTTAGTGTAGGCAATCTGCTATGCTTCATCGCCGCGTTCATAGCATAACCTGTTGAATGAAGTAGAAGGATAGCTGTTATGCGAGGGAAATGATTCGAGTACGCGTACGTAGCAGTTGGAATTTGGACGTACTTTCTGGTGGTGGATAGGTACTTTCTGGTTTATTATTTTCAGTAATAAACCTTTGGAATGACATTTAACCATGGCATGAATTTAACCCCCCCGGCCTCAAAATTTGATGGCTTGCATTTCAAGGTTCGTAGAATCCGAAAATGGAATTAAAAAGTTATATCCGTCCGTCGTACTTTGCACTTTTCTTAGTTACCTACCATGAACCAAAATTAACGAAATTATGTATGTAGGTCCCATTGGGGTCTAGTTGATCCGCGTGCCTCGGCGTTACTGACACCGCGAAGAGGTGAAAAATAGGTGTTGCTTTTCAGAGCCCGTATGTGTGCAGCTCGAAAGCTTTCAGTAGAAAGGGTTGGTTTTTGTGACTTTTTAAATTTAGTCCGAACTTTCGGATTTTTTTAGGTCTCCTGGAGCAACGTACGTCCAGCCGTTCGTTCCCAGTAAAGCCCAACGTTTGAAGCGAAAACCCTCTTCAACATGAGTGTGATGCATACGGTATAACATCCAGCCAAATAATAATTATCATTGCAAGGGAACAGCTGATTATAATCACGCATGGCTTTATGAAATCGAGTTTGTTTTTCCGTGATATTATTTTCATTTGTAGAAGGGTGGCTATTTGGGAATTTTTAGGAAGGTACAAATTTGTTGTTCACGGTCGTACGAATCATCTAAATTAGGTGAAAATTTGGGAACATGCCGAGTGTCCTACTCAGGTTCAACGACGTGGAGTGTTGGTGGGTCTGTAATGGAGCGTTACAGAAGATGGGGGCGTTGGATAAATTCAGATTTATGTAACTGTAACGGCCGAATGTTAGAGAATTTTGGACTTCGAATTAGACTGAATTTTTACGTTTTTATGTTACGTAGTTTTGGGGGCCTTGCTCTACGCGTATGGTCCACTGGCTGGAACCAATACCACCTCGTACGAAAACCTTGAGCTCACATGCGAGCAAATTTCCGCCTGAACTTCCTTTCTTCCGCCCCCAGTAAATGTATGTAGGGCTTGGACGGTCCAATGCGTGCAATCCTTTCCCTACCGGCGAGGAACAAATTGAAGCAGCCGTAATACGCTGCTTCTCGCTGTGTCGACCCCATAAAAGAACTTTCCGCCTGCCATTAGACCCCTGTAACATGCAATATCCGTCCCGCTTACTGCATTCATATTCTATGAATCTCCTAAGTCGGTCTTTTTAAAAGTCCACCTGCGTCGTTTCACTTCGAACGCCGTAATCCCGAAAGTAATATCTAAAATGTAAGACCCTTCCAAGTGGAAAGATAAGAATGAACATGATGCGATTCGAACTCTCCAGTAATTCAGCATTTTACGAGTTCATTATTAGGGTAACCTTGAGCTTTGAGAATTGCAAGTAAAGCCGCATAAATATAGATGCAGAAATGGAACCCTAACAGCAGCATTACCATAACCTGTTTTAACAAAAAATAATTGATAGTAAGGCGCAACAACACAATGCGAAGAGTATTATAAGGGATATACCTACCTTTCTATGGCAGTGTTGGGCAGGAGCAATTAATTATCACGAATAACATGTAATTTTGGTAATTACCACTTTATGTAAAAAAGTAGCAAAACAAGTAATTTGCGAATGGTTAGGGTTGGTTTGGGGTTGGGGGATTTGTGGTTGGTTTGGTTCTTCCACGTCAAATTACAGAAGTAGGTAGTGATTTGAAATTCCAAACAGCAAACACGAAAGATTATGACTGGGAGAAAATATAGTTAAATATTGCAAATGTAACTGAAGATAAATGTATTTAGCAATTACGAATTAAAATTTTTATTGCAGCAAAATTTAATTGAACTTCATTTTATAAGCAAATTCATGATTATTATTCATTTCTTTGCAAACAATTTGCTAAAATAAATTACAAATTAATGCAATTGTTCGTATTATTTATAATTGCGATAACTTTAATTTTTATACAATATAAATAATATTAGCAATATTCGCGCGAAGGATTCATACATGGTTATTCCTTGTGTGCTTTACGTTGCCTGATCGCTTAGATCTGACCATTTGGAACCTTAGCTTCCGAGACGCGTCCCTAAAAACGCAAGAATTGCATCCATAACCGTTTATTGTTTTTTATGCACATTTCCAGTCAGTGTTGTGTACAGTAGGTATACGCACGCTTGAATTGCCCATCACTGCGTGGATCAGTGATCGGTCTCAGGGTTGGGCCACCGGAGGTCCCTTATAAAACTCAAAGGTACCTATACTTCGCCTGGCGTGTGCTAACAGAGCTCCATGAAATTTGTATGAGATGAACATATTATTTTTCGGCAACAGAAAGTCATCATCAACATGGAAAATTTGGTATGGTGGAGTGTCATGGCTGTGTGATCTAAAAATAAAATACCTACGCAAATTTCATTAGAAATTTACTTAACTTGCCAAATTCACTTTAAATGTATGGGTGTTGGGATATACACTATGGAAAGTTACAAACCTCGTACTGCTATCGCTTCTGGGTGTTGACATCGCCGGACTGGCCTAATCCCACCTTCCAACTGCGCTTGTTGACAGCTCCGCCGGTCATTGATGACGTGATGAAGTATCATCAACGTAAGCATGATGTACCGTCCTCTGGTGTTTACTTTCATTTCCTTCGATTGTCAATCGCTATTATTATCACTGGTTTCCTCTTGACAGTATTCAACTCGAAGCCAAGTATGTCGGGCGCTTTTAAAATAACACCCTCACAACGAGGAAATCCGATCGTGGTGAACGAAAACTTAATTACTGCGTACAAAAGGGACATTTGGAACGAGCTGAATTTTTGAAATGTGTATCTAGACACTACTACGGAAAAAGAGTTCTTGATGTCTGGTCTATTTCCCCAAGACGATACCTTACTATGGTTGAATTTCTCTATGAATTTTCTAACTATGAACTAACTATTTTGGTTTATTATTATCAATAATGAACCATTGGAATCGAGCATGAAAAAAAAATTATTACCCCCCCCCCCCCCCCAATTTGATGGTTTACGTTTCAATGTATGTGGAATCCAAAACTGCAATAAAAATATTTGTACGGGCCACTTTTCTTAGTTACCATGAAACAAAATTGATGAAATTCGGGTTATAGGTTCCGTTCGGGGTCAAGTTGGTCCGCGAAGCTTGAAGTTACTGTCAGTCATCTCTAAGGGGTTCATACTCGACTTCATACTCCGTGAATATAATAAGGTGTTCCCTAGCAATTATTAGGTATATCGGGCCAATTCCCGATTGTTATCACGTCCCTAGTGATGATATTTGGGCTGAACGTATACAATTCCATTCACTCTGCTGTTGGAAAACGCTGCAAATCCCTGCTCAACGGTTTATTATTTTGAACAGAATACCCTTCTGTTACACATCACAGCTCTCTGTATAGATAACCCGTCTATATCATATATAATATGTACAATTCTATACAAATTATGTAGATCGCAGACCCTCCGTAGGTTAGTACCTAACCCCGTACTAGTTACTAGGTACCTACCTGAATCACGAGTTAAATGTTGCTAAAATAATTCTGCCGATGACAAACAGTAGGACCTAACTAAAATGGCAAAAATAAACGCAAATATCATATTGAGAAGAAAATTGTTGATGTGACGTGAAATAGATGCCCCTTCTGCGTATATCACTGTTTTCTGTGGTCAGTACCCACCCTCGTGGTCAAGTATAATGAACCGTTGTGTAATAACTTGCCCATAAATAACACTCCAACGGTTGTTCAAGTTGCAAAAGTACCGATCAACAAAAGCCAGCCCCTTCTTGGTAGATGAACCGTTGTGTAATAATTTACCGTTGTGTAATAAATTACCGTTATGTAATAATTTACCGTTATGTAATAATTTACTGTTGTGTAATAATTTGCCGTTGTGTAATAATTTACCCATCAATAATACTTCAACGTTTGTTCAAGTTTCACATGTACCTACCTACCAACAAAATCCAGCAGTCCATCACTTATCAAATGAAATAGTATCGCACAACAACCAACTCGACTTCGTACAGCCATCCTTGATTATAATCAGGTCCTCCCTAGTGATGATAATTATACGGGCCGGATTTATACCGTTTGATTCACGGTCGTGTTGACGAAGCTTTTTGGTGCACACGAACGGCTGGACGTACAATGCTCCGGGTGGTCTCAAAAAATTGTTTAGCTCAAGACAAATTTAATAACTTAAAAAAAACCATACCCATATCGAAAGTTTTCGAGCTAAGGCGTTCTGAAAATGTCAACCCCTATTTTGAACCACTTAGAGATGACAGACAGTAACGTCGAGCTTCGAGGACCAACTAGACCCCGAACGGAACCTATAACCCGAATTTCATCAATTTTGTTTCATGGTAACTAAGAAAAGTGGCCCGTACGGTGTACGGCGTACGGCGGACAGACAGCAATTTTGGTTTAATAACCATTGGAATCGAACATGAAAAACAAAAATGGTAACCCCCCCCCCCCCACCCATCACTCGAAATTTGATGGTTTACGTTTCAAGGTATGTAGAATCCGAAAATTCAATAAAAATATTTCTGTCTGTCCACCGTACGCCGTACTAGCCACTTTTCTTAGTTACCATGAAACAAAATTGATGAAATTCAGATTATAGGTTCCGTTCGGGCTTTAGTGTTGGTCCTCGAAGCTCGGTGTTACTGTCACTCATCTGTAAGGGGTTCAAAATAGGAGTTGAAATTTTCAGAACGCCGTAGCTCGAAAACTTTCGATAGAAGGGTATGGTTTTTTTTTACGTTATTAAATTTGTCTTGAGCTAAACAATTTTTTGAGACCATCCGGAGCATTGTACGTCCAGCCGTTCGTGTGCACCAAAAAGCTTCTTCAACACGACCGTGAATCAAACGGTATTAATCCGGCCCGGATATAGTCGCTAGGGAGCACCTGATTATAATCAAGGATGACTGTACGAAGTCGAGTTGGTTGTTGTGCGATATTATTTCATTTGATAAGTGATAGACTATTGGGTTTCGTTGGTAGGTAGTTGTGAAACTTGAACAAACGTTGAAGTATTATTGATGGGTATAAGTTATTACACAATGGTAAATTATTACACAACTGCATATTATTACACAACGGTATATTATTACACAACGGTTCATCTACCAAGAAGGGGCTGGATTTTGTTGATCGGTACTTTTGCAACTTGAACAACCGTTGGAGTGTTATTGATGGGCAAGTTATTACACAATGGTTCATTAAAAAATGTTAAAAACATGTTTTCCATCCTCGATTCCGAAGGTTCATTATTGAAAATAATAAGCCAAACTAAATCAAGCTCGAACCCTCACGACTTCCTCAACCCCATAGTTCCTCAACCGACTGATCATTAGCTGATAAACTCTATTAGAAAACTATGAAAATAACCAGGAATCTCCGGAACCCGTTTAGTTCAACCCATTACGCAGGTATCTATACATTTGATTCGAGTTACAATAATTGTTATATTATGAGTGCGGAAATAATGATACAACTAAAAATGATAACATGATGGCCAAGTTACTTCGAGAGGGGTTAGTGACTACTATAAATTAACAAGACATCTCCACATTGTTCAGTCTGTCTCCGGGTTGGATCAGCATGTACATTGCAGCGGTTCGTATAGCATTTTGTGTTATTTCTCAAGCTCCTCTACAAGTTCCTCCGAAGAAGTACTGATGTTTAGTTTTCGACTTATTGTTTATTATTTTGAACCTTCGGAAAGAACAAGAAATTAACTCTTTACACTACCGCCCCCTTCAAAAATTGTAAGCTTTACGTTTCATTGTGCGTAGAATCTGAAACTATACTTATTAATAACGTCTGCAACCTCGCCCTTCCTAAATTTGCACATTTTGGATAATCCAAGAAGGTTTCCATAACCCTTCGTCAACGGGTTGACTTGTTTAAAACGCCATGGTTTGACAGCATTCGATGAAAGGGTATAATTTCGTTTACGAATTAGAACAGGTTGAAGTTTAAGATTTTTTGGGACAACCCGGAGCACTTTAATACCACCAGCTGTTAGTTGTTGTCCATAAGTTAGAAGCGAAAAAACGCCATCAACATGAGCTTTCGCGGAAAGGTAAACACTAGCCCTTATAGTAATTCTCTTTTTGGGGGGCGAAAAGCTGATTAAAATCACTTCTTGGAAGAAATTTTCCTAGACCAGCGAGATTATCACCGGTCAAATGCAACGAGTTTAGGATATCGATTAGGCTTCCCCAAGCGACCCCGTCTTCACCGGACCGAAAAACTACTCGAGAACAGCCACACTGTCACAAGGTTGTTAGGTCCTACTTGAGTCTAGTACCAAGATAATAGTTTTGTTTAAAACATTGCACGTGAGATCTCGAAATTTATTGGGGATAGGAATCCATCAGTGGGCCTGCTCTCATCTACTCCCTACATTTAGGCTGAAATTAAAACATAGCAGACAATTTATAATATATTTTAGAAGCATTTGCAGTATTCATCTTTCTCAATGATAAAATTAAGTACAGTGGCGCTGTAATATTTTGCTCTTTCTTTCATCGAGTGTGTTCCACTAATTTTAGCTTGGTAGTGAAGAAAATTTTAAATTAGATATAAATACGAGCACGATTCTGCTTCAGTTGGGATTTAATGCAAGTACCTAAAGCACATTTTAACTATCCACTAAATAATATAATTGTTTCCCAGCGGATTCGAAGATCCTTGTTTCTATTCCTACTGATATCAATATTCATGTTGCTTGGGGGTTGGCATTTTTTACGCCTACAACAGGGAAAAAGCGGTAACACATCGCTCGTTATACATATGGGGTTTCCGTCAGATATTATATCATAAACTGCTACACCCGGACATTCTCCGAACGCTCAGCTCAGTATTGTCAGAAATACAGCATTCTTCCACTAATTCGAGACCCCTAATGTTATTCACCAAAATATCTAATGGAGTTTACGCATTCAGTGGTGAGTTTTCTCACCATTTCATTGAGCAAAACACCAGCTAGAAATAAGAAAAAAATACTTATATACTTTCATAATTTTAGCGGGTTTTTTTTACCGTCTCCTTTCACCAGTTCAGGCTTCTGGAAATGGAGGTTCAACTCCCCAAAAGGAGATGCACATGGGCACCTAGGGACCTGAACACAAGCCTGGAGAGGTGAAACTATAACACGTAGGTAGGTCTGACCTACCTACCTTCTATGCTGACGTTTGCAATAATTGACAGGCACATCCGATTGCTGATGCCAAACACCATAAATGATTATGTTGACTATGTGTTGCTCGTTCCAGCTTTGTGTCGTAGCTTTGGTCGGATCCGTGGCCGCTTTCGACGACGGGGAGTGGCATCCGGAATTGGACGGTTCCATCCTCGGCTCAGGAGCATTTAGGTACGGGCTGGACGACGGACAATGGAAGCCCGAATTGGATGGATCATACCTTGGACGTGGAGACCTGACCTGGCTCCGCCGGAGGAAGAGAGACCTCAGCCCGCACTCGCTGGCCACTCCCTTGGACGACCCTATCAACACCATCGCGAAGGTTAATTTATATTATTCAATTGGGTACCTATACGAGGATTTAAGATCCTGACCAAGAGTCTCATGTAAGACTTGGATGAAGTTTGTGGACGTTTTCCCGTTACTGGTCACGATGGGTTCATCGTCAGACTAATCGCTATGACAAATTTGTGAAACTGCCATTATCAAGTGTGAATTTTCTGGGGTTTCTCTTATATGCCTACCACTCTTGAGCCCGTTGTATATTGTACATCCGGCTTTCCTGCTAGTTTAATATAATTATGTGGATAAAAGGAATATTCAGAATTCAAAAAGCCAGTAAAGACGATACCAAAACCGCAGTGATTGACTACGACCCCTGTGGCGCATAATTGGTGCCAGTTAAGACAGTGGAGGGGTCAGGCAATGCCATTTTTATGCATTATAGTATTTTAGGAATATAGCCTTCTAATTTCGAGTCTTGTGGTAAAGTTTCCTAGCGCCATCGTGGCACCAAAGCTGTACATCAACTTTGTTTTTTTATTGTCCGTCTATTAGCCTATGACTCATAATTAGCTGGCATCACATCGGCAGTACCATTGCCTGCAAACACACACACACATACAAGCACATACACACAGTCAAGTGCCCACCGAGTCTAAATGGGAGCCTCTGTTTCGATCGTGTGATAATTTCTTCTCTGTTACGACATGATCCTCGACAAATTGTTCCTTGACCTGAGGCCCATCAATACCATGTTAGAAACGTAGGTATTTCGTAGTCTTTACACATTGTTTCCCGTCCATTTTCATCATTTTAGTTTGTTTGTGAATAGAAAATATCTAACTGTATTCAGTGGCATGTTTTGGTATAGGTACCTACATTATTGATCTCACGTCTGAGCTCTTTCGGAATTTCTTTTCAACTAAGGGTTTGTTTTCAGATCAATCACTACATTCAGTACAACACCGAAGCTACTAGGAATATCCTTGGTGGTGGAATCCCTCTGGACCTGCCTGCTGACACGCCTGAGGTCGCCGCTGAAAAACGAGCTCACGCCATTGCCCACGAAAACCAGAAGCTTGCTACAAGTGGCATATATGCCCCAATCGCCGCTCCTTCTGTCCCTATTGCTGCACGAATCGCCTCTCCCATCTATCGATATGGAATCGCTGCTTCGCCATATAGATACGCTTATTCTCCCTACAATTATGGCTTGTATTAGAAGGAACATGAGTCTTTTATGGCATCGTCTGTTGTAAAAGTCTTTAGACATTTAGACTATTCGGTGTGTTTCATGAATATACATTGGATGACTGTGGGGAAGTTATGTTTTATGCTTATTCCTGTACTCGAATAGTTTACGTCAAAAATGATGTGCGAAGTAAGTCTTTCCAAGTGTGGTACTAAGTGCCTACAAGAATAAATCATTCTCCGAATGTCATGAACGAGAGGTACTGCCAGTATAGAACATTAATTTCATCATCAGTAACAACCCACTAAGGAATTGTAAACAGATGTAGAGCAAGCGAATCAAGTGAGACAGACCAGAAATGTCTATAATTATAATGTACTTTCCATCTTATATCCCTCAACGTAAAATATAGAACGGAAGATGCCTGAACAATGCCAGTATTAATTTTCCCCATCTGAAACTTCAAATCCAGAATTAGTTATGAAGAACGTCCCGTGTAAGGTAATGGGTACGTTGGTGAACACCGTAGTTGAAAAGAAAGATTTTTGATAAATAAATTGAGGCGTTTAGTTGCAAAACCAGCTCAATCCATTTTCAAAAATTTTACAGGAGAGACGAAAAACGTCTCATGTCCATTCCTTTGAATTTCGGTACCTGTATCATGCTTTTTTTGAAAGAACAGAGGTCTAGGAAAGTTCCCCAACATTTATTACCGGCATTAAATTTTTTTTAGTATTTTTAAATTCAAACAGTTTTTTGGATCGAGCTGGGTTTGCTGCAATTCGGGTCATTTTTCTTTCAATTTTTCTTGTAAAGTCAATATTTTATACTGTACCTTTTCTTATTTTGTGATTTATTGCTCATGAATGTAATAGTTAAATTGAATTCAAAACTCCAGTACAAAAAAGTACTGTTTTCCCTGAAATAGGCCATAAAATAACACATGTTCATGTTTTAGTTCTTATTTGTACACAAGACACAGTGAATGAATAATAAATGAATTCTAGAGAATAAATGAATAATAAAAGAAAGGAATAATTCAATTATTGACGAATTAGGAGAAACTATTTTCGTTTGAAGTTGCATTTACACAATATGGCTCATTTGGATCGACGTCTTGCTCGACGTTGTTTTCTGCGAGGTAAAGGACGTCTTTATAGTATTGTACTGTTTCGAGTTCCCTCCAGTCGGATCCATAGTGTTTTGCTAACAAATTTCCAACATCTGTTAATTTTGCCGGTGTTACTGGAACTCCTACAGTGACAGGGTTCACTGCAATATCCGAAAACGTTTTGCCTTTCTTGGAGATCTTCTTAAAGGCACAGAACAATAATAATTGAGAAAGCACCAAAACAAAAGGAAGACTACACTGCAGGGAAAACCCAAAACAAAACAAAAGGTAGACTGCAGATTCACGTGAACCACAGAATCCCAACAACCGATTTGTGGTGGGGATTCCACTACGCGCCAAGCGGCAGCTTCCGTAAGCTTGGAACGAGCTGGGTTTGCAACGAGCCGCGTTTTTGAAGCCATTTTTCTAGAGGATCGAACTGGATTCGGTGGGAATCGCTTTGAGAGGTTGTAGAGCTGACCCAGGACTTTGCGAAAAGCCAAAAAAGTGATTTGTGAAAAATAGTGGATTGAGCTGGTTTTGCAACTAAACGCCTCAATTAAGAATAAATAATAAAATGAGATTTCTGGAAAGCAAAACAATTACAACAACCTATTGCAACGTCATCACGGTTTCTAGTCGTGACCAAGCTTTTTAAACATAGCTATGACTGAAGGGCATGTAGGTTTAAGGCGTGGCACGCCGTTATTTTTCAAGTAGTCTGACGTTTATTACTTAGGGAACCAAGTACTAAAGCTTAATTTGCATCACACGGCCTACACGTGTTACCTTGACATCACTGTTACATCTTAAACTTTAGAGCTTCAATGGAAGGAATTCGAACAGATCTTACAATAAATTATTATTCAACAGTGAGTATTTCAATGATCGGTAGGTACTTTTGAAACGAACACCCCGTTTGTTGGACAATTATAATTGTGGTTTACTTAACTTCTTGGATCGATTCTACAACTCGTTTCTCACAAAAACCCACTCCTTACAATATTTTCAAAATCCTTTATTTTTCCGACATTTTGGCAATTCTGCTGATTCTGATAGTGTCTCTTGCGTTCACCACTGACCCACTAAAACATTCATCTTCCTTGACTTGCAATGTGTCCTGGTAACCCTCAGAATTCTACATTTACCACTCCTATGTAATACGGTGAAGATTTAACCAAATAAACGAGGGGAATGACGAGCTGAGCGACGCCTCGGGGAAAGTAGGAGAAGGGTCCCTCCATCGCCCCTCAGTGGTTGTAACGGCCATTGGTGGACGGGGGGCGAGGAGGGAGGTCCTTATAATGACGCCCGCGCCCCAGCTCCTCATTCGAATGACCACTCTCTGACTTCTCTCTCATCCTCCTTACGCCCTCTCTCTCTCTAGCTCAACTAACACGCCCGAATATTTATTCATAGAAATTGGGGCACGTGGTAGGAAAATTCTAGTTGGTGTTGTTTATAAACCCCCAAAAGTGAGTAACACTGAAGTTGTTTTCCAAGAACTTTCCGCTCTGTCCTACAGTTATTCATCGGTGTGTATTTTAGGGGATTGGAATATTAACGTGCTGTCTGATTCGTACGACAAACCATTCTTCATATCTTGCTTTGAAACGTACAATTTTGATCTTCTCCCTCTTCAAGCCACCCATCACTCAATTTTTCCCATTGCTAAGACTCAAATTGATCATATTTTAGTAAATAATTTAAACTACGTAGCGAAATTTGGTCAAATGGTTACACCAGGACTTTCTAAGCATGATCTAATATACTGCTGCCTAACAGTGAAAATAGAAAGATATGCCAAAAAGATAGTTATTCGTAGCAAAAGAAATGTTGATGTTGCTAAGCTGAAACTGAATTTGAATCAATAAATTGGGACATTATTTACAATGAAGATAGTTTGGATCTTAAAATTAAAAAATTTACTAACATCATTGGATCTTTGCTTGACAAACATATTATGCCTTTAGTAGTTATTAGAGTGCGTAGGCCTCCAGCGCCTTGGATCGATCTAACAATATGTGAAATTTTCAGGCGTAGAGATGAAGCGTATAAAAAGTTGATTAGAGATCGTTCCGAAGCTAATAAATTGATTTATTGTAAACTAAGAAATAAGGCTAAGCAAATGTTACGCAATGCATAGAATAGACATTTTCGGAATCTTTTCTCACAGAGATTGAAGCCTCGTGAATATTGGAAACTGATACAAAATCTGGGTATCTCCAGTGGTAAATCGGCTACGACTAACGTTTCGGGATTTGACTTGGATTTGTTAAATGATAATTACTGTAAAGCTCCGATCATGCAAATTAGTAATCAAACAAAGCAATATTATAACAATCTAGTAAATTCAGAAAGCCCAATGCTATGTATAAATGATGTTGATGTAGAATCTGTCGAGCGGGCAATAATGAAAATAAAATCGGGAGCTGTCGGACACGACGGTATCCCCACTGATTTTTTGAAAATTGTAATTAACCAAGTTTCTACAATTTTATCTCATATTTTTAATTTTTCTCTGCAAACAAAAGAATACCCTTCCACATGGAAACTGTCGATTATTCTGGCTCTGAATAAGATAGAAAATCCCAAAGAATTCATTCATTTTCGAGCGATCAATAAATTGTGTGTGTTCAGCAAAATCTTCGACTTGTGTATTTATCAAAAGCTGACTGGTTTCACACGTGATGGTAGTGTAATCGAAAAATACTATAATATATTATGTCTGATTGATTTTTCTCGTGCGTTTGATTCCTTAAACCACGAGCTAATAGTCTGTATTTTGCGTTCTGTGAATGTCTCTGAAAATTTGGTATGTTGGTTCTCATCTTTATTGGAAGACAGAAAGCAAAAAATCAAAACTAATGATGGCCATGAGTCAAATTGGCGTTTCAATAGGGTCGGAATCCCGCAAGGCTCTGTGATATCGGCATTGATTTTCGTTTTATATATTAGGTAATAGAATTTGTATAATCGGGTGAATAAATACGCACGAACGCACGATTAGATCAAACGGGATCAAACGGGTATACTTTTAACTTTCACAAACGGTATGGTAAGTGAATTTAAACGGGTATAATGATAATATATTGTGAGCACAAGTTAGCTTTTTAACTGGTAGAAACAGAGTAAACCAATATGGCGAAACGGAGAGTGGCGTCGACAAAGAACGGGAGGGGATGCGAACGGTGTGATTCTATTGGACAACGGGACGCCAGCGTCATCGGTCCCCTCGGAGGGGAAGTGAGGGGAAGGTGCCGCCAGCACGTCTAAGGGAAATTCCTAACGGTTTATTGAAGCCTCAGGCTGAACATCCTCCCCCCACGAATAGGGCACTATTCTAGCTATTCTTCTTTCGGTAACGGGCATAATTTGACCAGTGGTCGAATTTTTTCACCACCGGCGGAACGGACTCGGGCCACCCGAGTTGTGCCATCTCTTCCAGGCATCAACTCTGTAATCAGTCCCATGGGCCATGAGAGCGGAGGAATGTTATCCTCTTTGATGAGGACCACGTCACCAACCAAAGCGGGGCGCGTCGGGGTATTCCATTTTTGTCGGGACTGAAGGTCTAACAGATATTCGGAGTGCCACTTCTTCCAGAAGCTCTGCACTAACGAGGATACGAATTTCCATTTGGGGACTAACCTGGAACTAACCTCGGTGGGATTGGATTCGGGGAGGGCAGTGAGTGGGCGCTGGACCAAGAAATGAGCGGGGGTCAAAACTAGTACATCATCAGCGCATCCGGATTGGTAAACTAACGGGCGACTGTTGAGGATGGCCTCAATACGGACTACTATAGTGCTGAAAGTTTGTAATGTGGGAGTTTGATCCCTTAAGTTGACTTTCAGCAGTCGTTTAGCGGACTTAACGGCTGCTTCCCATAATCCCCCGAAGTGGGGCGCTCGGGGAGGAATGAACTTCCACTCCACCCCGCGGTTGGCCAATCTCTCGGCGATGACGGCTGAGGGGTTGGGAGTGGAACTAGGAGGAGAACGGGAAATAATATTGGCCGCACCTAAAAAATTGCGGCCGTTATCGGACCAAATAACGGAGGGAACGCCCCTTCGACCCATGAACCGTTCAAGGCACTGGAGAAATCCATCCGTGCTCAGGTCCATAACGGTCTCCAAGTGTACTGCCTTCGTGGCGAAGCACACAAACACGGCTAAATGCATCTCGACAGCTCGGGCTCCTCGAAGACCAGCCACGGATACTGTAAACGGACCAGCGAAATCAACGCCTACTTGCTCAAAGGCATAGGCACGGGTCACACGAGCGGTGGGTAATTGCCCCATTTCGGGTTGAAAGGAAACGGGCTTAATGGAGAAGCAGCGCGTGCAGGAGGACAATAGTCGGGTTACGGTGTTACGACCATCCATAATCCAATAACGGAGTCGGAGATGAGCCAGCGTCGCTCTGGGACCTACATGCATGCACAGTGCATGTGCGTGCTTGATCAGCAATGGGGTCAGGAAATCGGAAGGCTTGAGTAAGGCAGGGTGAGCGGTTTCATAGGAACTCTGAATGTTCGACAATCGGCCCCCTACTCGGAGAATACCTCGGTCGTCTCGAAAAACGGCCAACTGCCTCATCAACTTGGTAGGTTTAAGCTTGCGGGAGATAGCGTCCTGAATGTCCGCCATACTACGGTTTTGTGAGGATCGGGTTAATATTAGATCGGCTTCTTTCAGCTCAGCGGTTGAAAGAGGGGGGCGGAGGCCTAATGGTCCCGGATTTGGAGAGCGGCGTGCTCGGCAGTTGTTGATAAAGCGGAGCATCCATGCAGTAGTGCGACGGAGCTTGGAATAACCGCTAAAACGGGATTCCCACGGGCTATCGGGAGTGATGACATGAATGAGAGGAGAGGAGGCTCTGACTTCCTCCAACACGTCCGGGGATTCAAGAATCGGGCGGATCCTAGCGATAGGCCAGTCCGATCGGGGAAGAAGAAGCCAGGAAGGGCCCTGCCACCATAATTGGCAATGTACCAGTTGATCGGGACGAGCTCCCCTCGAGGCCACGTCAGCAGCATTGTCGGGTGAACGTACATGGAACCAGTGTTCCCGTGGCAGGTGGGACAAGGTCTTAGCGACTCGGTTACCTACAAACACTTTCCAAACGGGAGCGGGTTCTGCGGTGAGCCAAGACAGGGCCACCGTGCTATCGGAACAGGCTACTATGCGGGACGGCTGAATGTGAGGATACTCGGAACGAACGACGGACATAGTCTTTCCCAACAGCTCCGCGGCTAGTAATTCGAGTCTTGGAATGGACTCGGGTTTCATGGGAGCTATGCGGGCTCTACTGATGAGCAAACGGGTAAGAACTTCCTTATCTCCAACGGCCACATGGTACACAACCGCAGCGTAGGCGGTCTCAGAGGCGTCTGCGAACCCTACTAGCCACTGCTCGGGGGAGTCGATATGCACGTGTCGGGGTATTCGGAGTGAAGTCAATTGATCGAGAGTACTAGCGAGTCGCTGCCACTCAAGGGCGAATGAGGATGGCAACGGGTCGTCCCAGTCGAATTTCGAGCGACATATCTCTCTTTGAATAAAGCGGGCTTGTACTGAAACTGGCATTACCCAGCCTAACGGGTCATAGATTCGGCCAACTTGACTGGCGAGTTCGCGTTTAGTGCGAACTGTCAGGGAGGTGGGGACCTTAAAGAAGAAACAGTCCTCTTTGGGGTCCCAAGACACCCCCAACATCTTTAACGGTTTTTCATCCTCATCCCCAAAATTGATGGAATCGGCGGGGGACAATCTATGTTCCAATGGAACTCCGGTTAGCAACTGGTCTGTATTGGACGCCCATTTGCGAAGTTCCAATCCAGCGGTGTCCAAAAGGGACGTTAAATCGGTCCGGATAGCCAAAGCTTCAGACAGGGAGCTCCCCCCACCATGTACGTCGTCAACGTAGGTGTGGTTTAAGAGGATCCTAGAACCATCGGGATGAGTTTCAGCTCCGCAACCAGCCAAGTGCCGAATAACTCGGTTGGCCAAGAATGGAGCGGAGGTAGTACCGTACGTGACGGTTTTTAGCGCAAAATCTTGAACGGGGGAATCGGGGGAGTCCCTCCATACAATACGGAGCATATCCTGATCGCTCCGGGGGTGTTCAATTTGTCGGAACATTTGCCGGATATCGGCAATGAACACAAAACGGAAGGTCCGAAAACGGGTAAGCATGATCGAGATGTCAGCCTGAAGTTTGGGCCCCACCAATAAAATTTCATTAAGCGACCTACCATTGGAGGTTCGCTGGGAGGCATTAAACACCACACGAATTTTGGTCGGGGGGTCACCCTCACGGTGAACGGAGTGATGGGGTATATAGTAGGAAGGGGAAAACGGGATCTCAGAGGGGGACAGTTTACGCATGTGGCCCAGTTCTAAATACTCCTGCATGAACAAAGAGTATGCACGAAGTAGATCGGGATTACGTTGCAGGCGTTTCTCCATACGGTATAACTGCCTTAGAGCGATAATTCGGGATTCCCCCAATGAGGTAGGTGGTTCGGAAAACGGTAGAGCCACTGAGTATCGACCGCAGGTGTCCCGACGGACCGATTCCAGAAACAGTTGCTCGGCTCTGAGCTCATCGGGGGTCCATGGGCGCACCGGCTCCACAGATTCCACCTCAAACATTCGTCTCAACAACTTTCAGTGGAAGAACCGGGACCGGAACATCCCACGACCGGGGCAGTTTCCTCAGTCAAGGAAGAATTGAAAGATCGGTTACTCGGGACAATAGCCATAGAATCGGTGGTAACTCCCAAATTGGCCAGTTGAAAGAGGGGCCACACTGGGGCCTTGGTGGAACACGGGGGATAAACGGAAAATAGATTTCGAACTAGGATCGGGGGCGGGTAGAGGCGGAAGGTACTGTCGCCGAACACCCGATGATCTGGGGTTCGACCTTTATAGTATCCATGTTGCGGAGAATTTCGGTGATCTGATTGATCATTAAACGGTGATAACCAATGGGAAGTAGTTCGGCTACGGACATAACGAATCCCTTATGAGTGGGGAAGTCGTTAGAAGGGGCCAACGGGACAATTGACGGGAAACCTAACTTGTGATTGGCCGATAGCTGGTTAGAATATAGCTGTAGTTGACAAGTGTCCCGCAAGCGGACAGATTTACGAACGGGCTTAGGATCTGGGCCCCCTACTAGAAGACCTAATTCTGATTCCCACACTTCGGGAAACGCGGGCGATCGCCCAGTGATCAATTCCGTGCACAAGTCGGCTCCTAGCAAAAGGTCAATTTTTCTTGAAACAAAAAATTCGGGATCTGCCAATCGGTCAGCAACGGGTTCCAAATGCATATATCGGGCCATCTCTAGGTTACGGGTAGGTAAATTGCTTGTAACCTGAGTGAGGATAGACGCAACAAACGGGATAGTTCTTCCGGTGGGGGTTCGCAACTGTATCATGACAGTACCTAATTTTGGAGTAGTGACGTGGCCCACCCCTCTTATCGTCTCATTGACCCTTTTAAACGGGATTCCCAATCGGTGTACTAAAGCAAGGTCGATTAAATTGACGGAGGCCCCAGTATCCATTAGGGCCCTACATTTAACGGATTTATCCCCTTGGCAGGACGTAGCTTCAACTTCAGCGGTGGGTAGTACCCCGGATTCCCTACGCCTCAAGCATGAACGGAGGCGGGTAATATATCGGTCATTCGCACAGGTTCGTGTTGAGCGGCCTAACCCTAATTCGGAACACTCAACACTGGAAAACGGGCCCCTGTGAAGGTTAAAACTAACCGGAGTGGAAGTGCAATGTGCTAATCGGTACCTACGTATAACACCGCTAGGTTTCAACGGTACCGACTCACACGTATCCTCAACGGTCCTAGGTACTAACGTGCAATAATTGCTACCTAGCGAATGACCGGAAAATTCGAGAGCTCTAAGATTTATTTTAGTAAAAGAGGTTTTAATCGGGGGAGAAGATGAACACCTGAATTTGTACCTATCGGGGAATCTACTACTGGCGGCACCTGACCCAACACTCACCTCTCGAGACTGGATCGGTGATCGGGGGGCAACATTTCAGGTGGAGGAATTTGAAAGTCGCATCCCCTGTACATTTTCAACTAAGTTGATGGAGGCGGCTTCTTCTTGCGGTTGGTCTTGATTCCGGGTAGGCGAAGGTCGGGGTGGAGTAGCGGATCTGGTAGCGGGGTATTCGTGCAATAAAGTGTGATGCCGCAGACCGCAATGACAGCGGCGATCGGCGGCACAAGCACTTAATTGATGAAGAGATGAGAAGCAATTAGGGCAAACTCCAATTTCTCGTATGAATTGTCTTCGGCGCTGAACCGGGAGGGCCTTAAATTTCGGGCAGCGGAACATAAAATGTTCGTCGCGACAATAATTACACCGCCCCCTTTTGGGCTGCGGAAGCGGTGTGCGGGGGGGTGAAACCCGAACGGATGCCAACGGTAGACCCACAGGGGAGTTAGGTCGCCGAGGCGCAGCGGGAGAAATGTGTCGGGGGGGGGGGGGGGGGTACATGAGCGGAAGGAGTCACTCTGGCTAGGCGCAGTTGATTCTCCAAAAACTCTATGCATTCGGTAGCGGTGGGAATTTCGGCCGGTTCTCTTCGGGTATTATTAAACAGTGTCTGCAACGCCGGGGGAAATCGGGCGAATAAATCTTCAAACATGAGAAATTCCCCTAAATCGGTGGGGAGATTTTTCATTAACGCTACCCATTGTCGGGCTTGGGAGACAAAGTTATCCAAATTCGCTAACGGGACGATCGGGGAATAAGGGGAACTTGACGTGAGACACGGTATCGCACAACCCTTTTGGTGAGCAGCTCTCGCCAAACGGTAGTTGGAAGTGTATTCCAACACCACTGCGTCATAAATCGTGTTATAATCGGTGTTAAGTTGATTGGCTGAGGCGAATCGGGATCGGAGCTCGGGGGAAAGCTTAGACAGGAATTTCTCCTTTTTTATCTCTTCGGGCAAATTAGGTATTAGATGAACTGCGCGGTCAAAACAACTTTTAAATTGTGTGAAGGTTGTGATATCTCCATTAAATACGGGAACGGTGTGAATGAGCTCACTCATGTATTTTATGGCAGAGAAAGCGGCTTCATCGGTTGTGGGACCTGGATGAGGTGCGGGAGTTGCAGCGGCGGAAAGGGGGGGCAGGGAACGCAATAGAAAATTGATGTCTCGAGTAAGTTCCTCCTCCACCTCCAGCGTGAATCGGGCTGTCTCGATATCCGAGATCAATTTCGGGCCTTGAGTACGACAATCAAATTGTACGGGGTTCTCTACGCCTATATCGGGGTCCTGGCGCAACAATTCGACTCTATTGACCCATCTACGGACGTCTCTATATACGTTCATCTGCCCCTCAGTGAAATCATCCGTTTGATAACGGTCCATATCAATTCTTCCCGGCGACGCAACGGAGGTTCTTCCTCGCGTGCGGGTTTTCGGGGTATCGGACTTTTCTTTATTCCCTCTCTTGGGCATATCGGATGTATGTACCACAAGTATAATCAGAAGGAAAACGGTGTACTTATGGTTTGGAGAACGGGGTGATGCGACGGTCTGGACGCAGCGCTCAAACCGAGGCGAACGGATTTCCCGGGTTTCGGCACCAATGTATAATCGGGTGAATAAATACGCACGAACGCACGATTAGATCAAACGGGATCAAACGGGTATACTTTTAACTTTCACAAACGGTATGGTAAGTGAATTTAAACGGGTATAATGATAATATATTGTGAGCACAAGTTAGCTTTTTAACTGGTAGAAACAGAGTAAACCAATATGGCGAAACGGAGAGTGGCGTCGACAAAGAACGGGAGGGGATGCGAACGGTGTGATTCTATTGGACAACGGGACGCCAGCGTCATCGGTCCCCTCGGAGGGGAAGTGAGGGGAAGGTGCCGCCAGCACGTCTAAGGGAAATTCCTAACGGTTTATTGAAGCCTCAGGCTGAACATCATTGCTTGTAATTTTAGAAATTGGAATTATCAATTATATGCTGATGATCTACAGCTGTGGAAGCAAGTGTCATATAATGAAATAAATGAAGCAATATCGGAAATGAATGAAGATTTAATATTGGACTAGTGAGTTGGTGCAATGAACATGGGCTGAAGATTAACCCTGACAAATGTAAAGTAATTCTACTCGGCAATAAGGTGCTTTTAAACAAACTTGATTTTAATCATATACATTCAGTAGTTGTCGATTCTATCCTACTTAACTTTGATAATGTGGTACGAAACCTTGGAGTTCTTGTGGATAGCAACTTGAAATGGACTGAGCAAGTCAAAAGTGTATGCAATAAAATTTGCAAGGGGCTCTATCAATTTAGAAGATTGGGATATTACTTACCTCAAGATGTTAAAAAGAATATAGTACAATCTCTTCTATTTCCCATAATAGACTATGCAGCTACTGCGTATTGAGATATGTCTCTTGAAAACACCCGGAAACTACAGCGCGCACAAAACGCGTGCATGCGGTTCATTTTTAATTTTCCGATTTACGATCATGTAACGCCATATTACAAATTAGCGAACTGGCTGAAGATCAGCGAGTGGCGTAGATTTCGTACAGGTGTATAATGTTATTTAAGATACTTAAATTCCGTAACCCAACATACTTGACAACTAGATTTGATATGATGTCTAGCATCCACTCATTCTCCACCCGGAACGCAATTAATTGACTTCAAGTACCATCACACAAAACAGTATTTTACGCCCAATCCTTCCATGTCCAAGCAGTAAAAAATTTTAACGAAGATCCCGACTACTTTGATAAAAACAAATCTGTGAATACCTTTAAACAAGAATTTAAGTCTAAGCTATTATCTTTATATAATCCTTAGTTGATGATAAATAAGATGCACTCGCCTATTATTTTAAACATTTGATTTTTTGAAGTTTCTCTAACTCTACTTTAATGGCCTGTTTTATGTTGCACCCCCACCACACTTCCACTTCTTCTCTTTATTTAAGTTAGGTTTAAGTTTCTTACTGCCCAAGTAATGATTTTGTATTTTTAAATCATGTGATATAATGTAAGAGAGGACCTTACGGTCCTAATTTATGTCACATTTTTCAATAAAACAGTCAAACAGTCTCTCTTACCCTTCTCCTGTGCTCCCTTCTAGAATACCTGCTGTGGTGACTACCATGGGGTTTTTCCATCTGCTGTGGTGATAACAGCAGTACGCCTCCTCTCCTAGCTCCTGCTGCGGTGATAACCGTGGGGTGGTAGTCTCCTTCTTCCCGGCGCCTGCTGTGGTGATAACCGTGGGGTGCTAGCCTCCTCCTTCCCGGCACCTGCTGTGGTGGTAACAGTAGTGCGCCCTTGCCTCTAGCACCGGCTGTGGTGATAACCGTGGGATGCTAGTCTCGTCTTCCAACTAACGCCTGCGGAGGTGATAAGGGCACGGTATTAGCAAAAGACTCCTACTGAGGGAGCACTTCCGTCGCTCATCCAAAACGAACCCTACCTACATCCGCCGTGTCGTAAACCTACGCCAGCAACGTACTGAAAAATATGAGTACTTTGGTTGAGCACCTGATGAGAGTGGAAATCAAAACCCATTCTCCTGCAATAGCTTAATTCCTTTGAAACTTCCTACTTGGTCAGCACTGAGTATGAGTTAAGCTGTAAGGATTAGAACCGGGAGTAAGGTTTACTAGAATAAACACCACAAATAGGTAAGGTAGGTACGCAGTATAATTGTTTAATTATAAAAACTACGGAAGTTTAGCGGTGGTTCAAAAAAAAAGTTGATACGTTACACTAAATCACAGGTATGGAGGTGTGGTGAGTCTGAAAAACAACAACATATAGTGGCACGCGACGAACATGAAAACTGGTGAACATCCAGATTTTTGTCAGAGGTTGCATTTTTCATGGTCGGTAGAAATCGGGATATCGTTATTGGTTGTTATATTCAGCCTTTATTTTATTCGTCATTTAGTAAATGGTTCTGAGTCCGTGGAGCCCAAAGGGGTTGGCGTAGTAGGGAGTGGCAGCGACACCGTATGGGTAGATCGAAGTGGCTACGGGGGCGATGCGAGCGGCATAGGGGGCGGTGTAGGGGGCGATGAGTGGTGCGTAGAGACCACTGGTGGCCAATTTCTGGTTTTCGTGGGCGATGGCGTGAGCCTGTTTGCCGGCGGCGACTTCGGGGGTGTCAGCGGGAAGCGACAGGGGGATGCCACCTCCGAGGAGGTTCCTGGTGGCTTCGGTATTCTGCTGGATCAGATGAGCTTGCTAGAAACAAAATATATAGTTACATAGCAATTGGTAAAATCAATGGATTTGCATCGAAAACATTACCGAAATTCATGTTAGTATAGGAGCCTACCATATATTTAGGACCCATTGCAATTATAGCATCATTGCATTGCAATCATTAACGGTTTTCCAAATCACATTACTGGGTTTTCAAAAAACGTTTTCATCACTTCCAACTCTATTTTTCCCTGGAATGGGCGAAAAGCGGGCCTGGATGACAATACAAATTGAAGATCTTACCTTTCAAATCCGAAAGGAAATTGAAGCTACAGCTGAGGATCTACTAACCTTGAATCCTCAGTAGAGCAAGTAATGTAGGTATAAAAAATATGTTGCGTGGGCTATTTCGGGTAACAAATGTTGTGGAGGGAGTGGTGGGGGGGTCACGAAATTGGATGAAAAGAAGTAGGTAAGTACCTAATGTTTCATATACGGGAATGCGACTCTATCACTCCCCTGGTTTAGTTCAGGTCTTTCCACAAGGATTCGCACCTTGTTGTTCGGGTTAGTTCACACACGTCTGAAGGAAGGCGCTCTAAAGTGGTCGTGGGGTGGAGTGGTTATCCCTTAGTGGAATCAATCTACCAGGTACAGTATTAGTGACGTGTGAGAGGACTGATTTTCCCATTTTTTAATGTGCTTATCGGGTTTCTTTGGAGCAGGTGGGATTTCTAAGGCCGAATCTCCATCTTAGGGTTCATTGGTCAGCTTATTATTAGACCTGTCAGAAAAATAGACAAAAAAAAAGAAAAACAAAATCCCGTGTCTCCGATTAACTCAGACAATGCTGAAAACTATTTTAATCCACTTCGACGATCCCAAAGAAGAGTAATAGTATAAGTTTGCAACAGTTTCTGAGGCGAACTGAACTTTTGGGAGCCAAAAAACCGCGAAATTTTGCCACTTTTCGGCTTATAACATCTGGAGGTTACATCGTACAGAATAAATAGAATTTCCTTAAACATTAAATTTGATTCACCAGTTAGGTCAGAATCTGCAGTGAAAAATAGGCGAATTTTGCTGAAAAGTGTGTTATGCTCAGTTTCCCACGCCTATAGGTAACTAAAAATCGGTTATTCCCATAATTGGAAAATGACATTAAACGAAAGTTTTATGAAGCATGAAATTCTGCGTTCAGAGCTATTATTAGCTTATTATTGAAGTGCCTATTCAATTTAAAATTATAATTAATTGAAAATTTCCATAATTTTGAGTAGGTATCGACTGTGAATAAACCGTTGAACCAAATTTGATGTGTGAGAAGGTCTTTTGACACAGAACCCAACGTCCTTTAATTTTGAGAGTCTTTTCTGTACGATGCACCCACCCTTCAGATGTTACGAGCCAAAAACAGAAAAAATGCAAAAATTTCGCGGTTTTTTGCTCCCACAATTTCAGCTCGCCACAGAAACCGTAGCAAACATTTGAGATGCCGATAGTGGAGTGATATCATTTGCAGCTTTGTCCGAGCTAATCGACACCAAAAGTATAATTTTACGGGGCTATACCTAATCACGTAGGTACTCGTACACGGATGCGTTTCTTTATACATGCGCTTTCTACGATTGCCTATTCGGATGGAAACTAGGAATTTCGTAATTGGATCTTCACTTCTGGTTAAATGCTATATTTACCTTGGCGAGGGCGGTCATGGGCTCATCCATCGGCAGGTTGCTGGGTTGAACGGCGACGAGGTCCCTCTTCCTGCGGCTGAGCCAAGTCAGGTCGCCGCTTCCGAGGACGGATCCGTCCAATGCGGGCTTCCAGGAGCCGTCGTCAAGTCCCCACCTGAAGGCGCCGGATCCGATGATGGAACCGTCGAGCTCGGGATGCCACTGACCGTCGTCGTAGGCACCGGCGATGTAGTATGCGGGGGTGGCGGCAACACACCCAACCAAAGCCAACAAACTGATCTGTAAAAGGAATCTCTCGATTGTAGTGAGTAGTGCAGTAAGTATAATACCTATAATAGCATTTCCAAATTGAATTAACTGTATTCGTAATCAAAGTAGTGGGATTCAGACAATAGAGGGTAGTTAACCATTTTCTAAACTATTTAATGCTTTTCCATATTAAATGAATGAGTTTAGAATTAAATTATCGATTTCATCTGATTTTTCCAATAGATGAAAAAATCCATAGAATTCGCTAACACCTTCACAGAAGTAAGGTGTTAGAAAAGCAATGTATACTAATAGTTTGACCTGTGGTCTATTGTGTTTTCTAATACTGAAAAGAGAACCTCCACCTTATAAACAAGTTTTCGAAGAAAATACCTATTGCGAATGAAATAAATGTTGTCCCCGATAACGAAAACAACCCACGTTCCTTGAGAGCTAACTTCTTCAAACTGAAAACTTAACAATTTTGCTTCAGAGTCCAACCAGACAGTGGAATTTTTTTACGGATTCGGATATGTGAGAGCTTCAATTTGTATAGCCATTTTTTCCATCATCAGTGGAAATTGATGTTTAAAGTGGTTAATACTTCTTTTTGGAGAACCGTTGATTTGCTATGAGACATCGTCAATTTTATTTGGAAAATCATTCATTTCATTCGGTAAAAGTCATTTCATTCGGTGATTTGTACATTTAATTTGATTTTATAAAAACGATAACTTAATTAAACGGTACCGCCAATTCAACTTGAAAATCTTTAAGATCTATAATTTATTGGATTGTCCATTGTACTCGCTTTATTAATCGTATTTAGAACTCTACATCGAGACAGGCGATTAATCTATTATTATAGTGGGACGGTGGTCACCCATCAGTTCAGAAATAGAAACACGTTCTGGAATGTATAGGCAGGTCATATGCCAAAAAGATGAGTGATTGGAATGACAAACCCGTGGAATTGATGGTTTGAAAATGATGTTTTTATTACAGATTTGCCCAGTGATATCAGATATGGTTTGTTGGCTGAATATTAGGTCATATCAAAGGACACTATACACAGTATGGGGAAATGATTCAATCACTACAGGCATACGGATGAATAGGTAACAATTATTTTGTAGTTATTATGTATATGGACCTGCATATAGGTGCTACGAACAAAAATAGCAAGATTAATTATTTGGCGGGTGCCAATATAAATATATGGTATTTAATATAAAATGCTTATTATAGTAATATTTGTTGTAGCATTAAATATCAGTTTGACTAGGCTCTCTGTAGACTGAAAAGTAAGGACTATAATTTCAACCCTAGATGAATAATTAATGAAAAGAATCGTACCGCTGCGAACATGATGATTGTCACCTCCTGAAAATAGGACTGTGTGTTGGTTCCGAAGATGTGATGAGTTTATATAGAGATCCTGTTGGAGCCCGGCGAGGTGCCCCACCCAAAATAATTTAGATCCCATTGGACCGGTGAGCTCGCGTCCTCTTTTTGCTCTTCTTCCTCAGCAAGCCGTCCGCCTCCCTTTTCTTCAGGAGGCTCATCTTAAGTATGCAGTGCGTAAGTAGGATTTAAAAACCGCCGTTTGGGATTCAGCTGAGTCTGCGGCACACGCCCACCGGTCCGAACCAGGCCAACTGAATCATGTTCGAGCTGAATGAATGGAATTATGTTGTTATATAAAAGATTCATAAGGTTTAAAACGAGAACATGGTTTCTTAAGCATTGTAGAAATTGCATTTTGGACCATTGGAAATTAGATTATTGTAGAACCAGTTCGACGCTATTGAGGTTGGTATAGTTTCGTGTAAGGCAATGAACCCATACGTTTTCCGTGAGTGTTTTTGTTATTTATTGTTGCCAATATATTCAAACACATTATACTATCCTGTTCAACGCATTTCGGGAATCCAGGGTGATCCAGCTAGTGTGTGATAATATTTGATTCTAATATCGTGCAGCGCCCCGAGGAATAACACTGATCAGCCGTTAAGTCAAAGATTTTCAAGCAGTAATACTAATATTACTCATCTGAAACAATAAATTATTGTGATTTGAATCAGTCGGAACTGCTGGACGAATTGAGGGTTCTGCAAGTCACAAGGCACAATCTCGGTAGTTTGAGACCCTCTGAACTGTTTTCACTTGCGGAAGTGTTGAGGAGCATCAAGCCGCCTTTTGTGTGGAGTATAAAGGCTGAGCAAACATCATTTTCCTTCTCCCAGAGGTTTGCAGTTAGAGATGTTGAGATCCCCCCTCCACCCTCTAACCAGGTGGAGGCTATTGCAAAGCGACGGAAGAAAACTAACTAATACCGAACAATGCCAGCAAATTCCAACACTCTGGTTGCTACAAATCGAACAGCTCCTAATCGTGTTTACAATTACTGTTGTGTCATAACCGACTGATTTGAACTGCTGTCGTTCGTGTCATTATTCGCTGTTTTTCCTCCAACCATTATCAATTCAGTATTCTTCAAGATAAATCTTTAAGAACAGATACTCACCTTTAAGATAAATACTCGGTTTAAGATAAATCTTGGTTTAATTTTCTCGCTCTTCCTGTCATAACCGACTGATTTGAACTGCTGTCGTTCGTGTCATTATTCGCTGTTTTTCCTCCAACCATTATCAATTCAGTCTTCTTCAAGATAAATCTTTAAGAACAGATACTCACCTTTAAGATAAATACTCGGTTTAAGATAAATCTTGAATAATTTTCTCGCTCTTCCTTTTAACATGGATAAGTTTTTTGGGCAGGGGGACAATATAAAATTTCCGACCGAAAACAAGAACCAAAAAGTGTAACGCTTCACCGAAAAAAAAAATACTAAAATAATATGTTGCTAGGTTTGACCTACGACGATGAAATCCAAAATGGAGCCTCTGTAGGACTAGTGAGTAAGAATTGACGAGGTGAGGGCCCTCCCTAATCAGCTGAGTGAGTCCTGAGGCTAATTTCATTACTGTTTTGACCTACGAGGATGAAATTCGAAATGGAGCCTCTGTAGGACTGGTAGGCAAGAATGACGAGGTGAGGGCCTTCCCTAATCAGCTGAGTGAGCCCTTCTTCAATCCTCATGTCTCCGTTTACCAAAAAAAAAAACGCTGCAAACTATCACACAAAGGTTTATTATTTACCTGTATAGCTGCCCCTTCTGCGTGCATTACTGTTTTCTGCGGTCAATACCCACGAGCCCCCCACCCCAGGAAAGCCCTAAATCGAGTACTGGAGCCGGCCCCGGAAGGATTTGTTGAAAGTTTCCTACAAATGAACGGGATTCAATAATTAATTATTTTGTAGTATAATAAACCGTTGTGTAATAATTTACCTGTATATGCGCCCCTTCTACGAAAGATAGTATAACGAACCGTTGTGCAATAATGCACCTTTGAGTAATAATTTACCGTTGTGTAATAATTTGCCCATCAATAATACTTCAACGTTTGTTCAAGTTTCACTACCTATCAACAAGCGCGCCCCTAGCGCGCCTTAGCGCGTCCCTAGTGATGATATTTGGGCTGAATCTATACAATTTCATGCACCCTGCTGTCGAAAATGCCTGTCGGTGCAAACTTCTGGGCCTTACTGTGAACGAACGGCTGGACGTACAATGCTCCGGGTGGTCTTTAAAAAAGTCCCAAGTTCGAGAACTATTAATTTAAAACCGTAAAAAAATTTGAGATGACGGCGTCCTGGAGATTTCAACCCCTATTTTTCACCCCTTAGGGATGACTGACAGTAACGCCGAGCTTCGAGGACCAGCTAGACCCCAAACGGGCCCTATAAACCGAATTTCGTCAATTTTGGTTCATGGTAACTAAGGAAAGTGCTCCGTACGGCGTACGGCGGACGGAAAGAAACGGACGGAATCAAATTTTGAGGGGGTGTTAATAATTTTTTTTTTTTTTTTCGTGCTCGATTCCAAAGGTTCATTAGTGAAAATAATAACCCAAAAGAAAAACGCTGCAAATCCCTGCACAACGGTTTATTATTTTGTATAGAATACCCTCCTGTTACAGATCACAGCTCTATGTATAGATAACCCTTCTATATAATATGATATGTACTATTCTATTATATACATATTATGTAGATCGCAGACCCTCCGTAGGTTAGTACCTAACCCCGTACTCGTTACTAGGTACCTACCTAAATCACGAGTTAAATGTTGCTAAAATAATTCTGCCGATGACAAACAGTACCTAACAAAAAGAAACACACATAATGAAGTTCTGAAAAGAAATTGTTGATGAGGAATGAAAAAAGTTGCAAAAGTACCTACCAACAAACTCCAGCCCCTTCTACGTAGATGGTATAATGAACCGTTGTGTAATAATTTACCGTTGAGTAATGATTTACCGTAGTAATAATTTACCCATCAATAATACTTCAACGTTTGTTCAAGTTTCACTACCTACCAACAAACTCCAAAAGAGCCATCATTTTTCAAGCGAAATAATATCACAGAACAACCAACTCGACTTCATACTCCGCCAATATAATCAGGTGATCCCTACCAATGATTGGCCGTATTCACAAATTCCTATTGTGAGCGCGTCTCTGGTTACGAGATTTGGTTTGAATTGTATACAATTTCATTCACACTGGAGTCGAAAATGCCTGTCGGTGCAAACTTTGGGGCCTTACTGTGAACGAACGGCTGGACGTACGATGCTCCGGATGGTCTTAAAAAACTCGCAAGTTCAAGAACTATTTAAAACCGTAAAAATATTTACGAAGAAAAATAGTATAGGCGTTTTGAAAATTTCAACCCCTATTTTGTACCCCTTAGAGATGACTCACAGTAACGTCGAGCTTCGAGGACCAACTAGACGCCGAACGGAACCTATAACCCGAATTTCATCAATTTTTTTTCATGGTAACTAAGAAAAGTGGCCCGTACGGCGTACGGCGGACAGACAGAAATATTTTTATTGCAGTTTTGGATTCCACATACCTTGAAACGTAAACCATCAAATTTTGAGGGGGGGTAAGAATTTTTTTTTTCATGCTCGATTCCAATGGTTCATTATTGAAAATAATAAACCAAAATTAAACCTAACTTTCTCCGTTTTCACGAGAAAAAACATTGACTGGATATGCAGTACTATCAATTCGTGCGTCTAAAAACATGTCCATGATTCAATGTTTTTCTATGAAAACGGAGAAAATTAGTTTTCTAAATTTCCTTCTCGTTTTCATTTAACTGAAGTTTTATGAACTCTCGATGAAGCTTTTTTTCCCTCACGTCACTATTACAATAATTATTATAACTCTAACGATTTGTGTTACTAACTAAATATACTCAAATCAACAGATACTGTCGAACCACGCAATCTTTATTATTGTCGATTTTCACTATCTCCATACCTTCTAAATTAGTGGTTCTCAACCAGGAGAGGCATGAGGGAATTGCAATTAGCAGGTCAGACAATTAGCACACTTATAACTTAGATTCCGGTTACCTAACAGACTCACAGGCCCCTACATGGATACAAATGAATTTGTTCAACAATCAAGGTATTCAGGTATTCGAGGTTTAACGTAATTTGTGAATATATAATAGCTATGTTGAGGCCAACGAATTCCTGTGTTTAGAAATACTCGCTGGATTGGTTATAGTCAACCAGGTGTCCAGGAAGAGAATAGGTAATGATTCAACTGTACGTTCTTTTTGGATGAGAACATTTTTCCTATTAATTTTAAGGAATAGAAGGCAGCTTGAACAAAACAAAAAACGCTGCAAATTATTACACGGCTGTTTGCCATTATTTATCTGTATAGATACCTCTTCTGCGTAGATCACGGTTTTCTTTAGTCAGTACCTACCCTTCAGCTCCCCCCAGAGAAGCCCAGAAACAAGTACTGGAGGCAACCCGGGAATTGCAGTGTCATGAAAATGGGCTGGATTCAATAATTAATTATTTGTTGTTATTCATAGAACGTAAGTTAAATAATAAACCGTTGTGTGACAATTTACCTGTATAGATGCATGTTCCTCGTAGATCACTGTTTTCTGGGGTCAATACCTGCCCTCCAGCTCCCCCCGGGAAAGCCCTAAATGAAGTACTACAGCCGGACCGAGAATTACAGGTTCATAAAAATGTACGGTATTCAATAATTAAATCATTATTATATTTGTTGTTATTCATGAAGCGTAAGGTAAATACCTACCCTCATGCTCCCCCCAGGGAAGCCCTAAATTGAGGACTGAAGCCAGCTCGGGAATTACGGTTTCATAAAAATGCGCGGGATTCAATAATTCAATCATTAATAAATTATTTTTTGTTATTCATGAAGCATAACATTTCTTCAAGTTGCAAAAATGCCTATCAACAAAATCCAAAAGAGACATCATTATTCAAATGAAATAATATCACAGAATAACCAACTCGACTGCATACAGCCATCCGTGATTATAATCAGGTGTTCCCTAGCAATGATATCTGGGCCGGATTTATACCGTTTCCTTCACGATCATCTCGACGAAGGTTTTCGTGCAGAAAACGGCTGGACGTGCAAGGCCCCGGGTGGCCTCAAAAAAAATCTTTAGCTCGAGATCAATCTGAAAACGTTAAAAAAAAACCATACCCATCTATTGAAAGTTTTCGAGCCACGGCGTTCTCAACCCCCATTTTGATAGTAACGCCGAGTTTCGCGGACCAACTAGACCCCAGACGGGACCTACAAACAAAATTTCACTAATTTTGGTTCATGGTGACTAAGAAAAGTGCGAAGCAAGGCGTACGGCGGACGTGTTTTATTCCATTTTTGGATAATACGTACCTTGACACGGAAACCATCAAATGTTGTCGGGGGGGGGGTAAAAGGTTTTTATCATGCTCCATTCCAAAGGTTCATTATTGAAAATAATAAACCAAAACGCTGCAAATCCCTGCAGAACGGTTTATTATTTTGTACAGAATACCCTTCTGTTAGATCACAGCTCTCTGTTTAGATAACCCGTCTATTGTATAATACATATTATGTAGATCACAGAACCTCCGTAGGAGAGTAGGTACCTAACCCCGTACTCGTTACTAGGTGCCTACCTAAATCACGAATTAAATGTTGCTAAAATAATTCTGTCGATGACAAACAGACATAAAATAAACACAACGACATAAAATGGCAAAAATAAACGCAAATGATGAAGTTCTGAAGTGAAATTTTGTTGATGCGGAGTGAAAAAAGTTGCAAACGTACCTACCAACAAACTCCAGCCCCTTCTACGTAGATGGTATAATGAACCACTGTGTAATAATTTACCGTTGTGTAATAATTTACCGTTGTGTAATAATTTACCATTGTGTAATAATTTACCCATCAATAATACTTCAACGTTTGTTCAAGTTTCACTACCTACCAACAAAATCCAAAAGAGCCATCATTTTCCAAATGAAATAATATCACAGAACAACCAACTCGACTTCATACAGCCATCCTTGATTATAATCATGTGCTCCCTAGTGATGATTATCCCGGCCGGATTTATACCGTTTGATTCACGATCGTGTTGACGAAGCTTTTTGGTGCACACGAACGGCTGGACGTACAATGCTCGGGGAGGTCTCAAAACATGGTTTAGCTCAAGACAAATTTAATAACGTAAAAAAAACCATACCCTTCTATCGGAAGTTTTCGAGCTACGGCGTTCTGAAAATTTCAACCCCTATTTTGAATTAGAGATGACTGACAGTAACGCCGAGCTTCGAGGACCAACTAGACCCCGAACAGAACCTATAACCCGAATTTCATCAATTTTTTTTTTTTTTTTCATGGTAACTAAGAAAAGTGGCCAGTACGGCGTACGGCGGACAGACAGAAATATTTTTATAGCATTTTCGGATTCTAAAATCCTTGAAACGTAAACGTTTGGAGTAAGTATGGAGAACCAAGTTGCATTTCTTGCCGCATTTTTACTTTTAATCACCCTCGTTTAAAAAATATCGCTTATTTTTGAAAACGGGCTTCAAACTACCATTTTTCCAAGATTCCGGAATATTTTTTCCCAACAAAAATCGTTGATGAAAATTCCCCATTATATTAAATCAACAGTTAGTATTGCAACGCGTAACAACGTAATTTCGTTGTATTACGAAATGTACGCTAAACTTGAGCTCTAAAAACAGTACCCCACCAGGGAACTCAGAGTAAACCTACTGCCAGTACAACATGTGAAGCTCCCCCCCCCCCCCTCGCCCTTGTCACTGTGACTCTCTAGCAACTTGAAGGCCTGATGATGATTACTGATCAATTCAAGAGGTAAAGAGTGAATGTTTCACCACATGTGCCTACTCGCTTGAACGAAATGACCACCTTCGGAGCGAATAGCTCTTTCAATTTCAAGGGTCGGGTAATTGATTGTTGTTAGATACGAATACAGTTGGGCAAAGTTGATAAACTTCACCTCATTATCTATCGAGCCGCCTGCTAGAAATATTTCCTCGCTACTTATCATTAGTAAATAATTACAAGGCGAGAAGTTGGGCATAATGGCGATGTATAGATACTAGCAGACAAATTAATAGGATGAAATCGGAGTAGAGCGAGAATTCCACACAGAAAAGAGGATTAGATATACAGAACGACTGGCATTTCGAAATCATCTGTTTTTCTGTCAAGTTACCTACCTAATCACAAGACAATCGATTTCAGAAGACATTTGCTCAACACCTGCAAACTAAAGAATTTTACTCGTCAAAGGAAGTATAATTACATATGAAAGTTGTCCTACAGTAGCTTCCACCCCTTAATTTGAGGCGATTAGATTGGCCGAAGACTGTGATTATTCTAATGCGAGACCTCGGAGACCTTGATGAGACTTACTGCAAGTTCTTCCTAAAAATAGAATACATGCGGGTCATTAGTGGATCGAGTAACAAATGCGTATTTACGTACACGCTAGACATTGCGGGACTTTCTCACTTTAAGAGGAAATTCCGGTTAATCATTTTCAATAATAGACCTTTGGAATCGAGCATGAAAAAAATGAACCCCCTCGAAATTTGATGGTTGGCGTTTCATGGTATGTAGGGTAGGTACCTACTTACCTACGTAGAATCTAAAAATTGAATGAAAAAAATCTGCCCGTTCGCCGTGCGAAAATAATGAAATTTGGTTTGTAGGTCCCATTTGGGGTCTAGTTGGTCCGCGAAGCATCACTGTCAGTCATCTCTAGGGGTGAAAAGTAGTGGTTGCCATTTTCAGAATGCAGTAGCTCGAAAACATTCAATATAAGGGTTTGGTTTTTATAACGCATTTGAATTAATTCCAAACTTTACGATTTTTTGTGAAGTAAGGTCCTTTCTGGTGAGATTTGTGCTTAGCGATAGTTGATACCCATTTTTTCTATAATCTTAATAATTGAGATTTTTTTACCAATGGGATTTTCCAACCAAGCCTTTGGGTCCCTTGTAGAAAATCACTAACCAGCCCCCTCCCCTCGCCCCTCGCCAGCAACACCTCTCTCAACTTCGTGCATAAAACATATCGTACGGCCATAATTCAGTCGAATAGTCCATCCCGTTATTTGCCTGTTCGAAACACCAGTTGTAGCTTGTGGATGGCTCCATAAAGCTCGTACTACTCATTACCTTATTAGCATTCTGTGCAGTTCTTATTAGTAAGGCAGAGACCAGATCGCGTGAACTTCCCGCAAGTCCGACAACCGCGGCAAGCCTCAAGTTCGTTCAGGGCGTGGCACCCCCAGAGACCTTGGTCGCCTATCAAGGACGATGTACCTACTACACCTACATAGCGGGAGACCCGCCTCTTAAGCTATGTCACAACCTGACAATCAGTCCTAATATCATCGCGTCCCCTATGACGCTAGTTGTTCCATCTGCAAGTACCTAATAAGCAGGTACCTATATAGGTACCTAGATAGGCAATAAAACCTATATTTCGATATAGGTGATTGATACAGGTACTTATATCCTGATTTCGAGAGGCATATGAAATTTGGTGATTTGAAACAGCGCGGGGTCCCCACAGCCAACAGCTATATAGGGTAGTGAATGGTTTGATGTCAGCAGTTACCGGGTCCAACAAAGGGTCGAATTTCATTGGCATCATTCAAAAATCCAACCAGCTCACGCCTAACATCCCTTATTAAGAATCTATCATCAAAAGTTCGAAAATCTGGCCTACCGGAATTGCCCACTGAAGGTTCTTGTGAAACAAAGACAGCAGCAAAACTTGAAACTGCAAAAAAGCAAAAAGAGATCACCTGCTGTGTTATTTTTACTACCTGCACTACCTTTCTTTTTTTATGTAAGGATCTTGAAGCTCTTATTGCTTAATTAGTTTGTTAATGTCTTCATCGGGTAGGAAGGTTTTACACAACATAATATCGAAGGTTGTTAAAGAAAACTCAAGATTTTGCCAATCGAATTCATGGTTTACCATTCCAAACTAATGATTTTTAAAGTAATGTTTTGGGGGGAAAAACTTGAATTTCCCCAGTGGAACCTTGAATTTGTTTTGGAGAACCATGGATGAGTAAGAGAATCTTACGTTTACTTGGAAATGCTTACTACGATATTTATATCTAATTTCACGGAAGTCACAATTTTCTGCACGATATCGGTCATTTGAAAGTAGTGTTATTCCAAGTCCTCCCTAGTTGAACAGTTGTCTACACAAGCTGTTGAGTGTATAAACAAACTACCAAACTGACTGTAAAAGTACGCTGTTTCGATACTTTTTTCAAAAAAGAAGTGATGAAGGTCAAATTGTCACCACAACAGCCATAACTTCCAAAGGCTGGGCAAATAATACTAAAGAAGTTAAAAACATTCTCGGTCTAGCAGTGCACACCACAAAGACTCATAACATTTACCAAGAGCTGGCCAAACATACTACAAGACCCAAAATACATAACCTACTTGAGGCTGGTAGTAATTTTCATACACACAGACTTGAAGTGTCCGTAGCCTCTTAGCCTTTCTATTTCTTCTTTTTTTATCTCGTTCTGTCTCTTAATTAGGAATGAAAAAGTTGTTTCTCTTTGAGAGTCAGAAAACTTATTTCCATGATATGAATGATGATATAAATCAAGTTTTCCAATTAGCTACCTATTTATTTTTTATTTTTGCGGTCTCAATTAAAAAGTGTGTACCTGCTGAGTTCTACAAAATACCTATGTCAGGATATCCCCAGCAAATTTCATTTAAAATGGTTTTCCTCCCCAGGTTTTTGGAGTAAATCTACATCACCTTTTTTTTACCTACCAAATCATCAATTTACCTACCGGAGCTGCAGAGGACCTTTGCGATAATTTGCTGGTAAATGGTCATTTACTCCAGGTTTTTAACTGTTATACGAGATAAAAACAACAGCATTCCCTAACTAAATCCCACCTGAATGATCCCGAAGCCATCATTCATTTAGCGTCATCAATCACCCGGCCGAACCCTCAACATTCATTGGGAGGTTGGACGTTATTCGACGAAGGACCCAACGTGATTGGTGGGTCAAGACCGTACAAATGTTTGTTTCTATCATCCATCAAGCCGAGCTGCCCAGTGATTCCAGTGATTTACTCCTTTTTCAGGAAAGATGAAAGTCCGGTAGACTTTCCATACCTTCTATGAAGACGTATGTATGAGACTCATGTCTTACTTAGTCACGACGCGCAAGTTCCGGATAAGTTCCGCATGTTGTTACACTCTTGGACATCGGAAAATTACATCTTAGCTAAAAGTAATCTGCTACTAAGTAGTTGGGCTATAATTGTGTATGATGATTATTTGGATTTTTGTTTAGATCTCTTATGAATAGTTAGTGCAGAGAACCAGTAAGATTTATTGCTGTGAATGCTAATAAAACTATACCTACGTCTCAGAAATGTCTCCAAATTTGTTCGTGATGCATAAATGATAATATATTTTGGGTAAAAATTTGGATAAAAATAATAAATTTTGCTCCAGGGCTTTCAACTTTAGGCCTTACAACGACCCGTTGAACTTGCGACGTACCTAAATGGAAATGATCATTATCTGAGATTACTCGTCTGCCGGAGATTCTACCAAAATTAGGCTTGCTCGCGAGGCGATAATCGTGAGGCCAACAGAGCGCCCCAATGCAAAAATCACTGTGTTTACCTGATGGATGAGCTGCACGACATCACAAGGTCAAAAAACGACGAGTAGTCCAGACAGGAGGAATTCCGTTTGATACGATACCCGCGAATCGTTGAAGTTCGTGGGAAATTGCTCCATTAACCTGAGGATTCAGGAAGTTTTTGAAAATACGAAATATGTTTTTATACGGAAAGGTTAGATAGATAAATAAGTGGGTTTATTTACAAATCAGTTTGAAACAAATCATTATAAAGTCTCAACACATACACCGCGGGTAAATAGCAGTCTGGTGGGGACGCCAAAAGTAGGTAGGTACTGCGGTTGGTGCGTTTATTATCCTCCATCGTCCTTGGTACTTCATGGGTTCCAGAATAATAATTACTAAGCCAGTTATTGGTGTTATTGGTGGTTATTGGTGTTTACAGTTCGTATTTCATTGTTTTTTAAACTTTCATAATATATGATTATATCGAGGTTTATCAAAAGAGGTCCATCAACCGATTAGAATTAGAAAAAAATGGTTGTATATACATTTTCGTTGAAAATAGAGGCTCGTACGGGCTTGAAATAGTCAGCATGGAAACTGCCAGACAGAAAGAACAGTCGCAGCTACCTATATCAATTTATATGTATAGATCCGATAGTGAATCGGCGAGTTGTTAACCGTTTCGTGTATAAACTATGTTGAGGTTTGATCAAGGAAAGATTTTGTTCGCAACGTTTAGACCGAAACTTTCCTTGTCTGAACCTCAACATCCTTTTAAGAAGTTTATATCGATTTAAATACTTTCAACCTCTCTAATCAATGTGAAATAGCTCAAAACGCATGTTTTTAGTTATTAAATACGGTAAACAAACAGAAAACGCTGCAAGGTATTACACAATGGTTTATTATTTACCTGTATAGGTGCTCCTATCGAGCACCTCGGGGTTTCTGTGGTCAATACTTACCTTCGCTCTTCCCCCCAGAGAGCCCTAAATCGAGTACTGGAGTCAACCGAGCAATCAAATTTCATAAATATTCGGTGGATCCAAACATTCTATCATTTTTTTATTTTTGTTGTTAGTCATGGTCATGAAGAATAACGATTGTCAAATTAAAAAACGCTGCAAAGTCCTTGTCACATGGGTTTATTATTCTCCTGGACATACCTACAGAAATTTTGGCTGTTCATTTATTGTTTCTTTTATGCGTAATAATCGAAATAGCTATTTCTGATGGTTTCCATTAATTTTGGCCCCTACAACACAAATTAGGTACACTCCTTTTTTTTTTTTTTAAATAACTATCTTTGATCATTGGTAGTGCCATTTAATCGTCTTGATCCACGTGTTGACACTTTTTCCAGTGTTATTATACAAACTGATGGTGATTTCAGACGATTTCCCAGGTTTTTCACTCATAAAAAATCAATTTTGGGAACTGAACTTTTGGTAGAACCCAATTTTCCACTCTTTGGTCAAAATCGACTTCATATTCGGTCTTCTCGTCCCCAAAAACTTGGAAAATGATGTCTCAGAAGCTCATGTTACTAACATGTTGCTAAAACGCAAAAAGTACCTATTTTGACACACATTTTCACTCATAACATCCCTGGGTATATTCCGATCGGGCTGAAAAGTTTCGGGACACAACTAGGGCCCAAATGGAGCATGTGTGCGAAAGAACGACTTTTTTAGACCGAAAATGAAGCATGTACACGTGATACGGCGTACGGCGGACGGCGGACGGACATTGCATTTTTGGAATCTACGCACCTTGAAACGGAAAAGAAAAAAGTTTGAGGGGGTGCTATAAACATTTTTTGCTGACCGAATAATAGGTGTATTATTCACGGAATAATAAACCAAAAGTATCTATCCACAAAATCCAAAATAACCATCATTCTTCACTCATTCAGCCACGCGTGACTATAATCAGGTGTTCCCTATAGCAATGATATTATCTAGGCTGGATGTATATCGTTTCATTCACTATCATGTTGACAAACCTTTTCGGTGCAAACGAACAACTGGACGTATAATGCCTCCTTTCCTAACATCTTACTTATCAGATTCTGTATTGGCACCCTTTACAATACACAATCCCTGTAAATAGTTTAGAGTGACACCAATAAAGGGAAGGATAGAGGTGCCTTTATAAGGCGCCTGGCTAGCCCAGCTCACCATTTATCCAACTTCTGTCTTACCAGCGCCTTCTCTCTCTCACCTAACCTCAAACTCATCAACTCACCCTTCTCCTCAACCCTACATTCTCGTCATGGTGACAAACCAGACGTAAAATTCCCTTCCTAGCATTCAACGCGGTGACAAACCAAGCGAGGGCTCTTCCAAATATCGAACGTGGTGACAAACTGGAAGAATATTTCCTTATCCCAATATCCATCGAGGTGTACTGTAGCTGGCCCCGAAAATTAAAGTTTCATAGTAATGCGTGGGATTCAATAGTTAGATCATTAATTATTTGTAGTTATTCATGAAGCATAAGGTAAATAATAAACCGTTGTGTAATAATTTACCTGCATGGATGCCCGTTCTGCGTGGATAGTATAAAAAATTGTTGTGCAATAATTTACAGTTGTGTAATGATTTACCTAATAATACTTTGCTCAAATTGCAAAATAACTATCAACAAAATCCAAAACAGCCACCATTTGTCAAATGGAATAATATCACAGAACAACCAACTCCACTTCATGCAGACATCCTGATTAAAATCAGTTGATCCCTACTGGTGATATCTGGGCCGGATTTATACCTTTTGATTCCCAATCATGTTGACGAAGCTATTCGGTGCAAACGGACGGCTGGTCGCACAGTGCTCCGGGTGGTCTCAAAAAATTCTTTAGTTCAAGATCAAATTAAAAACGTAAAAGAACCATACCCTTCTATTGGAAGTTTTCGAGCTAAGGCGTTCTGAGAATTTCAACCCTTATTTTTCACCCCTTAGAGATGAGTGTCAGTAAAACCATGCTTCGCGGACCAACGAGACCACAAACAGAACCTACAAACCAGATTTCATTAATTTAGGTTCATGGTAACTAAAAAAAGGGCGAAGTACGGCGTACGGCGGACTAACAGAAATTCTTGGTTATTATTTTCAATAATGAACCTTTGGAATCGAGTATGGAAAAAAAAAAATAAATAAAATTAACCCCCCTCACAATTCGCTGGTTTCCGTTTCAAGGTATGTAGAATCCGAAAATGCAATTAAAAGAATTTCTGTCTGTTCACCGAACGCCATACTTCGCCCTTTTCTTTGTTACCATGAACCAAAATTCATGAAATTTGGTTTGCAGGTCCCGTATGGGGTCTAGTTGGTCCTCGAAGCTCGGCGTTACTGTCAGTCATCTCTAAGGGATGAAAAATTGGGATTGAAATTTTCAGAACGCCGTAGCTCGAAAACTTTCAATAGAAGTGTTGTGGTTTGATGAGATGAGACGGGATGGTGAGGTTAGGACATGCCCAGTGGATATACCAGTCTGGGTTCTTTTCGGGAGGTGCCCAGAGGATTGACCAGTCTGGGATCTTTTAGGTGAGGAGTGAGGCGAGGAGAGAGAGAGATAAGACCCTAAGGCCCACTTTCACCAGAAAATTATTTAACGGAGTTTAGCCAAACTCCGTTAAAGTTAACGTCGAGGTTTAAACCTGGAAAGGTAGCTGGCGCCTTTCACCAACCCAAATGTCGGTTAAACCCAGTTTGAAATAACGGAGTTTGCCTGACGGAGTTTAGTTTAAAATGTCCAAGCAAAAGTTGGACAATATGACGCGCCGGGACTATAAACTCGTCAAAACAACAACAACCACCACTCAGCTGATGTAGATTCCCGCTTCCATTGTTCCGCTGTAATAATAAACTGTAATTTGCCAAAGTGATTTCTGATTTACAACGACTCCAGTCACGAGGTAAGGTACCTATAATATCATTGTGGAACACATGGTATAGAGTAAATACCAATACAATGCCAACTCGCGTTAATTCATTTCACAGCTCTATAACAACGGAACCGAAAATCAGCTGTGAGCTAGGCGTTCATATTGGGATCTCATGGATAACGGAGATTAGCCACTTTAACTTGCCGGATTTCGGGCGTTTAAACTTGAGCCCCCTCGGTGGAAGTTTAAGCTCGCACAGAGCTCTGGTGAAAGACAGTGAGCGGTAAACTCCGTTAATTTGCAACCGCTTCCGTGTTAAACTCGTTTCAAATTTTTGGTGAAAGTGGGCCTAAGGAGAGCGTAGAATGCCTTGGAAGGCCCAGGAAGCGAGTTTTTATAGCCTGGGGGCTATGCTCCCTCCATCCTCCACTCTTGTGAAGGATGGTGGGGATCCCTACCCACTCAGCCCTTCGAGCTCTCTCGAGCTGCCTGCCCACGTCTACCAATTCATTCAGAGTTTTATTTACGAAATCTTTACATACAACCTGTAGAAATAAGGCTCTGGGAATAAACCAGGGTGGTGGCTTCAGGGTCTATATAACCCGGGATCCTGCGCCATTTTCGCCATTCTACGTCTCCTCTAGCTGCTGGCTACTCTCTCTTCATCCTCAAACCTCCTCTCTTAAAATTCACTTCTCAAATGCTCACATAGTAAATTCACACACAGTAAATTCACACTCACCCATTTCATCAGAGTTAGGTGGAGGTCTCGCCCTTAACCAACCCTGATGAAACACACTACACGCTCGGTGGAGGTCCGCCCTTAACCGCACCAACACTCACCCTTAAATTCAAACACACACATAAACTTAGTCAGGTATGGTGGAGGTCTCGCCCTTAACCAACCTGACGAAATTTATCACACGCTCGGTGGAGGTCCGCCCTTAACCGCACACACACACACACAATCAAATTTCACGCACTTCATGCAATCAAATTCACTCATTTAAATTAACTTCAATCAACCTTTTCAACACACGCTCGGTGGAGGTCCGCCCTTAACCGCAAACACACCTAAAATTAACACACACCAATTTTAGCTTTAAATTCACTCCTATCCAACTACCTCCACCTCTCATGGTGAATTTTACATCAACATAAATTCACCATAAACATGATCGTGAATCAAACGGTATAAATCCGGCCCAGATAGCATTGCTAGGGAGAATGGATGACTGTGTGAATTAGAGTTGGTTGTCCTGTGCTATTATTCCATTTGAAATGTTAGATCTTTGGAATTTCGTTTATAGGTACTTTTGTAACTTGTACAGACGTTGAAGCATTATTGGGTAAATTATTCCACAACGGTAAATTATTACACAACGGCAAATTATTGCACAACAGTTTACGTGCCTACATCCTCTCTCAGAATGCAGATACCGATATCACTGGCTCGCTGGAACATTAGGACTGATCATAGTAGCTCATACTGACCTTTGTTTTACGCTATTCGACAGTAAAAAATACAGGAAATTTCGTTCGTAATGCCATTCATTTCTGATTGTAACTGTCAGAGGATGGTTGGAACTGGAAATTCAGGGAGAAGTAGCGACCTTGAAGGTGTGGTTGTCCGCCCAAGGGCACCGAGAGCTCGCCACTCATGTGATCCGCCCTCATCGATTAACCTGTAGTACCTATCTGATACACCTGCACTGGGGCCTGAGAGTATGTTCAACTGTTTATACAAGCAGATACGAAGGAGTAGGTGAACAACAAAAATAACGGGTTGAAAAACCTTGACAATGTTTTGTACCTGTTCCCTATCATGTGCCATTTCCGTTACATGAAAAAAAAAACAAGTATCTATCTGATAAGCCCGCGGCCCCATCGACACGCGAACAGTATCATTAATTGAATGGTGGCAGCGAAACTATTCTTCTTGACCAGTTGAAGCAATAATTTATTAGAATTAGAATTATATTAAATTAAGTATTATAATTATAATAATTTATTTAGTCATATAACAAATATTAAAAAAATAGAGAAAATATAGTCAACAATAATTACAACAATTTTAAAAGCTAAGGTGGGTAAAAAATCATGTCCGCAGCGGGCAACTTTCAAATTAATCGTCTAAAGAATAGATAGGTCCTACTTAGTATCAATTTTTCATCTTCATTTGAGTTAGCGTTTTGGTAACGTCTTCATATAATGTGCAGGTAGGGCATTAAATAGCTTCGCGCCAAGAAAATGCCCCTATAACTACATAATCTCAAGTGCCTACTTAACACAAGTGGTAGGTAACTAAGTTAAATCTTGGTACGTGTGTTTTTGCCTCCGATTCCGTTTAAATTGATTTTGTTCAAAATATGTTCTTCCACCGTTTCTAGGGTGTAGGTACCAGAAAGGTTTCTGCGGGATTGGCCGTTCGCATTTTATACAGGAAAAGGGGGAAAACGATCACCAATCCGGAATTTTCGAGACTTTTTTTTTCATTGGAATTTGAAAACAACATTTTTTTTAATGTAGGACTGTCGAGTAAGGATGACGAGGTGAGGTTTCTCCCTAATCAGGTGAGTGAGCCCAGCAACTTATTTCATTCCTAACTTGATCTATGGGGCTGAAATTCGAAGCGGAGCCTCTGTAGGACTGCTGAGTAGAATAACGAGGACCCGTATCTCCCGTTTTGGCTCGTTTAACATTAAAAGGCGGTTTTTCATTGATTACGTGGTTCTGAAAGCTCTCATAATATTATTACTCCAACTGACCTTACGATGTAGGTACTTCATACATACCCAAGAGGACTGCAAATAACAAGTCAGTTTCAATGTTTGATCATTATGGCGCTTGACTTGGGCCATGATGGCTTCGTGGAGCTATTTCGCGTCTGAGGATGGATCATGACAGATCGGGCTAAAACTTGTTGCCGCCCTAGACGTATCAGTAGACGGAAGGGATGGAGAAGAATAGATCCGTCTGCGGTCAGTGGGTTTCAAAGGAGACAAGAGCAGAGAAGTGTTTGGGCTCGTTCCAATTCCCTTTCCTTGCTCCGGGTCCCACACACGAACGAGGTCTGACCTATTCAGCAGTCCCCATCCGCCATGGGGCTTTTCCTGAGGGACCAGCGGACTAATAAACCCTCCACTCGTGCAACCCTTAACCTTTGTATTGCTACATAATGTAGCTTTATGTTGGGACCAATTAGTCCTGGAATTCCTCCTAATGACTCCTCCCCTTTTTCGGACTTCGGTAGAAGTAGCTTACATCAGTTCGGACCTACAAAGTGGTCATTCAACTTCAACACTGTCCGTTTTGGATTGGTCGCCGCAGACCATTCTACAAAAGTTCAGAATTCTAGATTCTATTCAGATTGATACTGAACTGACTGAATAGATAACTTATACCCCCAATATGGAGATTCATAACATACCTGTACTGTACAGCGAGTGTTCCCGAACTTTTCAGAATGATTTTATTGCAACCGACATGTACTACAATGTGTAGCAATCCTCCATAGCCGTACGCCATGCTTCGCACTTTTCTTAGTTACCATGAACAAAAATTAATGGAATTTGGTTTGTAGGTCCCATTTGGGGTCAAGCTGGTCCGCGAAGCTCGGCGTTACCGTCAGTCATCTCTAAGGGGTGAAAAATAGGGGTGAATTTTACGTCCAACCGTTTGTTTGCACCGAAAATCTTCGTCAACATGATCGTCAATGAAACGGTATAAAGCCGGCCCAGATAATATTATCATTGCTAGGGAACTTCTGATTATAATAACGGACGGCCGTATGAAGGCGAGTTGGTTGTTCTGTGATATTATTTCATTTGAATTTTGATGGCTCTTTTGGATTTTTTTTATGGATAGTGTTGCAACTTGAGCAAACGTTAAGCTTCATGAATGACAACAAATATTTAATGATCGAATTTTTGAATCCCGCGCATTTTTATGAAACGGTAATTCCCCGGCTGGCTCCAGTACTAGATTTAGGACTTTCCTGGGGGGAGGTCGAGGGCAGGTATTGACCACAGAAAACGGTGATCTACGCAGAAAGGGCATCTATACAGGTATATAATAAGCAGTTGTGTGATAATTTGCAGCTTTTAATTTATTTTATTTTATTTTTTTTAAATGCTCGATTCTAAAGAGGTATCATTGAAAATAATAAACCAAAATTTTGAGGGGTCAAATTTGAGTTTTTAGTGTTCAAAAATCGGTAAAACTGCTAAAATCACAAACAATTGATATAAAAGCACTGAAAGGAGCTCGGAAGGGAGAGTAAAGTCAGAAAAATACAATTTGAGTTGTTTGTCGTACAGAATAGCGGTCAAGTTTGGATTTTGTTGGGGTCAAAAATTGTTATTAGGTAAGGGCTAAAATCAATATTAATGCACCTGACGTTGTGTGGGATAATGATTCGCGAAGGAGGGGCTATTTCGATTACAAAAATGTTTTTTTCAAAAAATTCAACGAGAATCAATTCAGGTTAAATTCAACTTTATAATGGTCAAAAATCGGTAAAAACGGCTAAAATCACGAAAAAATTATACAATTTTACGAAAAGTGGTATGGTTTCCCGCTATATCATCTTCTTACACAATATCAAGAATATTTCTTTGTTTTATTTTAAAATAGGGTTCCTCGATTTCATCTCGAGTGATTTAGTTCATTTATTTCTATATATTAGATAAGTAAGTCCCACCAAGATAGGATGGTCGCACTTGAATTATTTTGGAACCCTCCCTCGATAGCATAGAGGGGATAGACGGCGAATAGGCGCATTCCCACTCGTGTGGAGAAGTCCGAGTGATCCGCACTCTCTCATGATGGTTTCCATTGTGGCCAGGAAAGCTCGGTATTGTGTTCACGAATGGGTTGGCATTGCTGGAGGTGGCCGAAGGGCTCAGGACCGTTCTATGTCGAAGATAGGATAGTGTAGTATAACGCACAATATTGCTTTTCCTTCGGACAATGCACACAGATCACACCACAGAATTCAATAGAGGTGTGATACCTTGTGATAAAACTGAACTAGTATACATGACCCATAAAGTTACATGAATGTTGTACATTAAGATAATTGTTGCGTTATGCATAAGGAATATTAATTTGCTGCGAAAATAGTATACCTACGTTAGCTGATCAGAACTATCGACGTGACGCTCTGGAACTAGCTAAGCGTGATCTCAATTCATGACTTTATAGCCATTGATAAAATGGTATCCTTTCCGAATAATAATTGTGGTGATAGCGAGATTGAGGTAGGTGAGGTTTGGAAAGGCGAGTTTGAGAAGGAGACCTCGGGTACGAGTTAGCTAGCATCCTGAAAGGTTTATCACCTTATTGGCTAGGCCAGAAAGAATTATCACCACTTTGGATACTAGATGATACGCCCAGAAAGGGCATTATTCACAGGGGGTTTGTTGTTTGAAGGGTGTTTGTTCTGAACTTAGAAATGAACTGAACAAGAAATTTGTCCAACTAAAATAGAGAGTTCTGTGCAAATAATTGTGTAGTATCTAATTTTTCTTTTTATCTCAAATACCATTTTTGATAAATACCAATTTCTAGGGTGTTTTTTTTTGTGGTGATGCTTTTGACGATTTGTGACACAAAAGTTGAAAAATATTTTCGACTGTTGTCTTTCCTGTCACGAGTCACCATCTCTTGACAGCTCTGATGATGGTTTTCGTGTTTGGAGTGTCTTGACCCTGATAGAAACAGCTTATACTACAAAATTTTGACAAAGCATATTTTTGGAGGAGCGCGGCAGATTGACGGTTCGTTGACTACAGGTCGTGGAATTTCATTCACCACAGTCCCTCGCCATACATCATCCTAATCATGAAAGTGACCATAATTATTCTGATCTAGGGAGAGTTGGGGACTGCACAGCTCACACGAGCCCGCTCTACAACCTACGTTCTAATTAAATATTTGAAGGGTCATTGTTAGTTTGATCTTTCACTCTCACTGTCAGGAATCCTGAGCAAACCCTGGTGACCCGTACGGACTCAGTTATTGCGGTAAACGAGCCATGTGGCAGGGTAGTTAAGTTCAGTAGAAATACAATTTTTTTAACTAAATAAATAAAATTAAATAAATATTGAACAAAGGTGAAAATTACACAAGGGTTTTTTATTTACCTGTTGATACCCCTTCTGCGTAGATCACTGTTTTCTGTGGACAATACCTAACCTCGTGCTCTCCCCGGGGACGTCCAAATCTATAGATACTGGAGCCAGCCGGGGAATGAGAGTTACATAAATATTGGGCGGATTCAATTAACAATTCTGTCATTGATTAGGCATTCATGAAGCATAACGATTGTTCAGGTTACGAAAGTACCGATCAGCAAAACCCAATAACCATCATTCCTCAATGACATAATAACACGGTACAACCAACTCGATTTCATTCAACGCTTTATTATAATCAGGTGTTCCATAGCAATGATGTCTGGGCTGGATGTAAGTATAGGTACCGTTTTATTCACGATCATGTTGACGAAGCTTTAAGTGCAAACGAACGCTGGACATGCAATGCTCCGGGAGGTCTCAGAAAATTCTCATTTCGAGGTCAATATAAAAACGTGAAAAAAATCCATACCCTTCTATTGAAAGTTTCGTAGCTACGGCGTTCTGAAAATGTCAAACCCTATTTTTCACCCCTTAGAGGTGAAGGGAGCTTCGCGAATTAACAAACCCCAAATGGGACCTACAAACCAAATTTCATGAATTTTAGCTCATGGTAACTAAGAAAAATGCGAAGTACCGCGAAAGTAAGTAGGATTCATTTTCGGATCCTACGTATCTTGAAACGGAAACTATCAAAATTTGAGGTGGTGAGAGGGGGGGGGGGGTTAGTTTTTTTCCATGCTTGACTCCAGGTTCATCATTGAAAATTATATACCAAAAATTAGCTTAAATTAAGTCAAAAGATAAATCAAAATCCACCATTTAGAGAAATGGCGATTGGAATTTTGTCGAAAAGGTCAATTGTTTCTTAGGAGGAATCTCACTCACACTCTACCACTTTTGTTATGAAGAAAATCGTTGTCCACCTTCAGAACTCTCAGAACATAACAAACTTGGTTCTACGCCAGACGGTCTGGCGAAGAGAGGGACTGAAATATGGAGGGTAGGCGTTGGCTGTGCCCTGAATACCTCAATGGTATAATAATATGAATATCGGATTAATATGAATTAAATAGGATTGTAACTTCCGTCTGCGCGTGCGTAAACATAAATAATTGCCACTCGCATAACTACAGACGAAAGATTGGTCGTATAGAACTGAGATTTGGAGGATAAGTGTGGCCTGACCCTTCATGGATCATTTTATGAGTGTAATAAAAAGATATAAAGTAGGTATACTCAGAAGGCTAGTTGATTATACTTAATAGTCAACTGAAGTAGCTCAGGTTTTACTCCTACATCAGTTTAGTCCTGTTGATTTACTATAGCTCCTTCATTTACACGAATAAGCATTTTAGAATGATGTTCCACAAGTTCCCCCTCCTGATCGTATTTCTTCTAAATTGTAGGTATATTCTACTCTCTACGCCAAAACTATATAGAATTCCATTTTATGTTGTAACATGCTGAAGGTGGTAAGTTGTACCGTTAATTAGCGACAAAGCAGCTACCTACTGTGCTGCAGCTGGGAAGCTCGAGTGAAAATGGGTTGGGAAGACTGGAACGCTTATAACCTCACTGCTGTGGTACCCCTTTATAATATACCACTCAATGTACATATTAAGATTGTTTCCAATAAAGCCAAGGAGAAGGCGAGCTACGTGACATGAAGGGCGCAAACAGGTAGCCTCCCTCCATTGATCCTCCAATGGCTTTCAACCACCTTCAGAGGACCAGGGGAGGGTAGAGGCACTTTTATAAGGCGCCCTCCTTGCCCGGCTCTTCATTCTACCCATCACACTCAACTCGATGACTTCTCTCTCACTCTCTCTCTCTCTCTCTCTCTCTCTCTCTCACTCTCTCTCTCTCTCTCTCTCTCTCTCTCTCTCTCTCTCTCTCTCTCTCTCTCTCTCTCTCTCTCTCTCTCTCTCTCTCTCTCTCTCTCTCTCTCTCTCTCTCTCTCTCACCTTACCTTCCTCCTCAACCTCTCTCATAAAAGATCCCAATGTGGTGGTAGCCTTTCTGGCCTAGCCAATGTGGTGTAACCTTACTAGGCACAACCCCTAGCATCCAGCGTGATGGTAATCTTTCTGGCTTTGCAAGTGTGGTGTAACATGCTGAAGGTGATACGTTGTGCCGTTAATTAGCTGCAAAGCAGCTAGTACTGTGAGGGATTAGCTACACAGCTGGGATGCTGGAGTGAAGATGGGTCGGGAAGACCGGAAAGCTTATAACCTCACCATCCGAGGTCCCTTGTAGTGCCCGCTAACCCTCAAAGCCGAGTTTATCCTTCAATCCGTCTAGTCTCTCTTGGTCGAAAGGTGGGCGGTAGCACTCTACTTGTAAAGGACCTATTAACGTTCATTGGCCATTAGACAAACTCCTAATTAGGTTGGTCTCGCTTCGAGGTGATTCGAGTGCTGGAGATGAAATTTGTTGGAAGTTGCGATGTCCTTTTAGTCCCGACGTCTCGCTCAAGTGAGGCAGAAACTCTTCAACTACCTGGATGATTCCGCGAGTAAAATTTGACCTGTCTGATTCAAGGAAATTTTTTTCATTGATCTTCCGAATTTTTCCGCTCATCCGTCATCATTAATCGATAAATTTCCTCATTCACATATTAACATTTCCTTTGCAAAATTCTCTTGGTACAACGATATCTACTTCAAGGGAAATGCACTGTTCACAGAGCTTACCGTATAGGATGTTCCTTCACCCCTAAAAGTATTAAAGGGTTGATTAGTTGAAGTCATATGATTATGTATTTTATCGGTTTGATCGAGCATTGATCAGCAGATTCAAGTTGCTCCTATCCATTTCATGCTTTTATATATATTTTATATATATGTTTGTATGTATATCACTTGTAGTTCAACCCTTCGCATTTCATGCTACTCGGAACACATTATTTTATCTTCACAGTTTCACCGCTCATCGTTAAAGCTCTTTGATGATAACTTTGATGGATTAAGCCCCACTGGATTTCTTTTTTTTTTCACGGATATTGGATATTATGTTTTTGGGCTGTCTGAAATTTGCATGATGACATCAACAAATGCAAAGGGCCTACCAGTACCTAAATAATTATGTGTAATTAATTATATTATTTGGATATAGTGAGGTTGCATTTTCATACGGAAAACCTGAGCACATCATACTCGCATATTTTCTCCGCAACACGAGAAAACATTGAAATGTGGATATTCGAGGAATCAGTTTAAAAAATAATAATAAATAAAAATAAAAATAAAAATAAAAAACCAAGCCCGAAGACATATCCAAACGTATCATTAGACCATAATATCCGAAGACAATAACTATCATTAGACCTTCTCTAATGTTGGTTTTTGAATCCCCAATTTTGGACCTTTGGAATGAAAAAAAAAAAGTTTAACCCCCCCCCCCCTCCCTCAAAATTTGATGGTTTACGTTTCAAACTATGTAGATTCCGGAGATGCAATAAAAACGCTGCAAATCACAAAGGTTTTGAGCGTTTTCATTCACCTGTATAGATGCCCCTTCTGCGTAGATCACTGTTTTCTCCGTCAATACCCTCGAGCTCTCCCCAGGTAAGTCCTCAATCGAGTACCTACTGGAGCCGGCCCCGGAACCAAAGTTTCCTACGAATTCGCGGGATTCAATAATTCAGTCATTACTTATTTGTAGTTATTCATGAAGCATAAGGCAAATAATAAACTGTTGTGTAATAATTTACCTGCATAGATGCCCCTTCCACGTAGATACTACAATGAACCGTTGTGTACCTAATAATTTACAGTTGCGTAATAATTTACCGTTGTGTAATAATTTGTCCATCAATAATACCTCAACGATTGCTCAACTTGCAAAAGTACCTATCACTAAAATCCAGCCCCTTCTACTTAGATGGCATAATGAATCGTTGTGTAATAATTTACCGTTGCGCAATAATTTACCGTTGTGTAATAATTTACCACTGTCTAATAATTTACCCATCAATAATACTTCACCGTTTGTTCAAGTTGCAAAAGTACCTGTCAACAAAATCCAAATTCAAGTACCAATCAACAAAATCATTCATTCTGGTTTATTATTTTCAATAATGAACCTTTGAAATCGAGCATGAAAAAAAAATTGTTAACCCCCTTCAAAATTTGATGGTTTCCGTTTCAAGGTATGTAGAATCCGAAAATGCAATAAAAAAATTGCTGTCCGCCCTCATGGTAACTAAGAAAAGTGCCAAGTACGGCGTACGACGTACGGCGTTGTTGCACTTTCGGAATCAGCATACCTTGAAACGTAAACCATAAAATTTTGAGGGGGTGTTAAAAAAAATTGTTCCATGCTCGATTCCAAAGGTTCATTATTGAAAATAATAAACCAAAAATTTTGTCCGTCCGCCATGAGCCAAAGTTTACGAAATTTGGTTAATAGGCACCGCTCGGGGTCTAGTTGGTCCTCGAAGCTCGGCGTTATTGTCAGTCATCTTTAAGGGTTGAAATTTTCAGGACGCCTATACCTTTTTTTACGTGAATCTTTTCACGGTTTTAAATAGTTCTTGAACTTACGAGTTTTTTGAGACCACCCGGAGCATTGTAGGTTCCGCCGTTCCTTCACAGTAAGGCCCCCAAGTTTGAACCGACAGGCTTGGTCAACACGAGGGTGAATCAAATTGCTGGTGGTTTGGGTGAATACATTCAGCCCAAATATCGTCACTGGGGAGCACCTGATTATAATCACGGATGGCTGTGTGAAGTCGAGTTGGTTGTTCCGCGATATTATTCCATTTGAAAAATGCGGCTCTTTTGGATTTTGTTGATAGGTACTCAACTTGAACAAACGGTGAAGTATTATTGATGGGTAAATTATTAGACACTGGTAAATTATTAGAGAATGGTAAATTATTACACAACGGTAAATTATTACACAACGGTTCTTTATACCATCTAAGTAGAAGGGGCTGGATTTTGTTGATAGGTACTTTTGCAACTTGATAATCGTTTAATTATTACTGATGGGCAAATTATTACACAACGGTTCATTATAGCATCTACGTAGAAGGGGCATCTATGCAGGTAAATTATTACACAACGGTTTATTATTTGCCTTATGCTTCAGAATAACTACAAATAATTAATGATCGAATTATTGAATCCCGCGAATTCGTAGGAAACTTTAATTCCGGGGCCGGCTCCAGTACTCGACTTAGGACTTTCCGGGGGGGGGGGGGGGGTGCTCGGGGGGTGTTGACGCAGAAAAAAGTAATTAATTTGCAGCGTTGGAAAATAGTTTGCAGCGTTTTAATTGTATTTTCCCATTAGAGCTTCAACATTCAGTACATATTTCAAACTCAAAACAACTGGAAAATCTAAAACAATGTTCATACACCAATCAATGTTCTGGTTGGTTCCAATGGTACCAATCAGATACCTTATAAAGATCTAAGAGATTCTCTTCAAGTAGTGATTTTTTCCGAAGGAAAATTTGTATCACATACCACCAGTTACATGTTGGACACCCTTACTAATGAATTGCGTAGATCGAGAATTTTTCTATGGTGCCTCTCTCACTAGTTTACTGAGAGCCAGTAAGTATAGTTCGTTGGGTTTCGGCGATGGATTGGTGGTCGTCATTTCGATGTGATGAATGCATGTGACGGTGTAGTTTACCTCGTTTATCTCTAGCGCTTTGATATTTTAGACAAAGCACTTGGCAAAGGCAAATCACTCGCAGGGGGTGGCTCCTTCACGGGTTTGAGGAAATTGGCTTTTGCAAACCGTTGAGAACATCCTCCGCGATACTATAAAACACACGAACCCGGGGTTGGAGTTCAAGGACGAGGTTCGCGGCTTCCTGTTTCTTCCCGAGATCGCTGTGTGTGTTGATGTGATGGTTGGGGGGGGGGGGGGGGGGGCTTCGCGTGGCCCTCTTATAATCCCGTAAGTTCAGGGTTAACCCCCTTCCTTCCCCCTCCAAGTTAGCTGTTTTACGTTTCAAGGTAAAACCCAAAATCAAATAACGATTTTGAAAAATCCGTCCAAAATTAATGAAATTTGGTATAAATTGAGGTTTGATTAGGGACTAGTTGGTGCAAAAAGCTCGGAGAAGGAATTTATTTTTCTAACAATTTCAAATACCTGGTTTTCAATTTTTGGGTCGAATGAAACTATGCGGAGCCGTTTGTTCACAGTATAAGGCTCTGAAGTTCGAGCCGGAGAACCATCATCAACTTCAGAGTCAATCAATTCAATTTATTCTTTTATTAAACGCTTCACCCTTGTGGTCATTGGCGTCCAACACACAACATTTACATTTTGATATTTTACTGTTACATTGAATTCAACCATGGTCGCAAAGCGACTGCAAGTTCAGTAATTTCACGAAGTCTCGTGATGCAAGACGAGCATGAATCAGCGGCCGAGTTCTCGGTGATATAGAAAAGTAGATTCAAAACACTGAAGGTTTTATGAAACCATGTTTGTTGCGCCAAGATTGAATCCTCAGAAGTTAACTATTTACACGATAAACTACCCCAAAATCAATTTCTGGACCATGAGAGCGAGGCTAGATTCTGATTCCGGATTTAGCTCAGCGTTTTCCAAGGTTTTTGAACTACTGAACCTACACCATCACAACAGTTCGCTGACTTCTTCGATGGAAGTCATGTTGTTGATGTGTTTTCCCCTCAGCCTGTGACTGCAGAAGATATTTTCTCAGTTATCAGTCCATTGCATCCATCCTGCTCATTCTTCGTTTTTGGCATCAGCTCCGTGATGCTGAAAAGTGTTGCTGATCACATCATCCAACCCTTATATATAATTAATATTTTTTGAACAAGGGACGTTCCCAAACTGTTGAAAGATCTCGTCAATTTCTCCGATTCCGAAAAAGGAAAAATGCGCTAAATTATGAGGACTTTCGACCCATCCTTCGCTAAGATTACAGATGCTTCTGTTCTGAAAAAATCCGTTCGTTCCTAGAAGATTCAGAAATCATTCATTGTCAGCAATTTGGTTTAAGCAAGGGTAAGAACACTCGCTATGCACTTTTGTCTTTAATCACCTCAGCATTGCAGATCCTGGAACGTAGAGAGCAGATGGCATTGAATTTTTATGATCTTTCTAAGGCTTTTGACTAGGTTAATCATGAGCGGCTCCTGGATAAGATGAAATATTAGGGGTTCAGCGATTTAGCATTGGCCTTTTTGGAGAGCTATCTTGAGGGATGGGTTGAGTTTGTCAACTTAAACGGCACAAGTTCACAAGATGTGGCAATCCCTTGTGGTATTGACCAGGGCTCTGTTTTGGGACCTGCTTCCTCATCCTGTTCACTAATGATCTCGCCTGTCAACCAATTGATGGAGGCCAATTGATTATTTTTGAGTACGATAATTATTATCTCCTATTGTCAGCTGTGGCTATTGCTGACTTGCTTGAACACCAATATTATCCCTCTCCGATTCCTTGGTTATTGCGATGCAATTGCCCTGATTTTAATTAGGGATATGACACGTAGTTCCACCTCAGTGGTCGCCTAGAGAATTCTGTCAATATATTGGGGGTTATTGAACATTGGGTTCGAGATCATTTTAAAAATGTTAAAAAAAAACCATACCATTCTATTAAAAGTTTTTGAGCTAAGGCGTTCTGAAAATTGTTACCCCTATTTTTCACACCTTAGAGATGACTGACAGTAACGCCGCGCTTCGCGGACCAGGTAGACCCCAAATGGGACCTACAAACGAAATTTCATTCATACTGGCTCATGGTAAATAAGAAAAGTGCGAAGTTTTCAAAGTTTTCTCGAGATTTCCAACATACATAACTTCGAATAATAACCGCAAATGATTGTTGCACCGCTTGAAAGCTCGAGTGGGTCTCTTTCGACGCAGAATTTGTTTGTAATTAACTTACCTCATATACGAAAACCAGAATTATATTATAATGGATTTTTGATGCTTTTTGGGAGTTACGGCGTCAATGAGTTATGTAGGTACATAAACATGAGGTGTATTCAGAATCAGCGTTCAATTTTCAATTCTTATGTTTGTTTTTTTGCCCTTCTCCGAAAAATTCTTATTTTGACCTCAAAGTTCTCCATACGCCGCACTTTGATTGCATACCATGGACCCAGATTGATATTTATTAATTTGCTCACGAAGAATTTTTCGAAGGAACGTGTCTATTGTCGTAATATTGTTGCCCTATGTCGTTTTATTTCCCTATATCCAATTCGTCGTTTCCCCTTCACTTTGTCAGGCCTTCCGTCGCAGAACCTGATTTCGTCCGGAGCGGGCAGTCAGCGCTCATTTCCTGAACGTTGCGGATCCTCCATCCGGATCGTTCCCCGCCCCCAGGAACACCCTCGATTTCTGGTGGCCGTCTCCCGGGTCAGCTCAAGTCCTGAACACCACCCCCGAAAAGAGGACCTCAACCTCGGGATGGCCGACCTTGCTAGCTCCACAGGAACGCCTATATAAGACTTGCCTCCTGCCCCAGGACTTCAGAACAGTCCTTGCGAACTCGCAGTGGAGGTCTCCGACATGAAACGTTTCTGTGTGAGTAAATTATCATGGTTAGTAATAATTACATCAGAAAAGACATCAAGGACGGAGCATGGTACCATTCAACACCGCAAATTGGCACGTAGCCGCACTTAAATTGGTCAAACCTGTGACCATACATCTATGTGAATCTCAAGGGTTCCCTAGTAAAATTTCCATCTTGCAGCATGAAAATTTTCGAAATAGGTACCTACCTAACATAAAATTCTGATCAAAATTGAAAATCATCCTCAACAATGTTTCTGACATTAAAGTAACTGGCTATTTATCAAATTATGAATATTGCCTATTAAATATACTGGATTTTACCTATTATAATGGATTTTCCTATTATATATTTTTATACTGGAATAACTTATTTTTTATTTGTTTGAGTAAAAAAACATTAATAATTTCAGATAGTCTCGAAACATTCTTCCATATTTTCGTTGAATAGGTTCTAAATTGTCTGTATATGAATTCCTGATCAATTTTATTCTGCAAACTTTTTTTATATCCAAAACCCTAAATCCATCCCTAGAGTTTTGATGTTTTTTAAAATACTAACATATTATGTATGTTTTACGTATAGCGTATATTACGGAAGTTGGAAAAGGAAAAATTTACCTATAAAATCAGAAATTTGTAACATTTTTGTGGGTGAGATCTCTAAAAATGGTCAAAAATAGCTACAAACCATCATAAATTACTGACAATTTATCAAAAAATAAATAGTAAGTATGGAATGGATGGTCTTGATAGTAAAAGGCTTGTGTGCTAAAAATTAATTTAAAAAAATTGTAGGTTCCTACATTAAATTCTTCTTTTTTTCAACTTAGAAATACTCAAAGCCAAAAAAATCAACAACAACTGAATTATTTGAGTAAGACAGCGGTTAGACGGCAAAACAATGTTAAATTTCGATATTTATGGTTTTTAAACACCTCAGAATGTTTAATAATGTGTTTAAAAGGAAGAGCAAGTACGTCAATAATTTGCTTATTTTGTTCTGGTAGGTTTAACGATGGCAAGTGATATAGTTCATTTTAACGATGTTCATCGAATTTTGACTCTGGAAAATTACCCATATTTAACCCACTTTTTGTATTCCAAAATTGCACATCTTCAAACGCATCCTTCCGTTTGTACTTACAAATATTTCAGCGCATAGACTGTTTTGATAACAATTATTTTGAACATTTGGGGTAGGTAGTCAGTCAGTCGTTTTCAGTTTTTAATGGACTATCACCATAATTAATTGGGTGAACTAGGTAACATTGCCTTGTCATTTTTATAGCGAGGTATTGAAACAGGGACTATAACATCATCAATGGTTAGAGGGTTAAAAACTATTGATTCCAGGTCGACCAGAGAGACCCATAGAAGAGACAGAGACAACACATACGAACATACTCATACAAATTTATGATAAAATCTAGGGATGGAATGACTTGAACTTTGAAAAGCTATTTAAAAATGCATGTACATGGCTCACCTTATGCTCATGTTTTTACCGAAAATTCGCTGAAAACAATTTTCCAGGATTTAACCTAGTTCTTCGGGAGGGAGGGGCGAGGTAGGTTGATATTTGAAGGTGGTCAGCTTTCGAAAAACTGGGTTTTCAATGGCTGGGACAATTTTTGATTTCAGATTCTATCTGACAATGCCAAAAATAAGGTTGAGTTTCTTGTTTAAACATTCCAAAATCAAAGCAAACTAAGTAAAGAAACTACTGTGATCTGATATAAGTGGTAAACTAACCTGAAACGCTGTTTTCGGAGTGTGTTCTTTGTTCAGAGAGACTGTTAGGCGTGAAAACGGGTAGAATTACATCATCTTGGTTTCTAATGGAGGAAGGATGATCTGATATAAGTGGTAAACTAACTTGAAACGCTGTTTTCGGAGGGTGTTACTTGTTCAAATCGACTGTTAGACGTGAAGACGGTTAGAATTGCATCTTCTTGTTTTCAAACGGAGGAAGGATGATCTGATATAAGTGGTAAACTAACCTGAAACGCTGTATTCGGAGGAAAGAACACCCTCCGAAAACAGCGTTTCAGGTTAGTTTACCACTTATATCAGATCCATCCTTCCTCCGTTTGAAACCAAAATGATGTAATTCTACCCGTTTTCACGTCTAACAGTCGATCTGAACAAGTAACACCCTCCGAAAACAGCGTTTCAAGTTAGTTTACCACTTATATCAAATCATCCTTCCTCCGTTTGAAACCAAAATGATGTAATTCTACCCGTTTTCACGTCAAACAGTCTCTCTAATCAAAGAACACACTCCGAAAACAGCGTTTCAGGTCAGTTTACCACTTATATCAGATCATCCCTCAAAAAATATTGCAGTGAAAAACAAACCTAATACCTACCTGGGAACATGAAAAAAAAATGTAAACTAAAATTAAAGCAAGGACCTCCTTATTTCATGTCTCGAATGTATTTATATGCAGACATGATTACGGTTTGCTGTTAGAAGGTTTTGGGGGATGGGGAGCAGGAGATTGTCAAGAGGGGTCAGTTGTGAAATAGTTCAATAAACGTGTTTTCGGATACCTGCCACGAAATATAATGAGAACATCGAAAATCAAATGTTTTCACGCGCAAACCATCCCCTGCCCAACACGCGATAAAAATGAAGTATCGCGAATAAATAACCGAGAGCTAAAAAAAAGTCGCACGCGGCCAATTTCATCTCGACGAGGTCCCACCGAATTACAACTGTCGGTTCTCCGTTACCGTCCGCGGGGGTGCCCCGATCGGAGAATCAAATGGACCCCTCCTCCGCACTAGCCCGCGCGCTCGGGTGAAATATCGCTGGTAAACGGCAGCGGAAACGCTAACTCCCGGACCGCGAACGTGGGCGCCCGGTTTTCGGTTGAACTTAATCCAACACCGCCGGAGCTCGCAGGCCATTAAATTGGTTTCGTGGGCTTTACTTAGAGCTCATCAATCCCGTTTCAGCGATGGTGGAGGGGAGTCGCGGATTTCTGAACGTAATTCAACCACCACCCTTTGTTTCGTGATGCGGCCTTTTGTTATCCGTCCAGGATTTACACCGGTTTGTCAGCCGGTAGCTGTTACCTACACTGCAGCGTTATGCAATATATGAGCAAAACATGCATAACCATGGGCGAGCAAAAATGTTCAAAGTAGCCAAATTTACACTGTACGTAACGATTTTTTCAGCGATTTTCGACCTACAAAAACTCGCATTCGCCCTTAGTTTTTACAAATAATATTGATGACTATTTTGGCTGTTTTTTGGTATCAAGACATCATTCTACACCAAGTTTGTTGAATTTACAATAAATTCAGGCAATGTTAGCCATTTATCCCAATTTAAAATAGACTCCAGTTTGTTTCAAATTTGTCTTCATCTCTGAACTCATTATGGTTTATTATTATCAATAATGAACCTTTGGAATCGAACATTTAAAAAAAAAATTGTTTAACCCCCCTCTATATTAATTTGATGGTTCCCATTTCAAGATACGTAGAATCCGAAAATAGAATTAGAAAAACTTCTGCCCATTTGCCGAACTTCGCGCTTTCCTTAATTACGATGAACGCGGGATGAATGAAATTTGGTATGTGGATCCCATTCGGGGTCTAGCTGGTCCGCGAAGCTCGGCGTTACTGTCAGTCTTCCCTAACGGATGGAACAAAGGGGTTTAAATTTCCAGGGCGCCGTTATCTCGGATTTTTTCACGTTTTCCAGAGGCGTTCGGTCACAGCACGCCCCTGAAGTTTGTACCGAAAGCTTCGTCAACATGAATGTGATCGAAACTATACACATTTTATCCCAGAGATACCATTGCTAGGGAACAGCTGATATCTGCTGAGAATGTTCTCGACTGGCAAAGAAAGGCAACACCGTATGTTCTCCGGAAATGGCTAAAACAAGCTTTTCCAGTAAGATTTTTGAATGAACTTCAATTTAAGCGGAGGATCTAAAGTTTGTAGTAGGTACCTATACTTATACCTAGGAATAATTTTTAAAATAAAAATCCGTTTTAGGGCATTCGGAATCCTTGTTTCAACATTTTTTAAGTGTGTATATACATCAACGGGCTGATTAAAATTGAATCCCCCTCCCGCACTCATTTTCGCTTCCATAAAACCATCTGTGAACCAACCCACAGATACCCTCCAAATTTCAGCTCGTTTGGTTACAAGAGATTGGGTACAGGCCGAGAAGTACCTACGTAACACACTTGGTGTCTGAAACGAAAAATAATAATTTTGATTTTGCATTTTCGCAGAGAGTTTCCACTTATTAAAAAATAATAAACCATTGATGTTTTCCTGATTATAATTCCTTTAGTTTTGGTCATTTAGCTGTTCTGTAGTATTGTGCCATTTTGCCCGCCGATGGCATGTTTGGTCCTTCGCACCTCGCTCTTGGATGAGCGTATATATATAACACTTGAATGTTACCTGTTACCCATTTACACAATGTTAGCACCCGTATAGTGTTCAGTGTAACGTAAATGGATCCATTCTTTGTTTTCAGGTATTATTGTTGGCCGTCGGTCTCGCTCAGGGTGGACAAGTCGCCCTGGAGCACGTGGGACAGATCACGAGCCAGTACCACTCCCAGGACGAGCTCGGTCAATACAGCTACGGCTACGCTGGCGGCCCCTCTGCCAAGGAAGAGATCAAGACAGCTGACGGAGTCACTCGTGGAGGTAATCTCATTTGCCTCATATCTCTATAATCATCAAAATTGCTAAAACTTCCCCGTTTTTTAATCAGGTTTGCACAACAACATGAGAAAATACTATCATAATTCTTCTATTTTATTAAAATGTATCAATGAATAGGATATCGAAAATATGGAAGAAATACAAGATCAGACCAACTCAAGATGGACCACAAATGTAAAAACGAACCAGAAATTTAAGGTTTTGCACTAACCATGACAAGATTCGGCAATCCGGCAAATATAATTATTACCTATGGAAATTTAGATGTAGCGTCCATTTGTTTTGTCGCAAATCTATAGTAACCATTCTCGTGCTGGCCAATGGAATTGACGAACGCATTGCCGCTTCTTGTGAACGAGGCTTTACGGGGCACATCTTTTCCCTCACTCTGTCTTCTACTAACTTGGATACCCCTCTCACTGTTTTCAGTAGGAACGCATATAAAGCCTGAACTTATTTCTGATTAGAATTTGACTCCCTTTTGTTCTTCAAAATGCAAAGAAACCGCTAGCGTGTCAACTGGTCGGTCCGAGTGTCCACATATCCACAAGCAGTCATTACTCACTCTAACCGATTCACATGTCAGTTTTGGTGGGGGGTCTTGATCCCCAGATGGCTGTATGAGTCTATTGAGATCGAAGCCCTTAAATCTTCCAAGCATGCGCAGTCAAGAAGAAATAGTAACACTTACATTCAACTGATTTTGAATTTCATTTTAATTGTTAATACATTTTCTTAATGGTTTTCATTCTGATATGCCGGAAGTTTTCAATAAAATTTCACTAAAACGCCTTCTTTTCCATGTACTCCTAAATAATTCACTTTTAATGAGGGGTTCATGATCAAACTATTCAGAATTTTGTGATGATAAACATACACTGGCACTATTAAATTGTACTGAACACACTAAATTTACAACGTTTCCCATGGTTTCTTCTCGAAGGATACTCGTACATCGACGCTAACGGTATCGTCCAGAGCGCCTCATACGTATCGGATCCCGTCAACGGATTCAGAGTTGCTGCCACTAACCTCCCAACTGGACCAGCTGTTCCCGCGGGCCCTTCCGTGGTTGCTGCCACTCCAGTTGTTTCTGCCGCCCAAGTTGTAGCTGCTGCTCCCGCCTGGGCTGCTGCACCAGCAGTCGTTGCCGCTCCTGCAGCTCCCGCTGTGATTGCCGCTCCAGCTCCCATCGCTGTTGCCGAAGGTGAGAAGACACACCATGTGGCTATAATTATTCAAATTCTAACCTATAAATTTTAAATTATGAGTTTTTCTTAGTACTGGTGCCTAACTGATATTTCGTACCCCATGGAAGGCGATGATAGATATTTCCTCCTCCCCATATTCCTATTCAAGTACTTTTCGCTGAACACAGACATTATGAGAGAAAATCAGAAACATACCTTTCAATTTACAGCTTACTCTACTATCAGTTTTACAGAAAATCAGCCGAACGTCAAAGCAAAAGCGACAAATAAATATACAGAACATTCACGCGGTTTTGCCTATACCAAACAGTCTGGTAAAGATTATCTACCAACAAAAATGTTACAGACTTGAATTTCTTCTACTTCGTGCAAACTTTCTTTAACTTGATGTTCATTTCGTAGCCCCTGCTGTGACCGCCACTAACGTCCAGGAAGTTGCTGCTGCTTCTGCTGATCTCCCTGAGATCATCGCTGCTCGCTCGCTGCCCACCGTTGTCGCCACAAGAGCCGCCATCGCTCATCCTCTCGCCGCCACTTCCTGGTCTGGAATCATTCATCACCTCAAGAAGCGTTCTCTTGCCGCCGCTACCGTCGTTACCCCTCTGACCAGCTACCCTGGATCCACCGGACCCTTGGGTGAGTTTTCAGTTCGCTTCAAGACCTCCCCTCCCCTCCGCATTGTATACAGCGTGTTAAAAATATTGGAGGAACTTTCGAAAATCGTATTAATTGAAAGTATTGCCTCACCAATCACTAAAACAGATTATTCTGGGAGATTCAGGGTTTTTCACCAGACACCCTAACTATATCAAGCCAATACTCAATCTGAAACGGCGCCCCTATCAATATTTAGGGAGTTATAGATGAATTTGCGGTATCAATGGTAGGTATCACTTTGATAGAAACACGAACACCAAAACTTTTTTAAATTTTGATGTTCGCGATACCATTTTTTCGTAATATTAAACATGCCTATGAAGAATACTATCCCCGTTTCATTTTGTATAATATTAAACAATACCAAAAATGTTAGTGGTACGTCAGACAAAAAACACACGCGTACTACGAGAGCACAAGCTTGAAAAAATCGCCATTGGATCCTGACAGCCGGAAAAATGACTGGTTTTTCCTCTATAGAATAGCCATCTCAAATAAGGGTCGAAGCGCGCAATTTATCATTTGTTCGAATTATATCTTCTGTTCCGGTAAACCTTTAGACGGTAAGCGAATCTCCTGTTCAATATGAAGTTTGTGTCGCTGTATTTTATGTACGAATCACCTATATAATACAGCAGGCGGATAGCAGATAGCGGAAACCCTATAAAACCGAATAGGGGGGATGGATAGATAAAACCCGGCGATCATAACTCATGAAATAAATGTCTACCTAAGGAGAATCATTATTCCTATTGGAAAAAGCAGCGCCAGCGATATTCAGATCTAGACGTCAAAGAAACGACATCGAGCGCTCTTCACAATTCGTTCTCAAGGCAGTAAGCTTTCCTAATAAAGCCATCTAATCCAACAAATTATAGTCGGTTAGGTTATTAATAATAACCTAATAATTGATAAATTATATCCAAACGAAAGTACTGAGGTATATCGGGCGGTGTTGTACAAAATACCTTCACGTACCTTCTGCCGAGTACTATAGCAAAAGCTTAGTTAAACAATTAGGTTTCGTGGGTGAGTTTAGAAAGGCTATCATGATTCGGATTTGACAATATATGTGTCGATAGTGCATGAGAAGTGGTATCAGTATGTGAACGAACTCTGTAAGTCAATATCACTACGAACATTTGGATGGTTAAATCAACAACATTTCTGCGCTATGATGTGTGATTGGATCTTTACAATAACTTTGCAGTTCACGCTACTCCTGTTGTTGCTGCTACTCCCGTCATCACCGCTCACTCCGGTCTGGTGGCCACTCACTCCGGTCTGATCGCAACTCCCGTCCTGGCTGGATGGCCCGGTCTCGTACATACTCTGAGGAAACGCAGCGTTCTCGTCCCTTCAGCCCTCAGTAAGAACAGCTCCACCTCTCAAAACTAATAACACGCGTGCTCTCCCGGTATTAGCTTGCATCTGTACATATGATTAGCCACTATACTCACCATTAATCTGTCGCACTGAACGTTACAGTTGCCTCCCCTTACTGGGCTGGACCCTATGAGCCCTATCACACTGCTGTCCTCAGACAGGCTCACGAAATCACCAGGGCACAGGAAGCTCTCAGGAACACTGCTGGTGTCATCCCCCTCAACTCCCCCGCCGATACACCTGATGTTGAGATCACCAAAGTCAACCACGTCCTTCAAGTCGCTGCTGAAGGTCAGAGGAACACACTTGGAGGAGTCCACCACTTGAGGAAGAGGTCAATCTGGGCTTCTCCCCTTGGTATGTATATACATACAAGAATATTAAATCTAAAGGGTTAGTTCCGCTAGTGTAAGAAGTAATATTACCATACCTTCGGGAGGAGTCCGTCGTCACTAGCTGGTTGAGTACTGGAGACGTCGAAAGCGCTCACCTCCAGTACTCAACCAGCTAGTGACGACGGACTCCTTCCGACGGTATGGTAATATTACATACAAGAACAGGTACCTGCACGCAAAATAATATCAAGACGCACCGTTCACTTTTGGAAACTTTGTTGGACACTTAAGCTTTACTTGCAAATCATTCCGTGGCCTTATAGAATGTTTTTGGCGCTCACTGGTACCTAATTGTATATAATTTGATTTGCGAACATTTTTTCATCTCTCAAATGAAAGAAGTTGTGAGAGGTTTTCAAGAAGTTGCAATATTAGGGGTCCTTGAAGAATTTACAGCAGTAAATTGTTTCTAAAGAGTTTTTGAAGATACTGAAAACTATTTTGACGTCAAGAATGCTGAATTGCTACTATTGTGCATCCCCTATTGAGTGCCTTATCTAGTTTTGTGGTTTAAAAATATAGTCAGCCAAAAGTTATATTTTTTTCCGAAACTTATATAAATTATTTCACAGTTGCGTCCCCTTACATTGTTGGACCTATTGGACCCGTCGAGCCGCTCCACACTGCTGTCCTCAGACAAGCTCACGAGATCACCAGGGCCCAGGAAGCTCTTAGAAACACCGCTGGTGTCATCCCCCTTAACTCTCCCGCCGACACACCTGATGTTGAGATCACCAAGGTCAACCACGTCCTCCAAGTAGCTGCTGAAGGCCAGAGGAATACCCTTGGAGGAGTCCACTACTTGAGGAAGAGGTCAATCTGGGCTCCCAGCGGTAAGTGAAACCCCTTCTGTAGAACTGTTAATGAAACAAACTTTCCATCAGTTAAATCTCTACCAATGTGACTAAGTTCAAACATACTTACAACCAGAGGAAAGCTTCAGAATTTGTCTACATAAGCATGAAACGAAGTACAGCTAGCTCGTAATCGAAAATGCATCTACACAACATTTAGGTACTGAACACAACAAATTTAATACTTCCAGAGTTGTGACACTAACTACCAAGGGTTTCTCTACACCTGCAAAAATATTGGCATCAATGCTATCCTAATTCCATACAAAACTGTTCACCTCTTTCAGTATAATAATTTATGTGTCTCATTCTTTTCATGTGATGCCAGATGGCATCTGTTTGGAATGTGACTGATCCAATGGATTTGTGTTTTACAGTTGTTGCTTCTCCCCTCATTGCCTCCCCTTATCTGGCTGGACCCGTCGAGCCCCTCCACACTGCTATCCTCAGACAAGCTCACGAAATCACCAGGGCACAGGAAGCTCTCAGGAACACCGCCGGTGTCATCCCCCTCAACTCCCCCGCCGATACACCTGATGTTGAGATCACCAAAGTCAACCACGTTCTGCAAGTCGCTGCTGAAGGTCAGAGGAACACCCTTGGAGGAATCCCAATTGTTTCGAGGACTCTCGTCAGCAGCCATCCTTTGATTGCTCACCTGTAAATTATGCGTTAAATCTAGTTATATAGCGAAATACAAACGACGTACCCACTCGAATCGAGTAATCCATTTTATTCCTCAGTTCATCCTCATTTCGAAAAGAAATTATTGGAATTACAGACATAGTAGTTTTGTGGGATATCTTCTAGAGAATTTCAGTTTTTTAGAGTAGATTTAATTATTGATTAGGACTAACTACTTGGGCCTAAGATGTGGTAGGTTCAGATGAAGAAAACTATATCGTAAGCTCAAAAATGTTCATTCTCGTCGGCGAAACCAAAATTAGATGATAAATGACCACTATTATACAGTCACGTACATAATGATATTATAGGTTGTATTGTACGTCATTTTCATAGGTTGAACCTATACATATTCTCTTGACCAACGTCGAATATTTTTGACTAGGTGGCATGAGGGCACAACTTAATTTTTTAATCACAAGCGGCATTTTTGCCCGTTTTTGGCCAAGGTCGAGTTATGTTTGAAAAGATGTTACGATACTTCCCCTCGTTCCTAACGTTAAGGGCACAGCATTCATTGAAACGCTCGAACACATAGACAAATATGGATGGATTTGATAAAATGATTTGTCTTCGTAGAAACTTGTCTATATCGTTTTACCTGTTTTTATCATAGAAAAGTAATTTTTAAATAATACTAAAGCTGTAGAGCAGAACCCCCCCTCTAACGCACCGAACGACTCCACGTCCTACTGCACCGAGTATGCACTCAGCATTCTGCTGCCTCAGTTTCAAACAGACCTCTTTAAGCAAAGTTTTCCTAAGGGACCTAGAAATACTGCTAATATCAGTAGAGGTAGTATTTTTACCAGACAAACAAATCAAATGTTTGCCATCATATGACATACCCTACACAAAAATATTTTACCATGGTCAGGTAAAAGGGAAGATATACGGGTTCTACCTACTCTTGAAGACGCTTCAGAAATATACTGATAACAACTAACAGAACACCTAGGTATATCAACCACCTATCAACTACGCGATTCTGACGATAAAATCAGATCGTCTCCTGAACCACCAAAAATCGTTTTAGACGGTGAAAACTTCTTTCCGACAGCACCCACCTTATTGTGGCGTGGGGTCGAAAGTGATCCGCGACTAGGCTCGACCGTAGCAACCAAAATCACGAACACGGACGCTGTCGTTATGGACGGCCAGTAATACGATCAAAGAGAAGGTCTGGAGGGTCGAGCGATAGCCTATGAACTGGCCCGCAACTCTCTGATCACAGCGGGACTACACTCATGAAAATCCGTTCAACCGTTTGGCCTTGATGCCGTCATACACAATAACTCACGAATTACATAATAGGATAATAACAATGATATTTAGGTAGGTATGTGTGACTTAATACGGTAACGATCCACTATTTCTCATTGTTTTCGCATGGGTTTACACCCATGAGGCAATAATATTATGAGCCCTCGGCTAATTCACGACGTATCAAGTGCTCTTTTAGCACCTGATACTAAAGCTGCAATTCAGAACCACCTCGAACCCACCGCTTTGACGATTTAAAAAAAAAACCAGCAACGTTCCTAACGTGCTTGAATGGTTCCAAAATACTGCTTCACTCCCCAGTCAGGCAAAATTGTATGGCTCAGCTCCAGCTGTGGAATAGCACATAAGTATCTATGCCGCCCAAGTTGGCCCGTTCTGAGTGAAAAATTTCCTTGGTCCTTCCGTAATTGATGCGAATACGCTTCGTGGAAGGGTAACTACAGGCTGTAGATTAAAAAATTAGGTAGGTCTTCAAGAATCTCCCCGGCCCAGCTGGACCCCTAGGTATTAGGAGGAACAGGAAGGTTTCGACGGAACAGTTACTGCTGGATCATCACAACACAAAACAATGGGCCACCATTCGGATTCGGGAAAAGGGTCTTTGGCCGCCCGTCATTTCCTTTACATGCTATTTAGGTATAACCGATTCGACTGAGCACAGTTGAATGGTTATAACAGTGAACCTCTGTATAAGAACGAAGAGTCACTACGTGGCCTCTACGTAAAGTGCTGATCGGCATTTGATATTTTGTATCATGAACCCCCTAACATCGACAGAAAAACAAAATAAAGCGAATGATTTAATTTCATTAATTTATTTTGACTGATTCTTTCGAACAAAATAGAGCCTCACTTCGTTGATACTTTCTAAGTATTATATGCAGATATGGAAGGACAGCCGTTATCTTTCTAGCCCACTCACTAAAAACCTTAGATAGCAAAATGTATGAGAAAACAAAAACTGGATATGGAACCACCTGGGTTTAAGAAAGACCTACAAACAACAAAGAAAAACTCCTTCCCCGTCAACTTCCATGTAGCCAGGTTCGACAGTTGATAGAACAATTCGGGTATCTTGAAAACTGATATTACAATCTTCAATCTTTACTAAACAAGATCAAGCCTTCCCTTCCCGGTCTGATCGAATCAATCTAAATGAAAGCCAATCCCACTGTATTGGGCGAATCCATAACTCGTGGTAGTTTGTGGGAAGGTTTGGCCTTGAACCATCATGCGGAAACCCGGTAGAGACGTCGGGATCGGTAGAGAAAAAAGCTGGGTTTATAATGTCGACGATCGTAGGGTCCTTTGTTGTGTGGAGTGCATGTATTTAAATACGTCACGCCAACTGCGGTTTGAAACGGACCCAAGGACGTAAGGAGGGAGTGGCTGCCGGTGCTATTCCAATTACCGCTAGAATATCCCGGATCGGAGAGATGAAATGCGGAATTTTTTTCTTTCCATTTTTTCATCGAGAGTTTGATTAAAATAGAAACAACCATTTGGTGAAGTACCCATTTTTCTAGAAGGCAAGGTCCTTAAATTAATAAGATTCTTAAACTACCATAAAATTTGCAAAATAAACATTGGCAAACAATGGCATGATGAGTTATGACGTGACCTTTACATTGAAGTTCATTTGAAAAGGTTCGAAAATTGAGTTCTACAAACAAGACTTGTTCTACCTAGTAGAATCAATAAAATCAATATTTTGATAGAAATTTGACCCACTTGGATGAAAATAATATAATGCGATTGTCACCAACAAGAAGAATGGGAGGTTAACTTCGATTAATTCTATCGTAAATTATTTACGAATAACAAAAGAGAAAATCGTTATCATTTATCACTGGACAACGTCATCTTCTCTTTCATCTTACATTCTTATTAGCTTGTCCATATTCCGATAAACCATACTCTAAAAACTATTGTCAACCCACTAAGCATGCTGTTATGAATAGTTACCACCCCTTTGTTTTATGTTTCAACAGCTGAATGCTTTCCGATGAGAATATCTAATCTTCCCTCATGTTCAAATGAAATTGCTATCATTACAAGGCTATATAAAACACGTCTTGTCGCAAAGAGGAAATTCCAAGGGCGCCGAGGCGCGGTCGACCTGTCTCGAGGAACCATTATTATACAGGTGCGGAGCTAGAGAAAATTACATTACGTCATTAAGTATTGCCCTCGCCAATCACTAAATTACTGAATGGGTACATGAATGCGTGATCTCGGTTTTCTGTGGTCAATGCATACCGCCCCCCCCCCCCCCCCACCAACCGGGAAGTCCAAAATCGAGTATTGCAGCCAGACGGGGAATGACAGCTACATTAATATTCGGTGGATTCAAATTTGTTGCTGTTCATGGAACATAATGTTTGCTCAAGGTAGGTACCAATCAACAAAATCCAAAATAGGTAAGAAAGGAACGGCGGACGGACAGAAATTAATCGAGCATGAAAAAAAAAAAAAATTGTTTACAACCCCCACCCCCCCACCCACGCCCTCAAAATATTAAGGCTTCCGTTCCAAATTATGTAGAATCCGAAAATGGAATTAAAAAAATGTTACCATGAAATTTGGTTTTAGGTCCCAGTCGGGGTCTAGTTGGTCCGCGAAGCTCGGCGTTACTGTCAGTCATCTCTAAGGGGTGACAAAATAGGGGTTGAAATTTTCAGAACGCCGTAGCTCGTAAACTTTCAATAGAAATACATATATGTGGTTTTTTTTACGTTTCTAAAGAATTTTTTGAGATCACCCGGGGCATTGTACTACCAGCCGTTCGTTTATACCGAAAAGCTCTGCCAACGTGATTGTGAATTAAACGGTATAAATCCAGCCCAGATATCATTGCTAGGGAACAGCTGCTTTTAATCACATATGGTTTTACGAAATCGAGTTGGTGTTCTGTGATACTATTTCATTTGAGGAGTGATGGTTATTTTGAATTTTTTGTATTATTTTTGTAACCTGGCAACAGGGCAAACATTATGCTTCATGAATAACAACAAAAAATATTTTATTTGTTTATTTGTTTATTGTAACACAATACAACACGGCATACACCCAATTACGCGAACAAATGCCCAATTTCAATACAAATTAAATGACAAAATTTCGCCAAAATCACGCAAAAATTACGCAAAATTTTGGTATTCTTGAATCCACCGCATACTTATGAAACCGTAATTGCCCGACTGCCTCCATTACTCGATTTAGGGCCGTCCTGGGGGGGGGGGGGGGAGCGCGAGGGTAGGTATTGGCCACAGAAAACAGTGATCTACGCAGAAGGGGCATCTTCACGGATAAATAACTAAACTTTGTCTAACAATTTGCATTCGATTTTATTCCATTTTTGGATTCTATATGGAAACCATCACATTTTGAGGGGTGGGGGTAACTTTTTATTGGTCATGACCGATGTTATACCTAGGTTCATTATTGAAAATAATAAACCAAATTCGGACCAATAAGGCCACTCTTCATAACATTTTCCGTAGATTTCAAAAATGACAAAATTGCGCATTACGCACTTGCGCAAAATTGCGCAACGCGCATCAATTTCGTTAGTTCAAATAGGAACCCCCGTTCTTTATTGCAGATTTGAGTTGTACGCGAAATTTCATGAATAGCTGACCCCTCAGTCAATTTTTTTTTTTTATTCCGCGCGTCGCGCTCCGTGAGCGCGCAAGCATGGCGGTACGCGCAACTTTGCTTCTCATGCAACACCCAAGTGTTACACATGAATTAGCACTAAATTTTCACGCTGAATCCGTGGTGATGCTACTTTTTCAATAAACACATCTCTGTTACTTTTGGTTTATTATTTTCAATAATGAACCATTGGAATCGAGCATGAAAAAAAAATTCTTACCCCCCCCCCCTCAAAATTTGATGGTTTACGTTTCAAGGTATGTAGAATCCAAAACTGCAATAAAAATATTTCTGTCTGTCCGCCGTACGCCGTACGGGCCACTTTTCTTAGTTACCATGAAAGAAAATTGATGAAATTCGGGTTATAGGTTCCGTTCGGGGTCTAGTTGTTGGTCCTCGAAGCTCGACGTTACTGTCAGTCATCTCTAAGGGGTTCAAAATAGGGGTTGAAATTTTCAAAACGCCTATACCATTTTTTTTACGTGAATATTTTTACGGTTTTAAATAGTTCTTGAACTTGCGAGTTTTTTAAGACCATCCGGAGCGTCGTACGTCCAGCCGTTCGTTCACAGTAAGGCCCCGAAGTTTGCACCGACAGGCATTTTCGACTCCAGTGTGAATGAAATTGTATACAATTCAAACCAAATCTCGTAACCAGAGACGCGCCCACAATAGGAAATTTGGCGGAGATGAAATCATTGCTAGGGATCACCTGATTATATTGGCGGAGTATGAAGTCGAGTTGGTTGTTCTGTGATATTATTTCATTTGAAAAATGATGGCTCTTTTGGAGTTTGTTGGTAGGTAGTGAAACTTGAAGTATTATTGATGGGTAAATTATTACTACGGTAAATTATTACACAACGGTTCATTATACCATCTACGTAGAAGGGGCTGGAGTTTGTTGGTAGAGTACTTTCGCAACTTTTTTCACTCCTCATCAACAATTTCTTTTCAGAACTTCATTATGTGTGTTTCTTTTTGTTAGGTACTGTTTGTCATCGGCAGAATTATTTTAGCAACATTTAACTCGTGATTTAGGTAGGTACCTAGTAACGAGTACGGGGTTAGGTACTAACCTACGGAGGGTCTGCGATCTACATAATATGTATAGAATAGTACATATCATATTATATAGACGGGTTATCTATACATAGAGCTGTGATCTGTAACGGAAGGGTATTCTATACAAAATAATAAACCGTTGTGCAGGGATTTGCAGCGTTTTTTAATTAGAGAAATTTTTTCAATTGTTACTAAGCTCTACTTCTAATTACAACGTTTTGCGAAGGGTTTTCATTCTTCCAAAGGAATTGAAAAAATAAATCCTTAATAAAATTGACACTAAATAAAATGGTAACTTCAAAACTGGTGAATTCAAAATTGGTAATTAATAACAAAATTAATGCTTGCACTTTCAATGAAAAAGTAGAAAGGTCGTTTTTCTTTTAAAAGGCGTCTCAAAATGAAACCTTTACGCGATAAATTGTTCAAATTGAGCTCCTCCTTCAGTAATACACATTCTTGCTCAGAACAAAAATTCCTCATTCAAAGCCTGCTCAACTAACTTTGGTCGAATTGAAGCGCAGGCCTCCACAATCCTCCGCTACAGTTCTGCTCGGTGTGCGACGCTTTGCACGGAATTTTGCGAAGAATCCGAATCTGCAAAACAAAGTGGTGGGGGGGGGGGGGGTGTTCCCATTTTAAATAACGAAGCTGATGCGCGTTGTGCACGTTTGTCATTTTCGAATCTACGGGAAAGTTTATCAATAATGGCGTTGATCCGAATTTCTTACTCCGGCAATTAGAGAAAATAAGTGTGGGGTACACAGCTATTTGGACACCCTGTACATCACGGACCGCCCCGCTTTAAAATCTGGCTTCGTTTTATTCTGGGTTTACATCAGCAGTTTAGATAATATTAAGGTTGAAAGTGCAAGCACTCGCGGCCCGCGGGTTTGATTGTTGTTGCTAGGATTGTTGCAAATATGTTCGTTTCTGACTCGTGTGCTATTCGAAGTGAGAATAAAATACGGCGGACGGACAGAAATTTTTTTGTTGCAGTTTTGGATTCTACATACCTTGAAACGTAAACCATCAAATTTTGAGGGGGGTTAGATTTTTTTTTTTTTTTTTTTCATGCTCGATTCCAATGGTTCATTATTGAAAATAATAAACCAATAAACTCCGGCAATGTTAAAAAGATTCCTGACGATTTTTCAAAATTTGCCGTGTTCTCAGCAATAGTCATGAGACCTTCAAAACACTTGAAAAATCACTAAATGTCGTTCGTTACCTACATAGCTGGATAATTTGACGCCACATTTTATTGGAACTAGTATTTCTTCCGAACCCAGTCTGGTTCGTGCCGCAAAATATTCGCGTATCTTGAAGACATCCAACCATACGGGGGGGGAGGGGGGGCTCACTTTTTTCCCATGTTGATTTTATTACTGAAAACAATAAACCAAATATTAGCTGTGGTATTATATTATATTCAGAGAAAACATTACCACAGACCTTGGAAAAATAAATTAAATCTACACAAGTCATTCTCTGAACATCATTACATATTTATTAGTATGTTGAAGAATAAATAGGTAGGTAATAATAGTCTTGAGCAGACCTAATTCGTAAAAAAACATCAAAATATTACTGTACCTAATCAGTAACAACCTAAAGTGAATACCTGCTCAGATTTCGTTCCAGTGACAGTAACTTGATATTATGCAAGCACTAAATGCATATTGTTTGCATGTATTACGTACGTATATTCAACGAATTGTGAATTCCAACCACTTTACTATATGAGGTAGTTTGTACTGGAATGCGTTCAAAAAATGAAATAAACTAACCAACAACAACAACCTAAATGGAGCTAATCAATTATAAACCAATCAATGCCTCGCCGAAGTTTTATGATATTGATACTAATAAAATAGACGACGACGTTTGAGTGGCGTTTGAAGAGCACCGAATTGATACACTAAACTTGTAAGATTTACACCATCTAGTTATTTTTACTAGTAAATTATACACTTATTCTAGGTATCAGTTTATTCGCGGGATTGGGGTCATGGAGGTACATTTTTATTTTCAAACCACAGTGCAGTTCTACATCGGAATGAAGGTCACACCTGTATACAACTACGCCCGGGTATGTTAAGTGCTCATAGCAGATATGTCGTGCAGGTCAAGTATCTCAGCGCCCTAATCCAATATCCGCTTCCCTCGTCGTTCAACCAGGCAGGCTAATCATTATTATCATCACCTTTCAAGGTACTTATTCGTAAATTGCTGGTTTATTTTATACTTACCTAATCCGAATCCTTATTCCTTAAGAAATCTTGGAAAACTAGTTACTCTTTGTTGCTTTTATTAGCAATGATATCTTGGTGATTATACACTTCTTTCAATTTCAGGTATGATAGCTAGTTGAATTTTCGACGGTTGTATCGACTGAATTTCGGCCAGTTTGCATCGACTGATTTTCGAAAGTTTGTATTGGCAATCACCATTACCACACCCGGGAAAAACCCTAATTATCACAATACTAATCGACGAGACGATTCCAACGGTACCAATTTTTTGGTTTATTATTTTCAATAATGCACCATTGGAATCGAGCGTGAAAAAAAAATTTGATGGTTTACGTTTCAAGGTACGTAGAATCCGAAAATGCAATAGAAATATTTCTGTCTGTCCACCGTACACCATACGCCGTACGGGCCACTTTTCTAGGTTACCATGAATAAAAATTGATGAAATTCGGGTTATAGGTGCCGTTTGGGGTCTAGTTGGTCCTTGATGCTCGACGTTACTGTCAGTCATCTCTAAGGGGTTCAAAATATGGGTTGACATTTTCAGAACACCGTAGCTCGAAAACTTTCGATTGAAGGGTATGGTTTTTTTTTACGATATTAAATTTGTGTTTTTGAGACCACCCGGAGCATTGTACGTCTAGCCGTTCGTGTGCACCAAAAAGCTTCGTCAACATGGTCGTGAATCAAACGGTATAAATCCGGCCGGGATATCATCACTAAGGAGCACCTGATTATAATCAAGGATGGCTGTATGAAGTCGAGTTGGTTGTTCTGCGATATTATTTCATTTGATAAGTGATGGACTATTGGATTCTGTTGGTAGGTACCAACAGAAATGGGTAAATTATTACGTAACGGTAAATTATTACATAACGGTTCATCTACCAAGAAGGGACTGGATTTTGTTGATCGGTACTTCTGCAACTTGACCAACCGTTGAAGTACTATTGATGGGCAAGTTATTACACAACGGTTCATTATACTTGACCAGCGGGTAGGTACTGACCACAGAAAACAGTGATCTACGCAGAAGGGGCATCTATTTCACTCCACATCAACAATTTTCCTTCAAAAATTCATTATTTGCGTTTCTTTTTGCCATTTTAGTTACTGTTTGTCATCGAAAGAATCATTTTAGCAACATTTAACTCGTGATTTAGGTAGGTACCTAGTAACGAGTACGGGGTTAGGTACTAACCTACGGAGGGTCTGCGATCTACATAATATGAATAGACTAGTACATATATTATATAGACGGGTTATCTATACAGAGAGCTGTGATCTGTAAAAGAAGGGTATTCCGCACAGAGTAATAAACCGTAGTGCAGGGATTTGCAGCGTTTTTTAAATGTTGTCACTTAAGAGGTGTTTGATGAATGCCGTCTAATCTATTAGACCCCATCCTCGGACCGTGGTCTGTGGACAGACGGATTCGTTAGAGTTAATTTTGCCTAATCGCTCTACAAATGGCATACAACGGTGAAAACGTACAATATTAAATTGTCATCTCGTTGAGATCGTTTCATCACAGTATGACTAGTTTCAATTACGTAGCTGTTTGCCGATGGAAACCTTTCAACTGTTTGAGGTCCAATAACTGGGTTATGTTCATTTGACGAGAAGACAATCATGAAATGGGGAACCCAACCCCCAGCCTACAGGTGAATGAGCTCTCGGGCTATATCCAACCCACGCGGCTCCTAACTAGTTGTATTGGGGGAACGCTTCGAGGGTGGAAACAATCTGGTTGCAAATGACCTTCCTGCAGTGAATTAATTTAGAAGTGGTCTACGCGGACTACATGCATGAATAGATTATCAGGGTTTCCCGTCCCGAGTTGGAAGTTAACGGGAGTGGAGGGAGAAGAGGACTACGGCGGTGTTTTGAGTCTGAGCCATCGACAAGGCTTCCGACCACCGTTACCGAACTGCCTACAGACGACATTCCATTTGATTGTAGAACTTATGAATAATTTCTTGGGTCCGAAACTTCATTCAAAACCCCCTTGTTTTAGATTCGTTCGTCTTTCATGGTAATGACAAAAGTGATTTTGAATTCTTTGCGGTGTTTTCATAAAACAGTGTACAGAGTGTAGTAGAAAACATTACTCCACTTTTTACACAAATTGTTGAACCAGAAACGATTTATAGCTTTTCCATTTCGAATAGGACATTTTCCAAACCAACTTGGACATTTTCCAAATCAAATTGGACATTTTCCAAACCATGGCAGACTTTTGTAAAGTTATATAAATATTATGCAACATCCTTTCTAAAGATTTCCTGAATTTTCCGTATAATTTGTATATTTCTGTTCAATCTGTATTGTGAATAATATGTATCCATCTGTTCAATTGTTCTCTCAACGCCGTTATTGTTATATTAGTTAGGTAAATAAAAATGTATTTAACTGACCAAAATACAAACTTATGTAGTGTCTGATTTGGAAAAATCCAAATTGAGTGGGAAAATGTTGAATTTGGTTTGGATCATTTCCAAATTGCATTGTAAAATGTCCAGTTCTATTTCGAAAATGTCCAATGCGACTTGGAAGTGCTGTATATCTACTACTTCCCCATCGGATACAACCCTTATCTTCTTGCTACAAAATTATACAGTAGGAATAAGAAGGAACACACGTCTCGTAATATAACGTAAACAAGACTACTTTTTCCATGAACCGCGGCGCACAGCGATAACAACTACTACAGCATGGGTGACACAAATAAATAAGTTTCTCTACTTATCAAAATACATGAGATTGCCTACCTATTTATGCAGAGGTTAAAGAGACCAGACATCGGGCGACTCTGTCGCAGGGGCGATGCGCCCATAAGGCCACTTGGGCCACTGGCCCGGCACCCAAAAACACGCTGCAAATTATTACACAACGGTTTACGGTTTACGGTTTATTATTATTTAGTTGAAATAATATCACGGAACAACCAACTCGATTTCACACAGCCATGAGTGATTATAATCAGGTGTTCTCTAGAAATGATATCTGCGCTGAATGTATGCAATTTCATTCATCCTCCTGTTGAAGAAGCCTGTCGGTGCAAACTTCTGGGCTTTACAGTGAACGAACGGCTGGACGTACTATGCTCCGGATGGTCTCAAAAACTCCCAACTTCGAAAACGATTAAAAATTTAAAAAATGCAAAACGAACGACAAACAATAAACCGTCCGATTCTACATACCTTGAAATGTAAACCATCAAATTTTGGGGGGGGTTAATTTTTTTTTTCCATGCTCGATTCCAGAGGTTTACTACTGAAAATAATAAACCAAAATTTCTGCCCGTCCGCCGTACCCCGTACTTCGCACTTTTCTTAGTGTTACCATGAACCAAAATTGACGAAATTCTGTTTAACGGTCCCATTTGGGGTCTAGTTGGTCCTCGAAGCTCGGCGTTGATGTCAGTCATCCCTAAGGGGTGAAAAATAGGGGTTGAAATCTCCAAGGCACCGTTATCTCGATTTTTTTACGGTTTTAAATAGTTCTCGAACTTGAGAGTTTTTTAAGACCACTCGGAGCATTGTACGTCCAGCCGTTTGTTCACAGTAAGGCCCAGAAGTTTGCACCAACAGGCATTTTTGCCAGCAGGGGATTGAAATTGTATACATTCAGCCCAAATATCATCATTATGGACGCGCTAACAATCTGGAAGTGGTACCTACCAACAAAATCCAATAGTCCATCACTTACCATATCGCAGAACAACCAACTCGACTTCATACAGCCATCCTTGATTATAATCGGGTGCTCCCTAGTCCTGATATCCGGGTCGGATTTATACCGTTTGGTTCACGATCGTGTTGACGATGCTTTTTGGTGCACACGAACGTCTGGACGTAGGTACAATGCTCCGGGTGGTCTCAAAAAATAGTTTAGCTCAAGACTAATTTAATAACGTAAGAAAAACCATACCCTTATATCGAAAGTTTTCAAGCTACGGCGTTCTGAAAATTTCAACCCCTATTTTGAACTCATTAGAGATGACTGACAGTAACGCCGAGCTTCGAGGACCAAACCCCGGACGGAACCTTTAACCCGAATTTCATCAATTTTGTTTCATGGTAACTAAGAAAAGTGGCCACTACGGCGTACGGCGTACAGACAGACATTTTTTTCTTGCATTTTCGGATTCTATATACCTTGAAACGTAAACCATCAGATTTTGAGGGGGGGGGGGGGTTAGAATTTTTTTTTTTTTTTTTTTTTCATGCTCGATTCCAATGGTTCATTATTGAAAATAAACCAAAATGTTTGTTGATAGGTATTGAAACTTGAACAAACGTTGAAGTATTATTGATGGGTAAATTATTACACAATGGTAAATTATTGAACAACTATAAATTATTACACAAGGTGCATTATACCATCACGTAGAAGGGTCTGCAGTTTGTTGATAGACGTACTTTTACAACTTGAACAACCGTTGAAGTATTATTGATGGGCAAATGACTACACAACGGTAAATGATTACTCAAAGGTAAATTATTACACAACGGTTCATTATACTATGTACGTAGAAGGGGCACCTATACAGGTAAATTATTGCACAACGGTTTATTATTTGGCTTATGCTTCATGAACCGCTGGGTGGAGCTCGAGGGTACTGACCACAGAAAACAGTGATCTACGCAGAAGGGGCATCTGTACAGGTAAATAATAAACTTTTGTGTAATAATTTGCAGCGTTTTTATTGCATTTTCGGATTCTACATACCTTGAAACGGAAACCATCAAATTTTTAGGGGGGTTAAAATTGGTTTCATGATCGATTCTAAAGGCGCATTATTGACAATAATAAACCAAAAACTCCAACCACTGTTCAGTTGGCATTTGAATTTCCGTCCGTACACTGTAGGTACCTAGCATTTTTCACAATTTTCAACAGCGACAAACTGGCAATGGATATTCAATATTCAAGTAGAGCATCCATCGTGGTTCCTTCATGTTAGCTCCATTATAGACCAAGCATGATATCGGGATAAAGCAAGAGAAATCGATGTCCTACAATCGAAATCGAAACCTAGGCCCCCGAAACTGGGAGGTCCTGGGACCTAGTGTTCCCATGGCAACTGAGAAAAGTTGCCCGTCCGCGTATGCTCAGTCAAGTAAAAATGTTGTTCGCCACGGCCACTTTGGGCATGTCTCCAGAATCTGATTTCCATCCCAAAATCTTTCCTTTTCATAGTCGATTCGATCCCTTCGATTCAATTTGTCATCACGATACGAGATGCTCCTTCGTCTTCTGATTTCTTTTTGCTGTCTCGTATCTCGTGCACAGTCGCACCGTTTGTAGAAAGTTTGATTGTTATCATTTCACGTAGTAACTTACCTGCCTAATGGCTTAATTAAGTCGAAGTCGAAGACATTTTGTAGAACCCTATCATCATTTGCCATTGCTCATTCATCAGACATTTCGCGATAAAGTAGACGTTTGCTAGGTTGAGGGTTTTCTCTTTTGGGATATTTTTTGTCAATAAATCAACGACAACGTTTTAGGTAAAGATGTTTTATCTCTTTTATTGCACGCAGTCTGTGAGGTAACTTGAGTTTCACTTTGGTTTTCCATGTACTACCACCACCCACCATGAACCCCATGAACGCCGAGTCCCGTGACTCCGAGACCGAGTCCGTTGATGCCGATGGGACCAGCGAGTCCGACGCCATGGGCGCCAGCCCAGCCGAGAGAGGCGACGGCAGGAGAGACAGCGGCGACGCCGTGAGCTCCGGCCCAACCAACGGCGGGAGCGACGGCGGCGATGGGAGCAGCATGTCCCCAGCTGGTGGCAGCCCTCTGGGCAGCGTGGGCGATGGCGTGAGCTTGTTTGCCTGAAAGCATTGAGATTATAATGTAAATTTGAATGTTTCAGAATGCATCGCTTTAATTTAATGCCTGGCGATGCTGCAGATCCCACTGGCATCTCATCATAGTCCAGAATTATATTGTGCAGGTACGTAACTCAAAGATAAAAATGCGCCAAGTGGACCACAATCAGTGGCAACAACTAGTTGCTCGCTGATTGCTAAGGCTAGGCGGGAAAGAGGGTTTTACCTATTTTCTCCTTGATATCAATGTGGAATTAGAATGAAGAACTTGAGTAACCGCTCCCGAGACAAAACGATCATTTCCATATTCGCGGGTTTGTTGCAGATTAACATGAATTTTTGTTGTAGTTAGTTTCACTTTGCTACAGCTGAACGCTTACCGACAGCAACTTCGTGGGTATCAGCAGGGAGAGCAAGAGGGATTCCACCTCCGAGGATGTTCCTGGTTCCTTCAGTGTGCTGCTGGATCAGCTGGGCGTTCTTGGCGTGGGCGACGGTAGCGGTGTCGAGAGGGACGGGGAGAGCGTTGGGGTTGATGGCGACGAGAGACCTTCTGCGACGGTGGAGCCAGTTGAGTTGTCCGCTTCCCAAGATGGATCCGTCCAAAGCTGGTTTCCAGGATCCGTCTTCGTGTCCCCATTGGATTAGACCGCTGCCGAGGGCAGAGCCGTCCAACCAGGGCCTCCATTGCCCATCATCGTGGGCGCTGAGCAACCCAATGATGCTGGGGTTGGCGGCGACGTAGCCGATCAAGCTCAACAAACAGACCTGTGAAATGTTTACATTTAAACAATTAGAACAGCAGTTGTCTATCTGAAGTATTAGGTAGTAAGTGGTAGATTATTTCTCTGTGGACTTCTCTCATTTTGAAAATGCTGTTACATCAAAAAGTTTTGAAACCCATGCCAAGATTTAGAAACTTCTTCATTTTGTAAACTTCTTACAAGCTCTTGGACAACCTCGTAAGTGTGGACATACTTGTTTTGACGTTTCTGGGTCTTAAATTCAGCGGTAAACAGTACAGATGTCATTGAAGCTAGAGAGGCACTGAAAACTGAAAAAAAAGGCCGATTTGTCCCTCGGTAGGGAGGGACAAATCAGGCTTTTTTTTTTTTTCAGTGAAATCTAGAGACACGAACCAGACCAATGATGGCAGACAAATCAGTTTTGAAATGCAATACAACTGTGCCTCTCATGGAATGTGATCCATGTGTTCCTCGTTTTGTGTCGGAGTTACGCCAACCGCAAAACGTCCCTTGTTGCCTGATATTTTGAAATCTGGACAAGGAGTGGTCTTAAAATGTGGGACCAGGGTGGAAATTATTAATAGTTAGCCCCTTTCATATAAAATTTATCATTTTATTTCATCTCAATACATGAAGCGTTGCTGGTATTTTTGTTTATTATTTTAATTATGAACCTTTGGAATCGAGCATGAAAAAAAAAAACGCTGCAAATCCCTGCACAACGGTTTATTATTTTGTATAGAATACCCTTCTGTTACAGATCACAGATCTCTGTATAGATAACCAGTCTGTATAATACAATATGTACTAGTCTATACATGTTATGATGAGAATCGCAGACAGCGTTGGGCCAATAGAATTGCAGAACCATTTCGGACCATGCCAATGCGCACCATGCCAATTAGACAATTCGAAATGAATTCCAATTCAAATTAATGAATTCCAATTCAAGTGAGCAGTGGCCAATTGCAATTGAAAACAACAGACACACAAACAAGCCTATGATTCCCCAATTGCAAACAATAAAGTAATCCAATAATTTACAAACTATTCCAATTTCAATTGAAAATTTTGATTGATTGATCGATCAATTGATTGATTAAATTGATTGATTGACTGAATCCAGCGCGTCCCTGGTGACAAGAGTATACAATTTCATTCACCCTGCTGTCGAAAATGCCTGTCGGTGCAAACTTCGGGGCCTTACTGTGAACGAACGGCTGGACGTACGATGCTCCGGATGGTCTTAAACAACTCGCAAGTTCAAGAACTATTTAAAACCGTGAAAAAATTCACGTAAAACAAAGGTATAGGCGTTCTGGAAATTTCAACCCCTATTTTGAACCCCTTAGAGATGACTCACAGTAACGTCGAGCTTCGAGGACCAACTAGACCCCGAACGGGACCCATAACCCGAATTTCATCAATTTTGTTTCATGGTAACTAAGCAAAGTGGCCCGTACGGCGTACGGCGTACGGCGTACGGCGGACAGACAGAAATATTTTTATTGCAGTTTTGGATTCTACATACCTTGAAACGTAAACCATCAAATTTTGAGGGGGGGTTAGAATTTTTTTTTTCATGCTCGATTCCAATGGTTCATTATTGAAAATAATAAACCAAAATTTAACCCCCCCTCAAAATTTGATGGTTTCCGTTTCATGGTATGTAGAATCCGAAAATGCAATAAAAACGCTGCAAATTATTAAACATTGGTTTATTATTTACCTATATAGATGCTCCTTCTGCGTAGATCCCCCCCCCCCCCCGCGTAGAGCCCTAAATCTAGTACTGGAGCCGCCCCGGGAATTACAGTGTCATACAAATGCGCAGGATTCAATAATTCAGTCATTCATCATTTTTTGTGGTTATTCATGAAGCATAAGGTAAATAATAAATTTGTGTAATAATTTACCTGTATAGGTGCCCCTTCTGCGTAGATAACGGCGTCCTAGAGATTTCCACCCCTATTTTTCACCCATTAGGGATGACTGACATTAACGCCGAGCTTTGAGGACCAACATTACCCCAAATACCAAATTCCAATCAACCGAATTTCGTCAATTTTGGTTCATGGTAACTAAGAAAAGTGCGAAGTACGGCGTCGGCGGACGGACATAAATTTTTTTATTGCATTTCGGATTCTACATACCTTGAAACGGAAACCATCAAATTTTTAGGGGGGTTAATTTTTTTTTTTTTTTTTTTTTTCACGCTCGATTCCAAAGTTCGTTATTGAAAATAATAAACCCAAATTTCCGTCTGTCCGCCGTAGGCCATACGCCGTACTTTGCTCTTTCCTTAGTTACCATGAACGAAAATTTGTGAAATTTGGTTTGTAGGCCCCATTTGGGGTCTAGTTGGTCCGAGAAGCTCGGCGTTGATGTCAATCATCCCTAAGGTGTGAAAAATAGGGGTTGAAATCTCCAGGACACCGTTACCTCGCATTTTTTTACGGTTTTAAATAGTTCTCGAACTTGGGAGGGTTTTGAGCCCGCCCGGAGCACTGTTGTACGTCTAGCTGTTCGTTCACAGTACGGCCCAGAAGTTTGCACCGACAGGCTTCATCAGCAGGAGGGTGAATCTAATTGTATACATTCAGCCCAGAGATCATTGCTAGGGACGCGGCAACAATTGGGAATTGGCCCGAGATAATCATTGCTAGGGAGCACTTGATTATAATTACGGATGTCTGTATGAAGTCGAGTTGGTTGTTCTGTGATATTATTCCATTTGAAAAACGCTGCAAATCCCTGCACAACGGTTTATTATTTTGTATAGAATACCCTTCTGTTACAGATCACAGCTCTATGTATAGATAACCCGTCTATATAATATAATATGTACTATTCTATGCATATTTATGTAGATCGCAGACCCTCCGTAGGTTAGTACCTAACCCCGTACTCGTTACTAGGTACCTACCTAAATCACGAGTTAAATGTTGCTAAAATAATTCTGCCGATGACAAACAGTACCTAACAAAAAGAAACACACATAATGAAGTTCTGAAAAGAAATTGTTGATGAGGAGTGAAAAAAGTTGCAAAAGTACCTACCAACAAACTCCAGCCCCTTCTACGTAGATGGTATAATGAACCGTTGTGTAATAATTCACCGTTGAGTAATGATTTACCGTAGTAATACCTAATTTACCCATCAATAATACTTCAACGTTTGTTCAAGTTTCACTACCTACCAACAAACTCCAAAAGAGCCATCATTTTTCAAATGAAATAATATCACAGAACAACCAACTCGACTTCATACTCCGCCAATATAATCAGGTGATCCCTACCAATGATTGGCCGTATTCACAAATTCCTATTGTGGGCGCGTCTCTGGTTACGAGATTTGGTTTGAATTGTATACAATTTCATTCACACTGGAGTCAAAAATGCCTGTCGGTGCAAACTTCGGGGCCTTACTGTGAACGAACGGCTGGACGTACGATGCTCCGGATGGTCTTAAAAAACTCGCAAGTTCAAGAACTATTTAAAACCGTAAAAATATTTACGTAAAAAAATGGTATAGGCGTTTTGAAAATTTCAACCCCTATTTTGAACCCCTTAGAGATGACTCACAGTAACGTCGAGCTTCGAGGACCAACTAGACGCCGAACGGAACCTAGAACCCGAATTTCATCAATTTTTTTTCATGGTAACTAAGAAAAGTGGCCCGTACGGCGTACGGCGTACGGCGTACGGCGGACAGACAGAAATATTTTTATTGCAGTTTTGGATTCTACATACCTTGAAACGTAAACCATCAAATTTTGAGGGGGGGTAAGAATTTTTTTTTTTTCATGCTCGATTCCAATGGTTCATTATTGAAAATAATAAACCAAAATGATGGCTGTTTTGGATTTTGTTGATAGGTACTTTTGCAACTCGTACAAACGTTGAAATATTATTGGGGAAATCATTAGGCAAAGGTAAATTATTACAGAAAGTTAAATTATTACACAACGATTTATTATTTACCTTATGCTTCATTAATAACTACAAATAATAATTAATGATTTAGTTATTGAATCCCGCGCGTTTGTATGAAACTTTAATACCCGGGCCGTATCCTGTACTCCATTTAGGCCTTTCCTGGAGGGAGCTGACCACAGAAAACAGTGATCTACGCAAAAAGGGCATCTATGCACGTATATAATAAACCGATGTGTAATAAGTTTCAGCGTTTTTCTTTTTTAATCAAACTGGTGCTAAATTTTTGAAACTCATCCCCTCACTGCCCTCTCCCGCCTGTCCCTTACTGCCAGGTGGGGACAGGCAAGGAAGAGGAAGCTTAATTAAATTTTAAAACCCTGAAATTGGATTAAAACTCTGATCACAAACAGACAGTCGAAAAAGCTACCTATTGGAGAATTTGATTTGGGTTAAATCGCTTTAGGGCAAAACAAGGCTCCGAATTTTGTGGTAAATTTTTGCGATTTCAGATTTCATTTAAAGATAAGGAATACCTAACTGTGCAGAACGAAAAATTAGTTAAATACCGAAAACAGAATTAAAATCGGCCTATAATTGGCAGACTGGTCCCCTTCAGTGTATGGCGATATAACAAAAGCGTATTGAAATACGTCATAATATAGATTATGCGAATTATGCAGTCTTCATGATAGCTGTTACTGAAGAGGTGATCAAATGAGTGGTTTGATACTTGATCACTTGAGGAGAGATTTGTGCAGGCTTGAACAGGTTGAAACTTCATATTATACCCCTAGGAATTTAAGAAGAAAGATATAATGAAAAGCCTTTTTTAGCAGCTCTCCGAATCACATAGTATAAAATGCCATTTCAAGCAGTGTATCTACGAGTATAAGGAAGGTCCCGGATCAGAAATCTAGAACGCTTGCACGATTTTCTAAAACTTTTCTATTATAGTGTCAGACGAAGGGGAAAACCCAAGAACCCGAATCAAGGGCGTGTCGAACGAAGTTGAACCGAGTTTCAAAATTAAGTTGTAGAGTTTCAAAGTTGAGATGTCGTTCGGTGAAATGAAGAAAGACCCTTCGGGTCGACATTGCTCCGAGAATCCTGACCGCCCCACATGAGGATTTTACTTTTTGGCTGACAACTTCGTGGTTCCCTTTCTGCAGAGTTATTTTCAATTAGTTTTATTTGTACTGAGACCCTGACCTCGAGCCACATCAGATTGGTTCAACATTCCTTTAGTTTCCCAGTGGTCTGATTTTGAGAACGTTTTGTGGCAAAGAGGGACTCCCTGGCATCAGTCAGTTCATCCTATAACACTCAAGATACCGCAAATGAAAATCCACCATGAACTTTCGCTGACCATGCAGCTGATTTTCGATCCAGATATGTTTTGTATAGATTTTGGCTATACAAATTATTGAGCGTAAGTACATTTATTGCCGGTATTTCAAGCATTTTATGCAAAATGTACAGGTATTTGAGCTGAGAGTGGTATGTTACTAAATTACCCAAAAACCCGTTGATTAGTGGTTTTAAGTAATCATAATATGCATAGCTCCACTGCTTGATTAAAAAGAGTCTAGAAGGAGGACTGTGAAAAAACACGTATTCCAGCCCGATTTTTTGTGAACGGCTCTAAAAGATATAGTTACGAGTACCTACCTACATTATCCCGATACATACCTATATAGATATGTAGACATATAGATTATAGATTTACTCGTATATACATCTATATATGCATATAGGTACATGTAACCCCGAACCAAGGATAAAATTTTTGTTGAAAGTTATCTCACTAACTGAAGATCAAAAAATTGTGGACGCGAGTAGTCAAAGATTACAGAACGAAGTCTAAAACTGAATATTTTGGTTTATTATTTTCAATAATGAACCACTGGAATCGAGCATGGAAAAAAAATAATTCTAACCCCCCCACCGCCTCAAAATTTGGTGGTTTACGTTTCAAGGTATGTAGAATCCGAAACTGAAATAAAAAAAGTCTGTCTGTACGCCGTACGCCGTAGTGGCCACTTTTCTTAGTTACCATGAAACAAAATTGATGAAATTTGGTTTATAGGTTCCGTCCGGGGTTTGGTCCTCGAAGCTCGGCGTTACTGTCAGTCATCTCTAATGAGTTCAAAATAGGGGTTGAAATTTTCAGAACGCCGTATCTTGAAAACTTTCGATAGAAGGGTATGGTTTTTTTTACGTTATTAAATCTGTCTTGATCTAAATAATTGTGTGCACCGGAGCATTTTACGTCTAGCCGTCCGTGTGCACCAAAAAGCTTCGTCAACACGATGAATCAAACGGTATTAATCCGGCCAAGATATCATCACTAGGGAGCACCTGATTATAATCAAGGATGGCTGTATGAAGTCGAGTTGATGTTCTGCGGTATTATTTCATTTGATAAGTGATGGACTATTGGATTTTGTTGGTAGGTAACTTGTGAAACTTGAACAAGCGTGGATGTATTATTGATGGGTAAATTATTACACAGTGGTAAATTATTTCACAACGGCAAATTATTACACTACGGTAAATTATTATGTAACGGTAAATTATTACACAACGGTTCATCCACCAAGAAGGGGCTGGATTTTTTTGATCGGCACTTTTGCAACTTGAACAACCGTTGAAGTATTATTGATGGGCAAGTTATTACACAATGGTTCATTATAGGTATTGACCGCAGAAAACAGTGATCTTCGGGGGCATCTATTTCACTCCACATCAACAATTTTCCTTCAGAACTTCATTATTTGCGTTTCTTTTTGCCATTTTAGTTACTGTTTGTCATCGACAGAATTATTTTAGCAACATTTAACTCATGATTTAGGTAGGTACCTAGTAACGAGTACGGGGTTAGGTACTAACCTACGAAGGATCTGCGATCCTCATAATATGTATAGAGCAGTACATATTATATTATATAGACATATTATATTATATTATATAGTTATCAATACAGAGAGCATTGATCTGTAACAGAAGGGTATTCTGTGCAAAATAATAAACCGTTGTGCAGGGATTTGCAGCGTTTTCTAATTGTTTGAATGATAAATTGTCTACGAGTCGCTGGTTTTTTTTTTTTTTTAACATATTTGTAGAAATGAAGTTAGTTTCTGGAAGTAACCATAGTATAAAACCATTTTAAATTTTCAGCATAAAATAGATACCACTTTGAATTTTGCACTTCGGAGGCTCATGAACTGACAATTGACAATTTAAATATTATTCACTGGTTATTTACCGTAGCGTACATGATGTGCACCTCCTTAGGGATAGGACTGTGTATAGCTGTCCACCAAGTGCAACGCTTTTATATAGGAGGCACATCGGCGAGCCTTGAGGTACTTTCAAATAGGTAGCCACGCCTATCCAGGAAACTATTTTGCGTGATTCCAACTTAGCCACACCACCTCGTAGTAGAACTATGTAGTTCAATTCGACAATGCACTGAGTGCAACCGGATTAGTGAAGCGCACAGGTATTTTCGAATGCTCGACAGCTCCTCTACTAGTTACGATGAATTCGCTTGTTCTAGTGGATGTTTCATATCGTTATTTGTTAGAATATTTTTAATCACTAATCAGTCAATTAATGTGCCTTCGATGAATAAATAAATCAGCCATCAACCGTTGTATACTTATACGTTGGGGATATAATAGCTCCTTAATCTCCGTGCTGTTTTTGATTATTATTAATGATTTATTATCAGTATTTTCTACGATCTTGAAGAATGTTATATTAGTTCAATATGCTAAGGACCCCTCTCATTTTCGGCGGGGAAACGGCTACAAAACCACGTTTTTTCGATAAGGAGGGGAGAGGTGAATTTCCGTTTTACAGCATTTCGAATCCATCCTTGGATTTTAACAACTAGAGCCTCCAAAGTTCGAGGCGTAAGGCCCAAACTAGCTGCTTTTTGCATTTTGCGACACGATTGCCGACGCCCAGCTCTGCTAAAATGAGTTTTGTCAAAGTTGGTCACTTACTTTCGCCAAATATGAAACCGTTCGGGTACGCTTAACTCCAGTACTTGTGATGAAATTCACAAGAGTTTTTGCTTTACGCACCAATAATATATAATATATGAAATTCGTGATAGTCTGCATATGCGCCATCGTGGAAACGTTATCCCCCGTTGAATAAACACCTTGTTGGTGTTTATGGTCGGTGGTCAAGATTCAGCCACAAGAAAATGAGAAAAAAACACTCTTTAATTTAGATTTTTCGACCAAAATAAATAACTAAAACGAGGCAGTAGACTATAAAGCAAACCGATATACCTAATTGAACGGATGGATTAATAACAGTGAATACCTATGCCATTTTTATTAAGATATTTATTACGATCATGTACTTACCTAATGGATGCAAGGAAGCTATGTCCCACACTTTGGCAGGACAGAGTTTTTCAAACTAGAAATTGCTCAAAATCTGCATAAACTTAAAAAAAAAAAAAAAAAAATAGGGACAGGGGGAATTGTATGCATTAAACATTTATTCGAATAAATATAACCGAAACCATTGGTGAACGAACCATTTTTGTTGTTCTAATTCATATTTTTGTGGTTAAATACAGTAGAAAATATTTAGCGTTGTAGGTTCTGAACGTTGTGGTATTTGTGCACTACGTTACTTCAAAAATGCACCCATTAGTTCATGCTGAATGATGGAACTTCTTTCATTTTCTGCCCAATTCTGCGTTTAACTGTACTCAATAACTGAGCAGGTGAATTGCTATTAATAACCACATATACCGACTTGCTCCACATCTAACGGGACTACTAACGTTAATTGTGCATCCCTATATAACATCACCGATTCACTCTGACTACCCTCGCGGACCAATTGGGTAAGTACATTATCAATTTGTCCATCTGATTAAATTCAAAGGCGTGCTAATGTATTGGAACTAGTTAGCTAATTCGACATGAGGGGCTTGATGGCCTATGAGTATATATAGACAATCCCCTGCATCGTTGACAGAATATACATAAATACCCACTCCCCTATTGCCTGTCATACATCGGCGTTAAACTGCAGGCGGTATTCACGAGAAATTAGTTTAAATAGGTTTTTAATTGCACAAGGTGGAAAAATCTGCATGAATATATGTATCTACCTACCTAAACGCAGACGTCTAATTATTCAAAGCCAATACAACAAAATGTTTGAAGTCGGCACCAAATTTTAACTAAACACCCCACACGCAGCCATCATGTTGTATCCCTTGGTTACAGTTTAGTTGAAATTTGGCGCAGACTTGAAAAATTTTGTTGCATTGGCTTTGAATAAATAATAATGTGCTGTATAGCATACACATTTTTCTTTAATTTTTAGTTTTATTTAGCTATTTTAATAAGTCGATTTTGTTTTTTGTGAGGAAAAAATCACTTACAAAGCTCTCTGAGCCCACTGGGAGGTCCACTCTTTCATCTGAAAAAAGATTCATCGAAATCGGTCCAATAGTTTCGGAATAATCGCTGAACAAATTTAAAGAGGGGTGGAGGGGCGGGATACCAGGTCGAATTGAGAAGTCGGTTAAAAATGCCATCAACATCGGCTGAACAGAACCTTGAACGTGGTCGATAGTTTTTAGGGACGTCCTTTTTCCTTAGAAACTACGCTCCTTTGTCCTTAGATGAGAGGTTCTCATATATTTTTCAATTTTTTGGGGTAAAGAGCCAAGTTGAAGCTTAGAAAACGAATTCCAATGTTGCAGCATGATTTTATGAGCGAATTTTGGATATACAATACCTACTTTAACTATCAAATATTTTCCATGGTCTTGCCCAAAATTTTAACTGTTGCTCCCAGACATTTTTTTTTATACAGAATTTTTTTTATTTTTCTAATTACGGCCTTTCCCCATTTTAGTTAATTTTACAGAATTCGTTCAAATGGTGACCATTTTAAAATTGTCGTCATTGAGAAAACCTCAATATTTGACATTTTTTACAGAGATTGTCTATGTGGCTATTGAAATAGTCGGCATCGATCTCAAATCACCATGCCATGTTTAGAGAACCAGTAGTAAGATCGCTTCCAGTTCGGTATTTTTGACGATTTGTAACGATTTTTCGCCCACTTTGGATTACTATTTGTGATGAATTTAAATTGATCATCACGGTGGCGTGAAGGAGTAAGTAGAGGAGAGCGAGGGAATTTCACCTAGGCGGCGGTAATCCACCGATGTAGGTGAGAGGAAGGAAATTCACCTAGGCGGCGGTAATCCACCGATGTAGGTGAGTGGAAGGAATCTCGTCTAGGCGGCGGTAATCCACCGATGTAGGCGAGAGGAAGGAAATTCACCTAGGCGGCGGTAATCCACCGATGTAGGTGAAGGAAGGTGCTTATCTAGGCGGCGGATATCCACCGATGTAGATAAGGGGAAAAGGTAGGAGGTGAATTCCCAGAGCGGCGGATACCACCAGGCATCTGGGAGGAGGAAGGTAGAGAGAGAAGAGAGAGCTGGTTAGAGGAAGTGTCGAATGAAGCTAAAGCTCCAGGATCCGGGGTTATATAGGACTTCATGGAAGAAAGAAGAGGAAGGTTCAGCAGGCCTGAATTTTTGAGTAGACCTCTACTGCCACGCTATCTGAGTAGCAACCTCAAAAAACTCTCTAGTTATCCTCAGATCCGGAAGATATCGGTACGCGCTACCATTCATGTTCTCGAAGTTTCGTCTGATATCACGTCCGCACTCGCCATTTGCGAATTCGTTCTCTCCAATTCAGGGATTTCTGCCTAAAAGCCAGTGTGTGCGAATTTTTCCTTACCACCAAAGTCTTTCTCTCTTCGTTTTTCCTGTTTCATTGTTCATATTGAATTCTGATAGATTCGTTCATTGTGATAGATTCGGTCCTTTTCATTATGGATAAACTTATTCGTGGTTGCTTGCCTTCGAGGCAAGAACCACGAAGGTAAGGTGTACGGTTCCATGGTGCCACAGGCTTCGGTCACCTCGAGAGCGGACTTCCATGCACTCTCCACCCTCAGATGAAGCAAGGTAAGGAGTTTTTATTCAGTAATAATATTTCGTATCATTCTTAATTCTTATCCACTATTGTAGGTAGGTACCTGCTGACTGCGTTTCTCTGTGAGTTCGGTAGTATAAGAAAGTAAAGTAGGTGTCGACTGAAACCCTCCAGGTCAGTGAAAAATCGACGTGCTTGTATGTTTTCAAAATACATTTGAAGAAAGGAAAGAACAAAGTGGGTGGTGCCATCAGTGTGATTTCCATAGCCATTTCACCCTCGTAGGCTGTCACTCTCCAACCGGAAGGGACAGACAGAAACCAGATGATGACGTCTCGCGCTACCTTAGTTTTACCATAGTATTTAGATAGTCAACAAACGTCATGAAAGCATTGTGGTCCAAGTGCCTACATTAATTACCATTGGGTTTATTCCTTTTCAGACACAAACGCTGGCTCCTCTTCATCAAGATACCAGTCTTCAACGAGAGGAGCGCTAAATACATCAGAGATAGTGTCAGACTGTTCAATTCATTTTAGAAGGAGAGATTGTAGTATCGTTTCTAGAGACAAAAACGTCCTTCATCCCCATGCCTACCCTTCAGTTCGTCAGTTCAGCAATGATCCCCCATTTGATCCTATAATTGACCTCCAGATTCCTGTACGTCCTACTCCATCATCTCAAACCCAGTCTCCTTGCAATCGGCCCCCACTCACTACTCTTTCTTCTCACTTCAAAAGGGTGTATATTTTATGCAAATAAAAATCCTATTACCTATTGTAAATTTGTAAATTAGGTACCTATTGTAAATAATGTTAAAATGTAAATAGTATACATTCCTACTGCTTATTAATATAAAATAGAAATAAGGTTTTTTAAAAAAATTAATGTACCCAACAGTTTGTACGTTTTTAAAATATACATACCCACAATAATGATTTGACTTTCGAATTTTATTTTTTCCTCATGTCCTGAAAATTATTAATAATAATCATTGCGGGTACTCCAGGTAGGTAGTCATTCTTTCTTCAGGTTCATTTGAGTTTTATCCTTTGTCGGCAATGCAGCCCATTATCAAGTAGGAAGGTCCAGTAACCAGTAAAAATTTAAAATTAAATAGGTAAACCCCAGTAAATTTATTCTTTTGATGGTATTTATCATGTTTTTTCTCGTAATTTGTAACATTTCATTGAATGGAGACATTGGAAAGAATATTATTTGGTAACTAAATTTTAAAAAGTATTTTATTAAATTTTGGGGGTTTTAGTTTGACTGGTGAACGCCATCTAGGTTGCTGGTTTGAAACCTGTAAAAAATACCTAGTTCGCTAGACTGCTACGGAGAGTGCACTACTATCGGTTATCCCTGGATACTGTTATGTTGAATAGTATCCATATGCACACCATTTTACATTGACTGGACCTTCCTCTTCTTTCTTCCATGATAGGACTTGGAGTCCTCTCCCTCCAGCTCCCTGTTGGGAGCTGGTAGTGGGGCACCAGGTTGTGTCCCCCGGATTCTGTCGCCTGTCTCCCCACTCAGATGTTTATTAGCGGAAGGTAATTTTTACATAGGAATATTGGTGAGAGCTTTAAGGTTGTAGTGGAGTGTTCCCGGGAGGGACTCACGACAGAGGTCCCCCCAGTTCGAACCAATGTTTGAGGTAGCTGAAGGCTCAAGTTTACAGTGGCTGAGGGCTGCGGAAACAAAAAGGGGAGCTGAAGGCGCAAGGATACAGGAGCTGAAGGCTGAAACAAACAATTGCAGTGCTGAAGGCAGGAGAGTGACCGGAGGTGTCTTAAATCTAGGGTGATATACAAGTAGTAGGATAAGTAGACATAAGTAGACATAAGTAGGGCTAAGTAGACAAAAAGTAGACGTAAGGAGACATAAGTAGACATAAGTAGATATAAGTAGACGTAAGTAGATGTAAGTAGATGTAAGCAGACGAAATTTGATGATGGGAAACATATGTACAAGGAGGGTGTGACGAAAAATTTGATGGAGTGACAATATTTACAAAGGTGATGAGTTCGATGATGATGATAAGAGGATTGAGAGTGAGATAGTATGGTAGATAGCTAGATATTTACAGGTATGTACAGGTATTTACAGGTATGTACAAATTTTTTGGCACGGTTTCAGGGGAGAGAGAATTTGAGCGGGGTTGCGAGATCCGCCGTTCCCTGGGTGTGGGTTGTGTGTGGTTTAGTGTAGCGAGTGTTTGGGTGTAGTGAAAAGGTGGGTGTAGTGTGTGGTTGGGTGAGGATGATGCCCGCTGCGACGAAGTGGCCACGGCGGGGCTGTGAGGTTCGGTACAGTGCGTGTGGGATAATGAAACACAAGCACTGTCCCGAAATCTCAAGGCCCCGCCGTGATTTCTCAGAGCGGGGCGGGGGACTTGGCCGCCGGGACGCGGGGCGAGGGACGCTCCCGTCGTCTGTTGCGGCGCCCGGACCTTTTCGTCCCGGCGGAGGCTATTGCGGATATCCCCGGCGGCGGTGGGGGAAGAGGGGGTGTTGTAGGTTTGGTGGGTAGGGGTGTTTTTGGGGCTGAATCTAAAATTGGGGGGTCGAAAATGGAAAAAGGTGGAGGAGCAAGAGGGGGTTGAAATTTGGGGGGCGGGGGTTGTTGAAATTTGGGGGGCGGGGGTTCGTTGAGGACGGGGGTTTTGATGTTTGGAAGGGGCGGTGGGGGTGGCATAAGTAGGGTGAGTTGAAGTTGGTGGAGGAGCGGATCTATAAGGGGGTCGGACGGGACGTAGGGGGGATGTACCCCGGTGGCTTGCGCTGCGCGAAATTCGCGCAGTATGCGCCACTGGGGGTACTTCCACCGCCGGGGCCGGGGAGGAAGTCCGGAAATCCTTCGCGGGAAAAATTGAAGCGATGATGTTGGTCCGGGCGAAGGGGGTAGGGGGGAGAGCGGGTCCGGGACGTACACGTCCCGGAGTATCGCCGCCATTTCCGGATCCGAATCGAAATCCGGAAACGGCGACGGGGGAGACTGATTTGGTGGAGAGAGGTGTTGCATTGCAAACAGACGGCGGGAGACTGATAGTGGACGTTGGTTGAGGGAGAACAGGGGCGGGCTTGCAGCGGGCAAAAGGGACGGTGTGGGGTTTCCCGTCCATTAGCAGGGTCGCGGTGGTCGGTGTTGTGCGGATGACTTGAAAGGGCCCGGCATAAAGGGGCTGAAAGGTTTTATGCATGCCGGGCTCTTTCAAGTACATATGCGTGGAAGTGTAAAAGCGTTTTGGGTAAGTGGTGTCGTTTGTCGGTGTTGAGGTGTGTAACGGTTCCCTGTTAATGGACGGGGTGTTGTGTGGAGGGAAAATGTCGGCCGGTAAACGAATGGGGTCTCTGAATGCGTGTTGTGCGGGACTTGTGTTGTCTGAAGGACGGGCGGAAGTGCGGAGGCTAAGTAGAACGTAGGGGAGGGTTTTGGTCCATGAAGGGGAAGTGGCTGATGTGGAGATGGCTTGCTTGAGGACCGAGTGCCACCGCTCTATTTTCCCGTTGGATTGGGGGTGATAAGGAGTGGTGCGGATTTTCTGAATCCCGAGGGAACGGAGCAGGTCGGCAAAGTGGGCTGATTCAAATTGCCTCCCCTGATCGACCGTGAGTGTCCGCGGACAACCGTAGCGGCTGATCCATTGATTGAGGAAGGCCGCGGCGACGGCGTCCGCGGTAATGTGGGCGAGTGGGATACACTCTACCCAATTTGTCGCACGGTCGATCATGGTGAGGCAATACCTCTTCCCCTCGGAGGGGGGAAGAGGGCCGACCAGATCCAAGTGGACGTGTTCCCACGGGAGAGAATCGGGGATAGGTTGAGGAGGTACATGGGGGTGAGCCGAGACCTTGAATTGCTGGCACTTCTGGCACCCAAGAACCCAGGTACGTATATCCGTGTTCATATGGGGCCAGAAGTACCGCGTTTTGATGAGGTCCCGGCTCGCCCGAATGCCGGGATGATGGAGGGAGTGGTAATGTAGGAACAACTGCCTCCTTAGCTCCGGTGGGACGTACGGGCGTGGTGTGTCGGCCGATACGTCGCACCAGAGATCTAGGGGAGGCAGCTGCTCCAATTTTGAGGCGGAGATGAGATTGGAAAGTGCGGGATCGGAGGTAGGAGTTTGGTGGTTTTTGAGGGTTTGCGGGGAAGGGAAGGGCAGTAACTCCGCCACCGGCGCAGGGGTGGGGCGGGAGAGTGCGTCGGCGACGCAGTTGTCGGCCCCCGGCAAATAACGAATATCGGACGTGAATTGTCCGATAAATTCGAGTTGCCGGAGGCGACGGGGGGAGGCTGATTTTCGGTTTTGGAGGAGGGCGTGGGTGAGGGGCTTGTGGTCGGTTATGACAGAGAACTGCCTGCCCTCCACGAAGTCACGGAAGTGTTTGATGGCTTCGTGGATGGCGAGGAGTTCTCTGTCAAAGGTGGAATAATTTTTTTGTGTGGGGGACAGAGTTTTAGAGAAAAAGCCGAGAGGTTGGGGGGTGGCGCCGGTGTGTTGGTGGAGTACTGCCCCGATGGCCCAGTCGGACGCATCTGTGGTGATGGAGAGGGGGGCATGGGGATCGGGATGGGCCAATAGAGCGGCGTCAACTAGGTCCTGTTTGCATTGTTGGAAGGCGGTAGTGAGGGCGGGGGTCCAGGAAATGGGGCGTTTATCGTTTTTCTTTGCCGGTTGTGGGATAGCGTGTATGAGTGGTTGTTGGTGTTGTGCTGCGTGTTTGATGTGTCTACGGTAAAAGTTCAACATACCCAGGAAACGGCGGAGTTCTGAGACAGTGTTGGGTTGTGGGAAATCGGTGAGGGTGTGCACTTTGTCCGGTAGGGGTTTTATACCTTCGGACGAAACCTGGTGGCCGAGGCAGCGGACGGAGGGCTGGGCGAGGACGCATTTCGGAGTGTTAATGGTGAGGCCCTCGGCGGCGAAGATGTCAAGAACCTGTTTCAGGTGTGCGAGGTGTTCATTTGGGTCTCGGGAAGCGATCAGTACGTCGTCCAAAAAACAGAAGACGAAGGGTAGGCCTCGTAGTATGTTGTCCATGTAACGCTGCCATGTTTGGGCAGCGTTACGGAGGCCGAAACCCATTTTGATATACTCGAACAGGCCGAAAGGGGTGATGATAGCTGTTTTAGGAACGTCAGGGGGGTAGATGTGAATGTGATGGAAGGCACGAGAGATGTCGAGTGTAGAAAAGATGGTTGTGTTGTGGAGGTGGGAAGAGAAATCCCGGAGATGTGGGACGTTGTAAAGGTCTGGGGTTGTACGGGCATTGAGGCGGCGGTAGTCGCCGCATGGGCGGATATCCCCGTTAGGCTTCTGCACAATATGTAGTGGAGAAGCCCACGGGGATTTGGAGGGACGGATAATGCCCTCCTTGATGAGAAGATCAAAGTGTTTGCGGGCCTGTGAGAGTTGGAGGGGGTGGAGGCGTCGTGCTTTTGCGGATATTGGGGGGCCAGAGGTTTCTATGTAGTGCTGGGTCTGTGAGATGTGGGCTGAGGGGCGGCGCTGGGGTTTGTAGTGGAGGAGGAGTTGTTCAAACTGGGACGGGGGCCGATCCACCGCATGAATGAACCCGGGGATGGGTTTCTGGGTGGAGGGGTCGAGCAGGCGCGCGTTACGGACGTCTACCTGGAGGCCGAAATATGCGAGGAAGTCGGCCCCCAGGATAGCTTTCTCTACGTCCGCCACGGTAAATTCCCACTCGTACGCGAGCCCGCTCATATGAATTGATGAGCGGTACGTCCCGTACGAGGGGATGGTGGTACCGTTGGCGGCGTAGAGGAGTTGCCGGTAACAACGCGCCTGTCGCCGGAGAATATTATTGGGGAATATAGAGAGCGCCGCCCCTGTGTCGACGAGGAACGGGACGTGCGTTTTCGAGCATTTCAAGAACAGGCGTTGGTGAGCTGGGGCGGAGTGAGGTAGAATTGCTGAGGTGTTGGGGTCCGTCGGAGGGGGGGGGCTTGGTTCGTCCGAGGTGATGGGCGGGTGCGATGGCGGTGGTTGGTCCCCCGCGAAGGAGACGCGGGGGAATTTTTTGCCGTTCCGGGGAGGGGGAACGGTAGTGGCGGCGCGAGTGGCGGCCGGAGGGGTGGTTGTCTTGGGGGTGGGGTTGGAGGGGCCGTTCCGTGGTGGGGGAACGGTAGCGGCGGCGCTAGTGGCGGTCGGGAGGGTGGCTGCGCTGGAGGCGGGCTTGGAGGGGCCGTTCCGGGGTGGGGGAACGGTAGCGGCGGCGCTAGTGGCGGCCGGAGGGTTGGCTGCCCTGGAGGCGGGCTTGGAGGGGCCGTTCCGGGGTGGGGGAACGGAAGCGGCGGCGCTAGTGGCGGCCGGAAGGTTGGCTGCCCTGGAGGCGGGCTTGGAGGGGCTGACTCGGGGTGGGGGGTCAGTTGATGGAGAGGTGGTGCGTTTAGCGGCGCCGTCAGATGCGGCCGGGAGGTTGGCGGCCGTGGCGGCGGCGTAGGAGGGGTAGCGAGGTTCGGTGGAGGTGGTGTGAATGCGGGCGGGGAGGGGTCGGTGGTGGTCCCCCCCGTGTTGGCGAGGAGGGGGGCCCGCCGGATTTACCGGCGGGCGTCCGCGTTTCCCTGCTTGGTGGAGTAGGAGCAGGGGGGCTGGCATTTGCGGGCCTCCCCACCGAAGTTCACATGGTAGAAACATCGGTGGGGGGGGTCCGCCGGGAGGTAGGTCCTGGTGGGGCGCGCGGAGTTGGAGGGGGGCGCCGTTTTTGGGGACCTCCCCCTCCGTTGCTGGGCGGGGGAGACGGTGCGGCGGTCGGCCGAGCGCTGGCGTCGGTGGTCGGAGGAGGGGGTTGGCCGGCGATCGACGGAGAGGGAGCGGCGCCGGTGGAGGGAGGGGGGCCGGCGGCGCTCTTCAGACGGTGACCGGTCCCTGCGTGGGGTGGGGAAGCGGGGTGCGGCGACCTCCGTGACGCTGGCGGCCGCGGCGAGGTCGTAAACCGTGTCGGCTAGACGGAGTAGCGGCTCGTCCGGTCCGTCGAGGTGGCTGGCGAGCGCCATCTGGATGGGGTGGGGGAGGGCTCGCAGCCAGAACGTTCGAGCGATGTCGGCCGTCACGACGTCGTGTAGCTGATGACGTAGGCGACGGTACAGGTGGGAGGGCTTCAAATCGCCGAGATGTTGGGGCTGGGATAGCGCTGCGACACGTGCGATCTTGGAGGGCTGGTATAAGTTGATGAGGCGGCCGCGGAGGTCGTCGTAGGCGGCCGTGGCGTCGGGGGAGATGTCAGACGTCTGCAGGAGGATCTCATACGGTAACAGAGAGATGATGCGGGAGTAGCGGGTGCGCTGGCTGCGGATGTTGGCGGCAGAAAACGCAGCGTCGACCTGGAAGAACCAGAGTGCGGGGTCGTGCGTGTAGAAGGGAGGCAGCGACAGCGGGAACGACGCCGAGGCCGTCGTGACGTCGGCGGCGGCGTGTGCGGCAGCTGCAGCGGCGGCGGCAGCGGCGGCGGCGGATGCGGTAGAGCCGGGCGGCGAGAGGCTGGTGAAGGGGTTGTCGGTTGCGTCAGATGTCGCAGCGGTCGGCGGCTGCAGCAGGGACGGCCGGAGGAGCGGCGGTGACGGCGAGTTCGGGTCCATGGTTGAGGTGTCTGTAAACAAAATCCAAATTGGGTGAGGTTTTGAATTTCAAAATTCGCAATTCGCGGCAGCGGAGGTGGTTGCAGCGGAGAGTTGAGAGTTGTGTGAGCGGATGCGGGTGGGCCAAAAAATTGCGAATTTATACTGACTATTTTAAATGTGAATTTAAAATTCGGGACACCGAACTAGACTGGGGCGACACATGAGGTGGTAAGAAGGGAGGAGGGTAGAAGGTTGGATGAACGTCGGGTTCACCACTGTGATGAATTTAAATTGATCATCACGGTGGCGTGAAGGAGTAAGTAGAGGAGAGCGAGGGAATTTCACCTAGGCGGCGGTAATCCACCGATGTAGGTGAGAGGAAGGAAATTCACCTAGGCGGCGGTAATCCACCGATGTAGGTGAGTGGAAGGAATCTCGTCTAGGCGGCGGTAATCCACCGATGTAGGCGAGAGGAAGGAAATTCACCTAGGCGGCGGTAATCCACCGATGTAGGTGAAGGAAGGTGCTTATCTAGGCGGCGGATATCCACCGATGTAGATAAGGGGAAAAGGTAGGAGGTGAATTCCCAGAGCGGCGGATACCACCAGGCATCTGGGAGGAGGAAGGTAGAGAGAGAAGAGAGAGCTGGTTAGAGGAAGTGTCGAATGAAGCTAAAGCTCCAGGATCCGGGGTTATATAGGACTTGGAGTCCTCTCCCTCCAGCTCCCTGTTGGGAGCTGGTAGTGGGGCACCAGGTTGTGTCCCCCGGATTCTGTCGCCTGTCTCCCCACTCAGATGTTTATTAGCGGAAGGTAATTTTTACATAGGAATATTGGTGAGAGCTTTAAGGTTGTAGTGGAGTGTTCCCGGGAGGGACTCACGACACTATTTAACGAGAATGTCAATACTCATGTCGGGAAGTTTAGTATTCGATCCACATTTCAATGGTTTGTTCTACAGTCGATTCAGTTTTGTTCTAACCATGCAAACAACATGACAGAACTAGTCTTGGGTGACTGCAATTCCAGTAGATACACACAGTCCAGTTGGGGTCTCCTGTCCATTACTCCGAAATTATATTTACTTTTGCAGTGTCATTACTATTGTAATGCCATATTCCAGTCATCAGGCCACATACCAGACTATTTTGACCGAAAAATCCTGTTGTTTCTTATTTTGGACCATAGCAATACACACAGTGGTAGCATGCGGCTCATTTGGCGAGTTGACAGACACGGGTAGGAACTTGAAAATGGTTGATTCAAAGCGATACGGAGGTCATAATTAAATCAAGCTATAGTTTTGTTACGGATGCGTACGCTTGGACTGAAAGTTTATTCAATACAAATTAAGAATCGGAGGAGCAATTCTACATTTAGCGCTTCGCAGTGTTTTGGCATAAGAATTAAGTAGGCTATAAATTGATGCTTTCCACACCTTTCAAATACGTACCTGTTTAGCACTTTGAAATTAAATTCTCTTTTATAGGTATGACTTCCGTCTTGGCTTATTTTATTATCTTTGTTTTGCCTCATTAACGTTTTAAATTCGGCAAACGGGCTTTGATTGGGACGAGGATGGCCTTAGACACTTTAGAAAGGTCAAAAGAGAGAGGTGAAAAGTAGAGGTCGAATGATCGATGTAGCCTCTAAACTTTTAATCGAAGGGATTTTAATGGTGGAACGGGGAGTTTAATAATTTTTTCCGTTAGTTACAGTTTGAAAAAAAAAAGAAAAGGAAATAAGGTACGAATTTGATTTAGTGGATGATTTCAATTTATTCGAGCCCAGGACAGTGATACTAGGGTGCTAAATTACCAGGGTTCACATGCGGTTCGAGCAGCTCCGGGCCACTTTCCTCTCGGACCCGGAGCTGAAATACGGAAAGTATGTTGGTTTGAATATTCCATGGTACATACCTACTAACCTCTCGACAGGAGCTACCCTACTTGGTGTTTGTACAAACAAGCATCTTTGGGTCTGTCGCAATGACTACTGGGCCAGAACTTTAATCGATATTTTTAATGAAGCACGCAAGAGAGCTGGTTCCCAACTATTCTCTAAATTTACTACCAAGTAGAGATTTTCCATGATTCGCAGACGAATTTTACTGACGAATATTTATGGAATTTGCGGGCATCCAACTGGGGACCAACTCGTACCTACCCGCAACATTTCATCTCATTCAGATTTATTTTACCTACTTAGTTTCGGGTGCTTCAAGGGCCTACAAAATAGTGACATAGGTAATGGTTTACTATACCTACCCGGAATAGGACCTACAAACCCAATGATTGAAGTTATATAATCATACTAAGTACTGATGATAATCGTGTCTTCTGCACATGTTACCCTTCGCGGCTCGTCACAAATAAAATACATGAACATACAGTGTACATGTACAATTGTGTTGTGTATACATGTTGTAGAAAATTTTCCTACTTACGAGTTTTATTGCCACCTGTTTTATGTTTCCTTAGTTTTCTAATTACCTATCAGTTGTTCTGTGAGAAATTTTGTAATATTTTGAAAACCCAAAACCCGAGGGAGCGGAAAACAGTGGCATTCTTAGTTGATTTACTGTCATACAGCAGTAATAGAACCACTAAATACTGCATAAGTAGAATGTTCGTAATAATATTATTCATTGTAAGTATAATTTAATTCCGCATAGGTGATTTTACCTGTATATTGACAATGTCATCAAATGCTGACTGGGTTTCAAGTCTTCACTGTGTTGTTCTTTGATGATGATCAGGAAGATAAATGAGGAACACTTATAAAGGGTCGATCTTATTAAAGATCCATGTGCTTTAATGGCTCATCGAACGTTTCTACGCAGTTTTTACTCTATTTTGCGATATTTTTGGTTATTTACAAGTATGTTGTATATTATTCAGGTCTCTTGTTACAGTCTTTTTAAAGGTAAGAAATTGTGTGTCCAAGTTTACCACCAGTGGGTCCTAGCAATAGCGTGAGGGGCAACACCCCATGCACTGGTAGCCCAGGTGTTGGCGGTCCAAGGAGCAGCAGCCCAGGGGGTGGCGATGGCGCGGGCAGCGATGACGGGGGAAGCAATGGCAGCAGGAGCAGCCCAGGTGGTGGCAACGGGAGCAGCAGCGATCAGAGCAGGGTGGCCAGAGGTGGCAGCGACCTGGTTAGCGTGGGCGATGGCGTGAGCCTGTTTGCCAGCAGCGACTTCGGGGGTGTCAGCGGGAAGAGCAAGAGGAATGCCGCCTCCGAGGATGTTCCTGGTTCCTTCAGTCTGCTGCTGGATGAGCTGGGCGTTCTTGGCGAGGGCGGTGATGGGCTCGTCCAATGGGACGTTGAGAGCGTTGGGGTTGACGAGGGCGACGGACCTCCTCCTGCGGCTCAACCAGGTCAGGTGACCATCACCAAGGACGGATCCATCGAGATGGGGCTTCCAAGAACCATCTTCAAGACCCCACTGGATGTTTCCGTCTCCCCAGACGGAGCCGTCCAGCTCAGGCCTCCACTGACCATCATCGACGACCTTGAGAAGAATGGGGTTGGCGGCTACACAGCCAACCAGAGCCAATAGAGCGATCTGTACATGAGACGAAGCATAACAATAAGTATTCAGAAATACCTATTATGAAAATGTACTCTTCATAATACATATAACTTCTACAGTGTGTATGGATTGCATGCCATTGTTGGATACTTATTCAAGCAAGCAGACTAAAGAAAAGTTCTATCAGCTATACTCAATAAACTAAATGATAGATTATTAGTAAGCATAGGTGCATAAATAAAGAGAGTATAAGATTATGCACTTGATTGGTGAAGTTTTTGGTGTACTGAACGCGGATATTAGACAATTTAGATCAATAATGCACCGATTAGATGAGATGCTATGTTCACAGATAGGTATCATCTCCTAAAAAAAACACTCCCTGTAAAAAAAGATGCCAAGCTACAAAAGGTGTGATATCCAGGTTGTGCCAAGCACTGTGCCTAATAATCTTCCGTCCACATCCGACAGTTCATTTTCGACGTTAATTTTGAGGTATAGACTAGACTTAGCTAACAGGGTGAGGAGTGAGTTAATCTTTAGGAAGTGTGCTGCTAGGCCGGTCTAGTTACTGATCTATTCAGTTCCTACACGAATGATTCGAAGCCATCAAAATTAATGATTCACATGCTATGTGCCTGATATGTCGTAGACAGACAAGCAGCACACTTCCTAAAGATTAACTCACTCCTCACCTCAAAATTAACGTCGAAAATGAACTGTCGGATGTGGACGGAAGATTAGTAGGCACGTAGAATTTGAATCATCAATTTTGATGGCTTCGAATCCTTCGTGTAGGAACTGAATAGATCAGTAACTAGACCGGCCAAGCAGCACACTTCCTAAAGATTAACTCACTCCTCACCCTGTTAGCTAAGTCTAGTCTATACCTACCTCAAAATTAACGTCGAAAATGAACTGTCGGATGTGGACGGAAGATTATTAGGCGCAGTGCTTGGCACAACCTGGATATCACACCTTTTGTAGCTTGGCATCTTTTTTTACAGGGAGTGTTTTTTTTTGGAGATATCACAAATTTTGAAAGGTCGCAAGTAAGTTTCGAAGCTGAAATCAATGTGGCTCAATGTGGCGCAACAATATCCGAAGCCTGAATGAATGTGGTGCAACAATATCTGATCCGAAGCCTGAATCAATGTGGTGCAACGACGATATTCTCACACAAGCAATGCTAAAAATGCTTGACACTTCACATTGGAAAGGGTAGACCTCCCGTTATTCGCCATGTCACTTCGGTGTTACAGTTTTTAATTTTCGTTTTGATGGAAACACCCAAAATCACTTCACGCATTAACATGATTTGGATCGGTACTAAATTTCATAAAGATCGGTCTAGGGAAGAGGGTATATAAGTGGCGTGACAAAGAATGGGTGGAACAAACAAGCCCCCTCCCCCGGAACCCCCCCCTTTGCTTGTGCGAAAACGGTTACAACTCCCAAAAGGCACTTCACCACGCCAAACCTGATCTACATACCAAATTTCATAAACATCGGTCGAGGTAAAAGGGTTGAAGTGGCGTGACAAAGAATGGGTGGAAAAAAAAAATGGGAAGAAAGTCACCAAACACGTATTTTGAGCCCTATTTTTCGCAGGTTTTCGAAACACCTACCGCTTCGAATTTGGTGTCAGGCGACTGAGGGTGTTTGCCCCACAAAATATATACGCGCGAATAAAATATAGAAATAACGGGGAAGGCCCGGGAGGGGGCCAAAGTTGGCCCGATTCTTCGCTCAGTTATATTAGGCTCTGGGGCAGCCGACCGCGGGTTCATGCTTGGCATCGCTCGGCTACCGCCTCGCTTGATTATATATATATAGAGGGGGGGGGGGGGGTTCTGGTATACCATACACGTAGATACCATTTGGGTTCTACTATTCGGGTTTTGATGGTTGATGATTGTCCTCATTTCGATATTCAACTTCTACCAGTGGTTTCCGGAACCGAATTATCAGGTAATAGTGACTATAAAGTTACTCACTTTAGCGAACATGTTGATAATGGACCTCCTGAATTAGGACTGTACAATGATCTCAGGAGGTAGGCAGCTTTATATACCGCGCCCATGAGATTAGGAGGTTCCCCAAGGTGACTGAAAGGGAGGGATCACAACTTTTGTCCGATTTCCGAAGCTGATCCACTTATTTCACGTATTGCATGATTCAGTGGACCCGATACGACTTCCTATTGACGCCCTGATATTCTCCTTGCCTCCGTCCTAAGCTAGGCTAGGTTTCGACTTTGAGGTCAAACAATGAGCTTAATTCCGCCCAAATGCTGCTGTAATTTGTCAATTTGCATTTTACAAATTATCTGGGCCCCATACCCAACCGTTATTTCGGAATTACATATATAGCGCCAGTCCACTTTGGTGACGTTTGATTCTCATCCTTGGGGAGGTATGTCAAGTGTTTGGAAAAGTTTATGTTCTGTCGCTCGTTTTGGAACTTATATTGTTTACGTCATGTCTGCATCGGGCTAAAGTCAACAAGTGCTATGTATTATAAAGCATCCTATTTCCGTACATCCGTCGAAAAGATAAGAGCCACATCTCGGATACTTGTTTGTTGTTTTTACGAAAATATCAACTTCTTCACTTCTAGCCCACCCTCACATAAATATAAAGATCCGACTATTTCATATAATCCTCAGCTAGTGGTACCCTAATACGATATACAGCAAAGAAACAACTTCCCCACTTCTGGAAATACCTGCAGTCAAACATTTTACGATTCCTCCATATATCCTGATGATGAAGTTTCAAATTTACCTAATAATGAGAAACCTTTTGGAAAAGGAAAGGTTACCCGTTTCCACTTATACAAAAAAATACACGTTATACCGGTTTCGGTGATCGAACCATCGTCAGTAACACAGCAATGCATTTTTCCTGTATTAGGGGAAATAGACAATCTTTCAATAACACTTCGTTTTCTTCTTTTTTTCAAATGAGTGAATTATTAGCTCAATACTTACGTCTGAGTTGTAGGGTTGCTGCAATATTGCTATTATCCTGATTCGATACACCTGTTGCTTAGGCTGTCATTTTTCACTTATTTGATGGTAAATTCAAATGTTTATAAATTCAAATGTTTATGACGAAAACTAATTGTACATCAGAGTCAGTGAATTCGGTCACGAGATAAATATATTTCATTGTCGAGTTCGACTTCCCCACCTGTGACGTCTCGGCATAGAATTACTGACAATATTACCAACCTAGACAGTTTCGAGTTTTATGCGCCCAAAATAAGTAGTAATCTTCGAGAAATAGTATGAGGTTAACTTAACATAATTTTGAGATGGGCGCAAAATTTGTCACGGTGTAAATTCCATGTAAATTAAAATATTATATTTATATTTTATATAAAATTGACTGAAAAGAACTAACAGTTATTTATAGGCACAGGACTCCGTGAACAGCATTCATCGGTGAACCAAAAAATGGAGAATAACACTCAACGAAGCGAAGTCCACGCTCGAAAATTTTATATATAGTAAGGTGAACCCGATTTCCAGAGAAATAAACTACCGGATTGTTCCATATGCAGAGACAGCTAAGCAACTCGGTATGACTCTGGATGCCAACCTCCGATGGAAAGAACACGTGAAGAAAAACTGGCTCATTGGGAGAAAATCCCAACTGCCTATACATAACAAAATGCTACTGTACGAGCAAGAGTGATGAAACCAGTTTGGACTTAGCCTGCCCCTTATGAGTCGTTAAAAGAAAAGCAACGGACAACGAAAACCGTCTCCACAAGCACAGGAATGTCGAAGTATTAAACCTCTTGAACAACAGAGATGATTTACGAAGACTGAAAAGGAACAAACTATGAACCTAGTTACAGCCAATTAAAGTGATGTGAGAAGTGGTAGTGTAGTAGTGATCTATGGACCACAACTACAGGTACCTACGTTGTTAATGTCAGAGTGAAGTTACGTACAGTTGTAACAATAAAGATTTGGGGGGGGGGGGGGGGGATCAGAGGGTAGTTTTTCAATTAGTTGGGTAGATAAATTTACTGGCACCCACTGCTACCTATGGGGCTGCAAAAATCTCTCATTAGGCCCGCAGGGTGCTAGGGCCGGGCTACAACTTTGAGATATTACACTTAGAATCCGGATACTGTATGATTATAAATTTAGAGGTTAGTCGAATATGAGCTTGTAAACTGCTGGTAATATATTGTAGAATGGGCAATTTTCGCGTGTAGGTAGGAATTTTTTATTTTTGCTCTCAGAATCGGATTTAGCCACCTTTGAACCCCCCCGCCAATTTTCATCTCAAAACTCCGTATAGCTTGGACAACAAACGGATAGAAAGAAAACGAAATGACGTCGTAAGTAGATGGTGCTGAGGCCCCCCCCCCCCAAGAGGGACGCGGAGGTGAAGGGCCTTTACCTATGACGACATTTCGCTTACTTTTCACTGGTTTAATAAAAGAAACCTGGTGTAATTGCCCATTCTATAAATATACCACATCACGTAAAGTTGTTGTGCGTGTTTTACTGATACCCGGATACAAGTTCGAAACCCCCACGAGCCGTGGCCTTGCACGCATATTCTATTGTCCACAAAAGCGGATACACCCTGCAGAGCAAGTTGGTAGGTAGTATACGTCCACCATCTCACGAGATCGAAGTTCCAAGCCGGTCACGGCGCTCTTGATTGCGGAGCTTCGCTCTCAGCTGGTTGCAACCACCAATCCATCAATCGAGACCTGACTCAAGAGTTTTTGTACGGACGCAAACACGAAATTGTTGTAAACAACAACTGTACTTTCGTGGTATTCGACCGATTTCTATGGAATTATCGTATCCAATTAATCCCATGGTGATCGAAGCAAGAGCCTCTTCGTACAAGAAAGCTCGGAAACCTAATTAAACTAGTTGAATAAGTCAAACTGAAAAAAATTAATTTCGTTACACTGAACAAGCTGGCACCAGCGCATTTCTAATGAAGATACAGTATATTTTGGTACGCCAATGTAGATTAGTTTTAATCCTGGAATTCCCAACATTGTGGACTTTCAAGTGAACCTTGTGAGTCGTGAGATATATTTTCGTTGTTGATTTCAACATTTCAAGTTACGGCAAAACATCCATACGTTCGCAGATTGGAAATTTTCGGTAAAAAATATGAGAAGTGATTGTCAACGTATTCGCAACGTAGAAAGGGGAGGGTATTGGCAGTGTCTCTTCTTCTTGGTATATAAGAGTTCGGCTTTGGTAAAATATTGTAACTATTCAACAGTGTGTAACAGCAATACGTTTTGAGCAGCAACTATTAGTACAGTGAAACCTGGTTATAAGAACCTCGGTATAAGAGAATCCTCTATAAAAGAGACGAAAATCGTGGGCCCGACCCCTTGAGGCTCCAAAACCTCTGCATAAGAGAATATGTTGCCTCTATGTAAGAGAATCGTTTTTACGGTGACTCCCTGTATATAAGAGACTCTGTAATGATTTTGTCTCTACACAAGAGTGTGGATCGTGTTTGTGTGGTGTTAGGCTTCGCCATAATTATAACAACCTGATGACTGATATCAATTGTATCAGCTGACAGCTGATCATTGGAGATTAGAGGAGGTGATTTGCATGTTTGATCCATGTCCATGTTTGATCTGTGAGATAGAGATGTGTTGTTCATGTTTGGCGTCATAAGCCACTCATGTTGGCACAAAGTAGCAAAGATGCCCGCTCTTTGCTATGCTTTACTCCGTGACACTGTTCCCCCTTGAACGTAAACGTGTTGGTGGGAAGGCATTTGTAAAACAAGGCAGTCTCATCGACGTTGAAAATGTTGTCTAAGGTTAAATCATTAAGAAGGGAGGGCAAGTCATCAATGAGAACAAACATTCTCATGACCATGATAAACCTCTTTATAACAGACTCGGGGCAAGAGAAACCTCTCTGAGACTTTTATTTCGTCCCCTTGGGTGTCTCTTATAACCAGGTTTCACTTTAGGTACAAGGATTTCTCGAAGCCTCACGATTTTTTCTTTTTAAATATAGCACTGGATTAACCTCACTGGGTATATTCCGGGGGAACTTTTTACTGTAAGACACTACTATAAGACACAATCTATAAGAAACTACTTGTTATTTCAACCTTTTGTCTCTGTAGGCTTCACTTATGATTCTGCCAGAGGTCTTTTTTTCCTTTTTTTTTAGATATTCTTTATTTCCAGATAACATAATAGAAAACATGAAGAATAATTTATAGCTAAGGAAAATATTCCCCTATGAGAGCTAATGCCCGAGTTAGGGAGAAGATTTCCGTTCTAAACGTAACACATCAATTTTAAATGAGAAAATATACAAAAAATAAATAAATTGTCTCCCAAAAAGTTATCACTTGAACTAGTGCTATACTAATAATATTAATCTAGGTTTATGTAATGCAATTTCAAACTTCTATTTACAAATTTAGGATGGTCTAGAAGTCCAAGTTTCAACTCATTTGGTAATTGGTTAAATTCTTTGGTCCCGAAATACCGATAGCTATTTAAACCCGCCATGGTGGCGCAACGGGGGAGGACCATAAATCCAAAGACCTGGTTGGCGGAGTATGCTGAGGGAGAGAAAATGACTTCTCCCTCAGGACCTGCCGTATCGAGGAAACTTTTTTGAGTTTAAAAATGTCCAAAAATATTTGTTTTTGGTTTATTATTTTCAATAATGAACCATTGGAATCGAGCATGAAAAAAAAAATTCTTACCCCCCCTCAAAATTTGATGGTTTACGTTTCAAGGTATGTAGAATCCAAAACTGCAATAAAAATATTTCTGTCTGTCCGCCGTACGCCGTACGCCGTACGCCGTACACCGTACGCCGTACGCCGTACGCCGTACGCCGTACGCCGTACGGGCCACTTTTCTTAGTTACCATGAAAAAAAATTGATGAAATTCGGGTTATAGGTTCCGTTCGGCGTCTAGTTGGTCCTCGAAGCTCGACGTTACTGTGAGTCATCTCTAAGGGGTTCAAAATAGGGGTTGAAATTTTCAAAACGCCTATACCATTTTTTTACGTAAATATTTTTACGGTTTTAAATAGTTCTTGAACTTGCGAGTTTTTTAAGACCATCCGGAGCATCGTACGTCCAGCCGTTCGTTCACAGTAAGGCCCCGAAGTTTGCACCGACAGGCATTTTCGACTCCAGTGTGAATGAAATTGTATACAATCCAAACCATATCTCGTAACCAGAGACGCGCCCACAATAGGAATTTGTGAATACGGCCAATCATTGGTAGGGATCACCTGATTATATTGGCGGAGTATGAAGTCGAGTTGGTTGTTCTGTGATATATTATTTAATTTGAAAAATGATGGCTCTATTGGAGTTTGTTGGTAGGTAGTGAAACTTGAACAAACGTTGAAGTATTATTGATGGGTAAATTATTACTACGGTAAATCATTACTCAACGGTAAATTATTACAGAACGGTAAATTATACCATCTACGTAGAAGGGGCTGGAGTTTGTTGGTAGGTACTTTCGCAACTTTTTTCACTCCTCATCAACAATTTCTTTTCAGAACTTCATTATGTGTGTTTCTTTTTGTTAGGTACTGTTTGTCATCGGCAGAATTATTTTAGCAACATTTAACTCGTGATTTAGGTAGGTACCTAGTAACGAGTACGGGGTTAGGTACTAACCTACGGAGTGTCTGCGATCTACATAATATGCATATAATAGAATAGTACATATCATATTATATAGACGGGTTATCTATACATAGAGCTGTGATCTGTAACAGAAGGGTATTCTATACAAAATAATAAACCGTTGTGCAGGGATTTGCAGCGTTTTTAAATAATGGCGGCGTATGTTCTAGATACCCACTGTTGGTAATCATTCTTAGCAACGCTCTCTGCGTGCGCACTACCAGGTTTAAAGAGGTAACGTATGCACTACCCCAGGCCGGCAATCCATAGAGGAGAACCGACTGCACCAGTGCAAAATAAACAACCCTAAAAACTGTTAGAGGTACCACCCTTCTCATCCTCGCAAATACATATATTAATTTTCTAAGTTTATTATTTACGTCGTTGATTTGGTTCTTCCATTTCATATTGTGATCAAAAACAACTCCCAAGTATTTTACATGGATATTATGAAGCAGCGTAGGGCAAGAGTGGCAGACGGATATATTACAAGTTGTTGTATGGATGCGTATACAAGTCGATGGGGGCATCGGCATATCCAGCTAGACTAAGAGCCAAATAGGACGTTTTGCCATGATTCAGGGAAATTTTATTCCGCACAAGCCACGAATAGACAATCCGCATACCCTCCTCCACCAACCCATACACATTTTCCCAGCTGATCTGATCAATTAATTTGTTTGGTTATGCCAACGTACGTTCAACAATCGATCGCCCAATATTCAACATTCGTTCAGAGTACGAACTAGCGTATTGATGGCATACAGTAATATGTAACAAACATAATACCTTAGCCAATTTATTCAATCGTGCAGTCGGATGAAAAGTCCCAGCCTATAATGGCTGTTACTTTACTTTACTTTTGCTTCCACACTACCGAAGGCTGGGAAGCCTTGGATTCTTGATTGAGTTAAAAAATATTTATGGCCTCCAAAATGAAAATTTCCACAACCATTTTGCGTTTCAGACATCAAGGAATATTTCTGGTTCCGTGTCTGTCTTTCTGTCTGTCTGTCTGAGGTAATTCCTTGTAACACCCATAACTACCAAAAATAATGGTCAAAATGAGCTGAAATTGGAGGGTGGGTGTGGGTTAGGTCACAGATGGTCCCATACCAAAATCATTGAAAACGTACCGTAACTTTCGTCTGCGCATGCGCAAACATGAAATACATGTAACTTCCATTACTATCTTAAATATTGTTGAAATGAGTTCAGATTTGGAGGGTCGATCAGGAATAATACTTTGATAGTTCCATATGAATCTCATTGGAATCGTAATGTAACTTTCGTCGGCGCATGCGCTAATATGGAGTGTTGACCATTTTTTTGTAAAGCTTCTAACAACCCGAAAAAATAGTCGTAGAGAGCTGAAATTTTGAGGGTACACGCGGGTTGGATATCAGATCGTCCCGTATGAAAACGAACCAACCCAACTATTCTATACGTTCGCGGGATTCAAGTGAGGAAGCTATACAGCCTACTCCAATTGGCAGACGTTTTTATTCAATAGTACATACTTGTATAAATACTGTGAGGAATGTATATACCCAACAAACAGCAGTAAAAATTTTGGCTGTGATTAACAATCACCTCTTCATTAGATGTGTGAATGGCGCGCCAAGGTCGCGTTACGGATCGTCTACGGGAACTGATAAAAGTACGCTTTGAACGGGAATATATTGATCTCATCTGTTAAACAATCGATTATTCCACCACCAATTGTCAACTGTACACTAGCGAAAAAAATTCTTATTGGCAAAAGTTAATCATGGTTAGAACGCGAGAACCAGTTTATGGCAAAACGCACAACATAATCACGGTCAAATAGGAGAACAAATGTGAATGAACTGTTAGTCCCTTTCTTGGATCGGATGACAGTAAGTTGTGCCCTACCACTCCACATACTTAGGTATGGGTACAGTTCACTACTTCGAATGGATAGGCTCATATTTATGCGAGCTGTTATTGCTAGGTATTATAATAACCGTATGCATACACTCAACCAGTACCAGGAGTACATAATATGGTTTTGGATTTGTGAAATTCCAAGTTGAGGAGAAGAACTTATACATCGAATACAGAATTGGTTGGTTATTATTTATAACTTTATACATCAGCCCGTGTATTCTTGAAACAGAATAATTGGAAACTAAGCGTAGTTCTATTGTATTTTGATGTTATCTGTTGAATTTGAATTAATACTGTTGACTTTGATGCAATCTTTGGTAGTGGGTCCCAGCAAGAGCGTGAGGAGCGACGCCCCATGCAGTGGTAGCAAAGGTGTTGGCGGTCCAAGCAGCAGCAGCCCAGAGGGTGGCAATGGCCCGGGCAGCGATGGCAATGGCAGCAGGAGGAGCCATAACCATAAAATTGATCGCTACCGATCGTATAATAATCGTACATTGAACGAAGGATGACCACTTTTCAGGATGGTCAGGGAAAATAGGAAGTATAAAGAGAAAAATTACAATTAAATTGTGTTTGAACCATTCGTTCGGTCACTGTTTATTTAGTTCAGATATGTATACTTTCGTTGCTGTTGATACGATTGAGTTTACTAGGTATGTTCGAACAATAAATTATTACACTCAGGTAACGTGTTGCAGTCTTTGTGTGGGGTTATGGTGATATCCATGTTGAGGTTATAAATTACCACCAGTGAGTCCTGGCGAGTCCGAGAGGAGCAGCAGCCCAGGCGTTGACGGTCCAGGGGGAAGCAGCCCATGGGGTAGCGATGGCGCGGGCAGCAATGACGGGAGAAGCAGCCCAGGTGGAAGCAACAGGAGCGGTGATCAGAGTGGGGTGTCCAGCGGTGGCAGCGACCTGGTTAGCGTGGGCAATGGCGTGAGCCTGTTTGCCAGCAGCGACTTCGGGGGTGTCAGCGGGAAGAGCAAGAGGAATGCCGCCTCCGAGGATGTTCCTGGTTCCTTCAGTCTGCTGCTGGATGAGCTGGGCGTTCTTGGCGAGGGCTGTGATGGGTTCGTCCAGTGGGACGTTGAGAGCGTTGGGGTTGACGAGGGCGAGGGACCTCCTTTTGCGGCTCACCAAAGTCAGCTGATGACCAGCAAGACCAAGGGGGCCAGCAGCCCAGCTGTTCACAGCCCATGGAGCAGCAGCCCAGGGGGTAGCGATGGCGCGGGCAGCGATGACGGGAGAGGCAATGGCAGCAGGTGCAGCCCAGGTGGTGGCAACGGGAGCAGCAGCGATCAGAGCAGGGTGACCAGAGGTGGCAGCGACTTGGTTAGCGTGGGCGATTGCGTGAGCCTGTTTGCCAGCAGCGACTTCGGGGGTGTCAGCGGGAAGAGCAAGAGGAATGCCGCCTCCGAGGATGTTCCTGGTTCCTTCAGTCTGCTGCTGGATGAGCTGGGCGTTCTTGGCGAGGGCGGTGATGGGTTCGTCCAGTGGGACGGGGAGAGCGTTGGGGTTGACGAGGGCGACGGACCTCCTCCTGCGGCTCAACCAGGTCAGGTGACCATCACCAAGAACGGATCCATCGAGGTGGGGCTTCCAAGAACCATCTTCAAGACCCCACTGGATGTTTCCGTCTCCCCAGACGGAGCCGTCCAACTCAGGCCTCCACTGGCCATCATCAACGACCTTGAGAAGAACGGGGTTGGCGGCTACACAGCCAACCAGAGCCAACAAAGCAATCTGAAAATTGAAAAAAATTTGGTTTTATTTTTAAATTAAATATTCAGTACCTACCTATTTAATTTTGTTCTCATGATGGTGTATGCACAGCAGTTGCCCTGCTGTACCAGTAACCAAACTACCATTTTCAAACTTCGAATCGTACCATATGCATGATGAGAGTAATGTTTCCAATTTGGTTCAATGTTGAATCTTGAACCAAATTCAATGTTGGCCTCTTCGAATTTGGGTCTTAAAACGCTGCAAATCCCTGCGCAACGGTTTATTATTTTGTGTAGAATACCCTTCTGTTACAGATCACAGCTCTATGTATAGATAACCCGTCTATATAATATAATATGTACTATTCTATACATATTATGTAGATCGCAGACCCTCCGTAGGTTAGTACCTAACCCCGTACTCGTTACTAGGTACCTACCTAAATCACGAGTTAAATGTTGCTAAAATAATTCTGCCGATGACAAACAGTACCTAACAAAAAGAAACACACATAATGAAGTTCTGAAAAGAAATTGTTGATGAGGAGTGAAAAAAGTTGCAAAAGTACCTACCAACAAACTCCAGCCCCTTCTACGTAGATGGTATAATTTACCGTTGTGTAATAATTTACCGTTGAGTAATGATTTACCGTAGTAATAATTTACCCATCAATAATACTTCAACGTTTGTTCAAGTTTCACTACCTACCAACAAACTCCAAAAGAGCCATCATTTTTCAAATTAAATAATATCACAGAACAACCAACTCGACTTCATACTCCGCCAATATAATCAGGTGATCCCTACCAATGATTGGCCGTATTCACAAATTCCTATTGTGGGCGCGTCTCTGGTTACGAGATTTGGTTTGAATTGTATACAATTTCATTCACACTGGAGTCGAAAATGCCTGTCGGTGCAAACTTCGGGGCCTTACTGTGAACGAACGGCTGGACGTGCGATGCTCCGGATGGTCTTAAAAAACTCGCAAGTTCAAGAACTATTTAAAACCGTAAAAATATTTACGTAAAAAAATGGTATAGGCGTTTTGAAAATTTCAACCCCTATTTTGAACCCCTTAGAGATGACTCACAGTAACGTCGAGCTTCGAGGACCAACTAGACGCCGAACGGAACCTATAACCCGAATTTCATCAATTTTTTTTCATGGTAACTAAGAAAAGTGGCCCGTACGGCGTACGGCGTACGGCGTACGGCGTACGGCGGACAGACAGAAATATTTTTATTGCAGTTTTGGATTCTACATACCTTGAAACGTAAACCATCAAATTTTGAGGGGGGGTAAGAATTTTTTTTTTCATGCTCGATTCCAATGGTTCATTATTGAAAATAATAAACCAAAATGTAAACTATTGACAGCTACCAACGTTTAAGCGAAAATATTGAAAAAAAAGGTACTGTAAGTATAAAAAACGCTGCAAATTATTACACAACGGTTTATTATTTGACTGTATAATTATCTACCCTACTTTGCTGTGCGTTACGGTCGCGCGCCCGCACACACACACACACAGTCACGACAAAAATGCCTCCAGAGTTTAAGTACCTATTAGCTCTCTAACGTTCGGCCATTACAATAATTACATAAATATGCATTTTTGAAATTCTGATGGTCGCTGAACCTAAGTGGGACCCTCGACATATTCTGAAAGTTAGCACCTTATTTTGATGATTTGTTTGGCAATGAACATCAAACCTACACCGATCAACAAAATCCAAAGTGACCATCTTTCTTCTAATGAAATAATGTCACCGAAACAACAAACTCGATTTCATAAAGCCATGAATATAATCAGCTGTTCCCTAGCAATGATATCTCTGGGATAAATGTATACCGTTTCAATCACGATCATGTTGACGAAGCTTTCGGTACAAACAATGATAATATTATCCGGCCTGAAGTTATCTATACTGAAGTTATATATACTTCAGGGCTCTGAAGTTATATATATATTGCAGGGCCGAACGGCTGGACGTGCTGTAGATGGTCTCGAGGATTTTTTGAGGAGTTCGGAACAAATTTAAAAGCATCATGAAATCCATACTCTTCTACGGAAAGTTTTCCATTTGAACAACAAAATTGGCACAAACCTCCCCCAAAATAATTAATTCCTTTTTTGGAGTTTTGGTTACGTTGTGGTACAATAAGGTAGGTAAGTACTTACTTGAGCATACATGGTGTTATTGGACCTCCTGTGTCAGGACTGTACACCACCCAGGACTCTATTCTGCCTTTTATATGGAACGTGAGTTTGGGTGTACCCCAAGGTGATGAAGGGAAGGGGGCGTATCATCTGAGACACACGTCTTTGCGTTCCACCTGCCATTCCTCGAAGAGGGTGCTTTCCACATCGCCGTGTGATCAATTAAGCAAATCGTTGTAAGCAGGATGCGGATTAAGTGCCTAAGTAAACTTGGTGTTCTAATTAAGTTGAAGCTTTCCGTAACCATGCTCAGCCGCACTGATTGATCATGCTCATATTTTAATATTCTCCAGGGGTTTAACTGAAAAACACCCACATTAAAACATTCTGATTATCCATCAGACTGACGGATCTGACTGAGAATCACATGAACGTATACAATAGTTGGGTATGTTCATTTTGATACGGGACCATCTGCGGATCCAACCCGCGTGTACCCTCAAAATTTCAGCTCTCTACGACTATTTTTCGCGTAGTTAGAAGCGTTACAAGGAAACGGGCAACATTTCATGTCCTCGCATGTGCAGACGAATGAAATTCTTATGGAACTATCAAAGAATTATTCTTAATCGACCCTCCAAATCTGAGCTCATTTCAACGATATTTAAAGTAGTTACGGGTTTTTCAAGTATTTCACGTTTGCGCATGCGCAGACGAAACGATTTCCATGATTTTGAAACGGGACCATTTGCAATCCAACCCGCGTGTACCCTATAAATTTCAGCTCTGTGCTACTGTTTTTCGCGTAGTTAGAAGCGTTACAAGGAAATGGTCAACATTGCATGTATGCGCATGCGCAGAAGAAAATTACAATACGATTCCAATGAACTTCATTTGGAACTATTAAAGTATTATTTCTGATCGGCCCTCTAAGTTTGAACTCATTTCAACGATATTTAGGGTAGTTATGAGCTTTTCAAGTATTTTACGTTTGCGCATGCGCAGCCGAAAGTTACCGTTCTTGTTCAATGATTTTGGTATAGGACCGTCTGAGACCCAACCCGCACCTACCCTCCAAATTCCAGCCCATTTCGACCATTATTTTGGGTAGGTATGGGCGTTACAAGGAATTACCGCAGACAGACAGACACGGAACCAAAAATGTTCCTCGATGTCTGAAACGCAAAATGGAAGTGGAAATTTTCATTTTGGAAGACAAAGTTTTTTTAACTCAATTATTTAACATGTTATATTTGGATGATAATTATCAACATTAGAACGATGGTATTGTAATAAGAATAGTACTTCACCACTAGTCACTTTATCGCCCTTTGAGGTTCGTGCTGTTGAATCCATCCAGCAGCACTGGCAACCGTGGTCCGAGATCCGACCCGGACAATAGGGAGGGCGGCAGGTCTTCAGTTGACTTGCCGCCCAAATCATGGAGGGACTACCTTCGGTAGTGAGGAAGCAATATATTTTTTTCTGTCCGTCCGTCGTACATCCCAGTTTCATGAGTTATTATGAACCGAAATTGATGAAATTTGGTTTGAAAGTCCCATTTTGGGTGTAGTTGGTCCTCGAAGCTCGGCGTCATTCATTCCGGCGGACGGCGCACGTTTATTATTCCATTTCGGGATACCACGTACCTTGAAACGGAAACCATCGGATTTTGAGGGGGGGGGGGTATTTCTTATTATTCTTTTTCATGCTCAATTTCAATTGTTTATTATTGAAATATGTAACAAAAAAATGTCTGTCCGTCCGCCGTACGCCGTACCTCGCACTTTCCTTAGTTACCATGAACCACAATTACTGAAATTTGGTTTGTAGGTCCCACTTGGGGTCTAGTTGGTTTCCCGAACGCTGTAGCTCGAAAACTTACAAGAGAAGGGTTCGGGTTTTTTAAAATGTTTTTAAGATCTCGAAGTTGAGCATTCTTTGAGACATCCCGGAACAGTAACTGGAATGGCGAAAAGAAACGCAAATAATGAAGTTCTGAAGGGAAATTGTTGATATGGAGTGAAAAAAGTTGCAAAAGTACCTACCAACAAACTCCAGCCCCTTCTACGTAGATGGTATAATGAACCATTGTGTAATAATTTACCGTTGTGTAATAATTTAACATTATATAATAATTTACCCATCAATAATACTTCAACGTTTGTTCAAGTTCCACTACCTATCAACAAACTCCAAAAGAGGCATCATTTTTCAAATAAAATAATGTCACAGTACAACCAACTCGACTTCATACTCCGTGATTAGAATCATGTGCTCCCTAGCAATGATCATCTAGGGCAAATTCCCGATTGTTAGCGCGTTCCTAGTGATGATATTTGGGCTGAATGTATACAATTTCGTTCACCATCCTGTTGAAAATGCCTGTCGGTGCAAACTTCTGGGCATTACTGTGAACGAACGGCTGGACGTACAATGCTCCGGGTAGTCTTAAAAAACTCCCAAGTTCGAGAACTTGGAGTGAAAAAAGTTATTGCACGACCAGCCGTTCGTTTGCACCGAAAAGCTTCGTAAACATGATTGTGAATCAAACGGTATAAATTCGGCCCAGATATCATCACTACGGAGCACCTGATTATAATCAGGATGTCTGCATGAAGTGGAGATGGTTGTTCTGTAATATTATTCCATTTGAAAAATGGAGGCTGTTTTGGATTTTGTTGATGGTAGTTATTTGGCAAGTTGAGCAAAGTATTATTAGGTAAATAATTACACAACTGTAAATGATTGCACAACGATTTTTTATGCTATCCACGCAGAAAAAATAACCGCAAAGAAAAATTCGAGAAAACGGCGTCCTGGAGACTTCAACCCCTATTTTTCACCCCTTACGGATGACTGACATTAACGCCGAGCGTCGAGGGCCAACTAGACCCCAATGGGACCTACAAAACGAATTTCGTCAATTTTGGTTCATGGTAACTAAGAAAAGTGCGAAGTACGGCGTACCGCGTACGGCGGATGGACAGAAATTTTTGGTTTATTATTTTCAATAATGAACCATTGGAATCGAGCATGAAAAAAATTTGTTTAACCCCCTCAAAATTTGATGGTTTCCGTTTCAAGGAATGTAGAATCCGAAAATGCAATAAAAAAATTCCACAATGTTCTGCGTGGATAGCATAAAAAATCGTTGTGCAATCATTTACAGTTGTGTACCTAATTATTTACCTAATAATACTTTTCTCAACTTGCAAAATAACTACCATCAACAAAATCCAAAACAGCCACCATTTTTCAAATGGAATAATATTACAGAACAACCATCTCCACTTCATGCAGACATCCTGATTATAATCAGGTGCTCCGTAGTGATGATATCTGGGCCGGATTTATACCGTTTGATTCACAATCATGTTTACGAAGCTTTTCGGTGCAAACGAACGGCTGGTCGTGCAATGCTCCGGGTGGTTTCAAAAAAATTCTCTAATTCAAGATCAATTTAAAAACACAAAAAACTAGGTATTTTTCACCCTTTTAGAGATGACTGAAGCTAGTAGGTTCACATGGAGATGCGATTCCGGACGGCAATCCGGTACGGCAACGCGGTCGCCATAACTTTGGCCGCAGAGGTGTTCACATGGCAGCGGAATCATAACCAGAAATCTAACCGGCAAAATCAACCAGGAATGTCGAATTCTAATAAGGCTGAACAACCAAACAGGAGAGGTGTGCCCAGTAACTTCTGCGCAGATACAGCAACGGATCCGACAGCGGAAAATATCTTGAAATTTTGTATAGTATTCATGACATAGCGTTGCAATAATCCATTTTGTGTTGCCCAACAGCATTGCAGAACGGTACCGGATTACCGTCCGGAAAGGCATCTCCATGTGAACCTAGCTGGACAGTGAACCTACATGCCGAACGCCGTGCTTCGTGGACCAGCTAGACCCCAAACGGGACCTACATACCAATTTCATTAATTTTGGTTCATGGCAAATAAGAAAGCTGCGAAGTACGGCGTACGGCGGACGGACAGAAATGTTTGTATTCCATTTTCGGATTCTAAGTACCTTGAAATGGAAACCATCGAATTTTGAGGGAGGGGGGTTAAAACTTTTTATTTATGCTCGATTGAATATGATAAACCAAAAATTTCTGTCCTCACTTTGCCCTTTTCTTAGTTACCATGAACCAAAATTAACGAATTTGGTTTATAGGTCCCATTTGGGGTCTAGTTGGTCCGCGAAGCTCGTTACTGTTAGTCATCCCTAAGGGGTGAGAAATAGGGGTTGAAATTTTCAGAACGCCATAGCTCGAAAACTTTCAATACAAGGGTATGGTTTTTTTATACGTTTTTAAATTGATCTTGAACTAAAGAATTTTCTGAGACCGCCCGGAGCATTCTACGTCCAGCCGTTCGTTTGCACAGAACAGCTTCGTCAACATGATCGTGAATGAAACGGTATTAAATCCGGCCCAGATATCATTGCTAGGGAGCACCTGATTATAATCACGGATGGCTGTATAAAGTCGATTTGGTTGTTCTGTGATAAAATGATGGGTCTACTGGATTTGGTTGATAGGTACTTTTGCAGCTTGAACAAACGTTAAGCTTCTTGAATAACAACAAATAATTAATTATTGAATTACTGAATCCCGCGCTTTTTTATGAAAGTGATTCCCGGGCCGTCTGCGCTACTCGATTTGTGGCATTCCTGGTGGTAGCAGGAGGGTATGTATTGACCACAGAAAACAGTGATCTACGCCTAGGAGGTATCTATGCAGGTGAACATTACACAACGGTTTTCTACACAACGGTTTCTTACACAACGGAAATCATCAAATTTTGAAGATGGCTTCATGAAGTCGTGTTGGTTGTTCTGTGATATTATTTCATTTGAAGAATGTTGGCTCTTCGGGATTTTGTTGATAGAACTTTTGTAACTTGAACAAGCGTTATGCTTCATGAATAAAAGCAAATAATTAATTATTGAATTATTGAATCCCGCACAATTTTTATGAAATTTAATTCCTGGGCTGGCTCCAATACTCGATTTAGGGCTTTCGTGGGGGGCTACGTAGAAGGGGCATTTATACAGGTAGTAATAAACCGCTGTGTAATAATTTGTACCGTTTTGGTTGTCTATCCTCTAGATACACAAATACTTGAATAGTTCGGCACCTTAAATTTCTACATTATTTTCTGGGCTCTCAAACTTCATTTGCCCTTACTTCCTCTCTAGGGCCTACTTCGTTACTAACCTTTACTATGAAATCCGAGAGTATGAACTTAGTTTAATGTAGTTACCTACGCAAAATGTAAAGTGAACGATAAATCAAATTTAAAATCTTGGTATGCTAGTTTGTACCTCCATACGAACATTTCACAAACCATATAAAGGGCTCGATGTTAGAATAGTTGGACTGAATGAACTTCGAGCAATGGCTGGGGATAAGGCAGAATTAGTGGCCAAAATCCAGTATAAATTGTTGTAAATGTCCTCATTTCAAAGCTCAGTCTGCTCTACTGCCCCCCTCAAAAACCCAAATCCTAGCTAAGGGCTAAGCTTAATCGTGCCATTAAATTACTGAAATGATGCAAGGACCACCCCTAGGTGGACGTTTTTTCACGTTTCAAGAGTAATATTGTTGAATGTGTATCATTATTCAGACGTGCGATGACAGTGCGGACCCACCGGGATACGCACTCATGGAGGGAGTTCTAACCGCTTTTTCTCGATTAACGACGTTATAATGACGGGCTTTTTCACAAAGAATAATGAATGAATGGAGGCGAACGTAATAATCTTTAGACCCCGAGGTGGCTAAATAAGCGGTTTTCGTGCCCCAGCCCTGCGTTACGATCGAAGATCGTCAAGTCACCTTAATAACATCCCTACAACTGCTCACGCTGACCGATGGATAAAACTTCGCTCGGTTATTCCGCGAGAAAAAAAAAGTATATAGCTGGGAGGGCACAAAGGATAATGGAAGGGTGCAAGGACGAATTCCCAAAGGGAGCGATCTTCGATTCCCAGGGATCTCGACGCCGCGCTTTTTTTCTGTTCTAGGTGAGTTATACTGGAGCTGGAAGCCCAGACCTTGAGGGCCGAGGCGTGGCAAGCCGGCTTCCTCATTGCCGACCGCGGGCCAAGTTCACCGAACCAGATCCGCCTCGATCCTTCTTTCGCGCTCCGTCGGGCGAGTGACAATATCGGACTTTTTTCCACGCACTTTTATTGTCTGACCGCAAATAGTTAGAGCGCAAATGAGGGTGTCAAGACGCCAGGAGGATTTTGGTGATGAATATAGTATACTTTTGGTTTATTATGCTATGAATAATGCACCTATGTATTCGCTCAGCAAAAAGTTGTATAACACCCCCTCAAGATGTTTTCTATTATTTCAAGGTGCGTTGATTCCAAAAATGCATTGTACATCCCCCGTCCGACGTAAACCGCCGTATCATCCATTATGTACCTTTGTACGTAGTATCCTATGTACCTTTATTTTGGGTCTAAAAAAGTCGTTCTTTCGCACAGAGGCTCCATCTGGGGCCTAGTTATGCCCCCAATCGAAATAAACCTTATGGGTGAAAAATTTGTGTAAAAATGGGTTTTTCCATGTTTTTTAGGGCGACCGAATATTAAGTCGATTCTGATCAAAGAGTGGAAAACTGAAGTTCTAGCGAAGTTTCTGCTCCCAAAATTCATTTTTTATGAGTCTAAAACCTGGGAAATTGTCTGAAATCACCATAAATTTGTATAATAACACTAGAAGTAGTATTAACAGGTGAATGAAGACACTTAGGATATGGCACTATCAATGATCAAAGATCATTTGTCAAAAATAGGAGCCTAATTCCAGTTTTTGGGGGCCAAAATTGGTGGAAACCAACAAACATAGCTATTTAAATTTTCACAATCATGAAAGAAACGATATATAAACAGTCAACATTTCTGTACGTATGTCCAATAGAATAATAAACCCATGTGACAAGGTCTTTGCATCGTTTTTAGCTGTCCGTCTGCAATGCTGTCTTTCTGTATGCTTGTTCACACATATCATAAGACATCCGACTGGATGAAACAACGAAAAGTAATCCCACCCCGGTGCAGAAATATCATCAAACCAACAATGGACAAATAAATATCATGAAACATGTAAGAATCAACCGCCTCAATAACCTCTCTAACCGAAGATGAGTCACCAGCTCCTTTTATTATACATCTATTATTTTGGTTTAGTTGACGAAGGTTTTAGGTGCAAACGAACGGCTGGTCGTACAATGCTCCGGGTGATCTCAAAAAAAAAAATTTTTCGAGATCAATTTCAAAACGTTAAAAAAAATCACACCCTTCTATTGAAAGTTTTCGAGCTACGCGTTCTGAAAATTTCAGCCCCTATTTTTCACCCCTTAGAGATAACTGACAGTAACGCCGAGCTTCGCGGACCAACTAGACCACAAACGGGACCTAAAAACCAAATTTCATTAATTTTGGTTCATGGTAACTAAGAAAAGTGCGAAGTACGGCATACGGCGCGCAGTGGGGCCAAATGGCTTTTTTTCGGAAAAAAATCTGAAACTTACATTTTTTACAGGAAATTCGTCGCTGATCATGAATATGATCATGAAAATGACGTAAATAAGCTAATTTCATGAGGAATTTTCAAAAATCTCGCTTTAGTTATCTTCAAATTAAGGCAATGAACTTATAAAGGAACTGGCTATAAGGAACTGATTTAAAAAAATGCAAAAATCATAATACCAAACAATTTAGTAATTTCATTATATTCATAACATAACTCTATATTTATGTAAAATCATACGGCCTCTCAATAGTAACTTATTTAGATTATTTAATAGGAATTTCGTTAATATGTACATATAATGATAAAAAAAAATGAGGAAACACAACAACAAAAAACTAGAATACTTTGGAAATTATGAGAACATAAATCATTCGTCGATTTTTAACAGTAGTTTCCCCTCTTCGGTGATAGGAATGTTCTTTGTTTTCGGCTCGGGGCGTAAATATGATAAGTAAGGGTCGGACGAAATCAATAACATATGAAAGACGTCTTCGTTTGTGGCTGCTCGCGATGTTTTTCGGCTATTGTGCGACCTGTAAAATTTGTAATCTTTATTGCGGCTCTCTTGAGCCTCCTCGGATAGAGAGCCTATTGGTAACGCACAATTTTGGATAATCTCCTTGCCGTGCATAAGGATTTTGTGCACGCTAGCGGGTAAGTAGTACCAAGGGTACAGTTCAACAGCCATTTGTGCTGTTTGAAGGGCGTACTCGTGAAATTTATCCTCATCAATGTAGTAATTACAGCATATCACCTCCAAAATAGTCGCTAATCGTTTTATGAGGTGTTCGTTTATCTTCGTTATTTCGGCAGTCACAGAAGGGTTCTGAAAAAAGCGTCTAGAGGTGTTACCACAGTTCGTTGTCCCAGTACCTTGTTTAACAATGTCCACAAGTAGTCCCAATTTGTCTCTGAACTGAACTTGGATGTACGCCTTGGTTTCTTTTTTTATTTCTACAGTCAGCGGGGACGTTCTCCAAGCCTTGAAGGGTAAATTATAGGACAAGTGTAGGATATACTCCATAAAGCGTATTCTCGCGTGTAGGGTTGACATTCCCATTTTAAGCGACTCAATATTTTTGATGATTTGAGTGGTAGATCTGACAATTTATTCATCTCCGATGGCTTTGCTCCACAGATTATGCAATTACTGCTAGAAGAGGTATTTGTTACAATTTGTGCGGTTTTTCCATCTATCATGGTGAAGTACAAAATATGATTAATTCTGATTATGTGTCCGTTACATTCGATTGTAGTGTCTCGAAGATGCTGTATTTCACTCTCCACGCGATTCCATTCTTCCCTCACTACTTCAGGAGTTTCTTTCTGGAAGGAAAACTGTAGAGGTCGGCAATATCGGGTTGAAGATGGTCGTGGATTTTTCCAAATGGTTTCTGGATTTTCTTGTCGAACAAGTTTCACAGGTACCACTGACGTTAGGAACAAGTGTTCGTCAGAAATACCATTCTCGGGATCCATATACTTCTGCATATATTGGCTTTGTCCACTAGCACCATCACATCCCCATTTTGTGTGTAATGTAAGTTGATGGTAATGGGACACAGTTTTTAGTGTTGTTTCACTTTTTAAAATCCTCTCAGATGTAGCTCTTGGAGCGGTACACGAGCCGACTTTTCACTCGCAGTTACTTTGTCAGGGTAGCATTTCTTTTTTGCTTCAGCCACCTTCTTATAGGAAGGGAAGATATTGTGACCGATGGTTTTAGTGGCTTTCCGCACAGTCTCATATTGGTCTCTGCTAAGTTTTGCTTGAATTATTAGAGCTAGTGCAGCATCAGGGTCAAAAGATGAGGTTGTTTTCGAGGCGGAAGACGATGACGCGGCAGCATCTATCAGTGGTTGGGGGATACTTTCCTGAAGTTGGCGAACTTTGTTGTGCTTACTTCGAGCACAGCATTCTTCGAACTCCTTCGTTGGCCTTCCTCTTTGCCTAGTAGAATGTTCTTCAACGCGTACCCCATCAGCACTAGCACTGCATGGCACTTCCACTTGAAAAACACCGTCCAACCAGTCACTATACTTACTTCGGAAAAAGTCTTTTTTGTGGAATACCGCACGATATCGTGAATTAAACTGCGGCAAAAATGTCTTTTGGTAATTTCTGAGGATACAATGAACCTCATTTTCACTTAAATGAGGATACTGTTTCTCCAAAAACACGTCAAAACTTTCATTTCCTTCGAAAAGTAATTCAGTCAAAACAGAACGACCCACCGAAATAAGATACGACATTGCACTGTTCGCAATCAAGGGACTCCTCGAATCGCTGGCATGATAATATATTATGACACTCTATTGTTGTCCTTTGAAACTTGGGTGTTTTTGAACTGTGGCCATCCCACTTGAAAAAGCTCTGGAAGTATTAGAAGTCGCTCTCCAGTGGACAAAACACATGTTGATGCAAGCTCAACATGATGTACTACGTTACCAAGTTTTTTTTCCAAGCAGTCCCAATTTAGCTTTTGCCAGTTTTTCCGAACAGTTATAGGAAAATATATTTAGTGTTCATTTACAATTCCACCGTGCAAATTCACCCTGCAATAGGTTATGATCCCGCACTAAGTAAAAGTAGAACACAATGGCGAGTAACATCGACAAACTCTGAATGAGGATGAAATTCAAGAGGCCCATCCCCAAATTCCAGAGGACTCATCCCCTGACTCCGAAGATGCCATCGGTGAGCCAGAGCGTCAGGCAGAGAGAATGCAGCTTCGGCCAGAAGAAGAAAGGCGTCCACCATCTTGGCTACACGAGTTTGAAACAAATTTTTCCTGTGACGAAATGTGCCAGGAAATTGAGGAAACGGAAATTTGGGAAGAAGCCATAAAAGCAGAAGTACGGGCACACATAAAAAATGGAACCTGGGGAATCGCAACAAAACCTCAAGATCGAAATACGGTTGGATACAGGATGATTCTGAAAGAGAAACTCAATCCTGATGGAACACTTGAGCGTCGGAAAGCCCGGCTGGTAGCACAAGGTTTTTCCCAACGACCAGGGGTTGATTTCTCGGAGACATACTCTCCAGTCGTAAAGATGAAGTCACTCCGATTGCTGATGAGCCTGGCAGCTCAAGACAACCTCAAGCTGAGCCAGTTGGATGTGACCACAGCGTATCTGAACGGAACCCTTGACGAAGAAATATACATGAAGAAACCAAAGGGGCTGGAGGAGTATCTACGGAAAATTTTGAAAGAAGAGAGCAAAAACCGAGACAAAACGATCTACAACAAGACAAAAATAATGCTTGAAGACCTCGAAAAAGGGGAGTCGCAAGAAAAAGTCTGCGTGCTAAAGAAAGCCCTCTACGGTCTAAAACAGGCAGGCCGGCAATGGTTCAAGAAACTAGATACACGGCTGAAAGAATTGAACTTTGAACCCTCGTTTGCTGATCCATGTCTCTACGTACGCGGAGAAGGGGGAGAGAGGATCATCCTCGCTGTATACGTAGACGACCTGGTAATCGCGTCTTCAGACCAAAAAGGCGTCAACAAGTTGAAAAAGGACTTAACGAAAACGTTCGAAATGCGAGACTTGGGGGACCTATCGCACTGTCTTGGAATTGAGTTCCTGAGAGACAGCAACGGAAATGTGGCAATGACCCAAGAAAAGTACATAGACAAGCTGGTCGAAAAGTTCAAGATGGCACAGGCGAAGACAGCAGCAACGCCCATGGAAATCAACATAAACCTGCAAAAGCCAGAAAAGGGGGAGCTAGCTGACGTTCCGTACCAAAGCTTGATCGGATCACTCATGTACCTCGCAACCTCCACCAGACCAGACATCATGTATGCCGTGAGCTACCTGTCGCAGTTCAACACGTGCTACAGGCAAGAGCACTGGTCAGCTGCAAAACGGGTGCTCAGGTATCTGAAAGGGACGAAATCGCTTGTCCTGCTGTTCCAGAAAACTGGCACAAAGGAGTTGGTCGGACTCTCCGATGCTACCTGGGGCAGCTGCATAGATGGCCGGTCGTACACAGGGTACTGTTTCCTGTTTGGCGGAACCACGATCAGCTGGGAGTCCAGGAAGCAGCGGACGGTGGCAAAATCAACGGCTGAAAGCGAGTATATGGCCCAAAGCGAAGCCGCGTCTGAGGCCATACATTTGGGGCATCTGGTAAATCACGTGCGAGGTCCACACAGCACAATTCAGATGTTCAGCGACAACCAAGCGGCCATCGAATGGGCGAAGAACCCGGTTGTGAACCCCAGAACGAAGCACATCGCCTTAAAAGAGCACTTCGTGCGAGAAGTCGTCGCCAGCAAGGCCATCAAACTGGATTACTGTCCAACTGAAGAAATGACGGCAGACATGTTCACGAAACCACTCGGAAGACCAAAGTTCTGCGTGTTTCGGGAGCAACTTGGACTGAGTACTTTCGTGAGGGGGAGTATTAGAAGTCGCTCTCCAGTGGACAAAACACATGTTGATGCAAGCTCAACATGATGTACTACGTTACCAAGTTTTTTTTCCAAGCAGTCCCAATTTAGCTTTTGCCAGTTTTTCCGAAAAGTTATAGGAAAATATATTTAGTGTTCATTTACAATTCCACCGTGCAAATTCACCCTGCAATAGGAAGCCGGATTCGGTCGGATTCGGACACGTTTCCACCGGGAAGTTGAACCTCGTACTGTGTACTGTTGACCAAAATTAACGGCCCAACTTCGCCGAATGTAGCTCATATTTAAAACTTTAGCTGAATATCAATTACCGCCAAAATTGGATGTTTTATTCGTCGAAATAGTTCCGAAACCCTTTCGTCCCCCTAATCAATGCATTTCCACTTCTTTTGGGTAAGATTTCATCACAAAAACATGGAAGGATCATTGAAAAAATTTCATCTGCGCGTCAGCGTATGGTTTAAAACAACTCATACATTTACGTATTTCCACTAAATTTCAACATTGGACGTAACCTACAGGTTTATAATTTTTTTAAATAGGATAAACGGCTGTTATTTTTGAGTTCTAAAACTAATTTACTGTGGGAAAAATAAGGTAAATTAGAAAAATTACACTTTTGGAAAATCGATTTTTTTTCCACGTTTGCCCCACTGTGCGGCGTACGGCGGACGGACAGAAATTTTGGTTTATTATTTTCAATAATGAACCTTTGGAACCCCCCCGCCAAAATTTACGGACTCCGTTTCATGGTATGTAGAGTCCTTAAATGCAATTAAAAAAATTGCTGTCCGAACGCCGTACTTCGGACTTTTCTTAAATACCATCAACCAAAATTGACGAAATTTGGTTTAAAGGTCCCATTTGGGGTCTAGTTGGTCCTCGAAGCTCGGCGTTAATGTCAGTCGTCCCTAAGGGGTGAAAAATAGAGGTTGAAATACCCAGGATGCCGTTATCTCGATTTTGTTTTACGGTTTTTAATAGATCTCGAACTTGGAAGTTTTTTAGTGAATGAAATTGTATACATTCAGCCCAGATATCGTCGCAAGGGACGCGGCAACATTCGGGAATAGGCCCGAGATAGTCATTGCTAGTGAGCAACTGACTATATTCACGGAGTACGAAGTCGAGTTGGTTGTTCTGCGATATTATTTCATTTGAAAAATGATGGCTCTTTTGGAGTTTGTTGATAGGTACCTAGTGAAACTTGAACAAACGTATAAGTATTATTGATGGGTAAATTATGACACAGTGGTAAATTATTACACAACGGTAAATTATTACACAACGGTTCATTATACCATCTACGTAGAAGGGGCGGGAGTTTGTTGGTAGGTACTTTTGCAACTTGAACAACCGTTGAAGTTTTATTGATGGGCAAATTATTACACAACGGTAAATTGTTACCCAAAGGTAAATTATTGCACAACGGTTCATTATACGATCTACGTAGAAGGGGCACCTATAGGTATTTTTATTGCATTTTCGGATTCTACATACCTACTTATCTTGAAACGTGAACCATCAAATTTTGAGGGGGTTAAAATTTTTTTATGCTGATTCCAAAGTTCATTATTGAAAATAATAAACCAAAAGGAGGTAAATTGAATAGCGAACGCTTCGACCGCTTTTGAAGACCAGCAAACATGACTACGTTTGATGACATGACTAAACGTGGCTGGGGGGGGGGGGGGGGTAGAGATAATACTTCTGTTTGGTTAACTGCTTCGTACACTGCACCAGTGATTGGCGATCACTACATGGAAGAACGGCCTTGATGATTCGAGAGGATAAGGTACCTATGGAATTCCTTTTTGTCACCCGAAAATAGTCTTTCCTAATCTCATCATTATTACGAGAAATATAAATGTTATCTAGTAGTATGCATTCGGTTGATGAATTACCGCCTTACAGGCCAATTAATTCATGGAGGGGGAGAGCGGCGTTCTTTGAGCAGAAGTATCGTAGGTATCAATGCATTATATGTATATTAAAACCTATGTTATAAAACCTCTACTAAGAAGAGGTTTTAAAAAGAACGGAAACGGGAGCTTTTATGGATCTAGTCCGTATGAAAGCGGTTGAAACTATGATTTGTCACTAGTCGATGACACTATTTCCAAGGTTGGATGATAATAGAATGTATAAGGTATAGACAAATTAGGTACGACCAACACGAACGAAAGAGAATTTGGTCGCAGCTAAGATCGGTGAAATCATAGTTGCTCTTCCAAAACTTGCGTTTCCAAAACAACCTACCTACCTCACTGAAAATAATATTGGTTGATATGAGGGAGAAATAAATCTAGTTTCTGGCACCTTATTATATTGTAGAATGATTAACCACCAATTGAACCAATGAACCAATTAAATTGTAGGCCAGATTGTTCATAAATTGGCATATTTTATCAATATTTAAAGAAACTGTAAAAAGTTGTAGATCATGGGAAGCCTGACAACCATGTGGAGCACAAATCCTTCATTTTATGACTGGTGAATTGATTGCTACACCTAATTGTATAGCTGTCACTAGAAATTAATTCAAATCTTTCGAAATGTGTAGCAAACGGACGTCTTCCTCTTGTCTTTGTTCACCAGCAGATCCGCACACTAAACGTCCAGCCAGCGCCTTACGGTCTGTGGCGGAAGGGTCCCAGAACGTGTCCAACTTTCGCCCTCAAGGAAACAAGTTCTCGCGGTCTTATCGTCCCGCCCCAAACCCTCGAGCTTTCTACGGCATCGCCCTCACTCCATTAACTGGGAACCTTGGCCTTGAAATTGAGCTGGTTAGCCCCCACAAGGACGCGAGGTGGAGGCGGGATGTTATTTTTCGACTTGCTATTATGCAAAAATAAAAGGTCTTTCTATAATTGCTACTTACTGGAATTTTTGCCACAGGTAACCTGCCGCGAGAATTTTCTTGATCGTCTTACGGCGGTTTTTACAAACTCCAACGAAATATCCTGGAAAAATAACCTTTGCCTACTAATTGGCAGTTTGGCTGTACCTGCGTGTCATTTACAATTTTATGTACATTTTATCCTAAAGAGCGTATACGAATTATTTTATTCCTGGCAGCATAGCCTATACATAATTAAGTAGGTTCATAGGTAACATAGAAAAACTCGCTGAAATCCTCAATTATACCAAGATGAACCTATCCGCCTACCCATCAGTCTGTACCTTACATTCGGGCAAAATAGAACGAGGTCTCCACGATGGTGAATGTGAGACTTGTGCTTGCTGCGATCTTCCGTCCATACGCAACAAATTCAAGATGGCTACCTATGTCAAAACTTGCCGACCGTAGATACTACCGTCACAAGGGTTTTATATGAGTAGGAACGATAATTGCTTCAATGATCCGGTTAGAGATTGATTAGCGTTACCAAGGTTTTCGTGGTTCGTGTGCACACAAACGCTATTATTATTTCTAGGAGGCTGTCGGGGACTCGACCGGCAAGATCTCCGAAAATTTTGTCGAAATCGTTCATAATAGGTTTATAGTGGGATGTCTCAACTAATGATCTCCCTCCAGGGTAATTTGGTAACAATCCATTTTATATAAAATTCCAAATGGCAACACCCCCTATTTTTACTGTAGAATTTAAATGAGACATTTTTCGCGCGTGCTCATGCACAAAACGTGCGTAATGCACACTAACTTTGTTTTTCGAATGAGAACCCCTATTTTTATTGCAGATTCGAATTCTACGTGAAATTTCATGAAAAAATTACACGTTACCCGAATTTTTGAGTGCGCCAAAACGTGCCCAAATACGCTCAAAATGTTGGCTAAACGCAAAAATCGAGTTTTGTGGGTGCAGTAATCTACCAAGAGTGTGGTGCATGATTTCAATGTGTTTTTCACGCTAAATAACGTGATGATGTTCATTTTTCGATTTGCGCAGTACGGGTGTCTCGGCGAATGATCCCCCGCTCCTCCTAATTTTGTAATAAGCCATTTTAGACAGTAGGTACTTTCAAATGATAACTAGGTAGGTATCTTTAGAGTAGAACTCAAATATGATATTTTTGCGCACGTGCGCATGCAAAATTTGTGCGGTACACAATAAATGTTTTTCACGTCGGAATCCCCATGTTGTATTGTAAATTTGGATTCTACCAAGTTTCGTGAAAAAAATTAACCGTCCCTCAAATTTGTGCGTGGCCAAAATGTGCGCAAAACGTGCACAGTTTGTCTACAAAAGGTGAAATATCATGTTTTATGGATTGATATGGGTGAGTGGGGTTGAACTACCATGGTACATCATTCAACGTATGATAACTTTTCAACGTTCAAAACCGAAAATTATGTCATCATTTTAGCCATCGAGCTACAAGTAAGAGTCTTAATCTTATCTCGATGCACTTCTCATGGAGAGATTAGTGATTCTCATGTAAAAAACCAAGTTAGTGTGCATTGCGCACATTTTGCGCATGCGTAGGTACGTGCGCAAAAATATCATAATTCGAATTATACTCAAAATACATGTATAGATCCCTCTGCGTAGATCACTGTTTTTTGTGGTCATTACCCTCGAGCTCCACCCAGGAAAGCCCTAAATAGAGGCGGCCCGGGAAACAAAGTTTCATACAAATGCGCGGGAATCAATAATTCAATCACTAATTGTTTGTAGTTATTCATGAAGCATAAGGTAAATAATCATCCGTTCTGTAATAATTTACCTTTATAGATGCCTCTTCTGCGTGTATAGTGTGATAAACCGTTATGCAATAATTTGCCGTCGTGTAATACTTTACCGTTATGTAATAGTTTACTGCTGTGTAATAGTTTACCGTTTTGTAATAATTTACCCAATAATACTTCAACGCTTGTACAAGTTACAAAAGTACCTACCTATCAACAAAAACCAAACGAGCCACCATTTTTCAAATGAGATAATACTACAGAACAACAAACTCGACATCGTATAGCCATCCGTGATTATAATCAGGTGCTCCCTAGCAATGATATCTGGGCTGAATGTATACAATTTCATTCACCTTCCTCTTGAAGAAGCCTGTCGGTGCAAACTTCTGGGCCTTACTGTGAACGAACGGCTGGACGTACAATGCTGCGGGTGGTCTAATAAAACTCCCAAGTTCGAGAACTATTTAAAACTGAAAAAAAATTCGAGATAACAGCGTCCTGGAGATTTCAACCCCTATTTTTCACCCCTTAGGGCTTACTGACATTAACGCCGAGCTTCGAGGACCAACTAAACCCCAAATGGGAGCTATAAACCGAATTTCGTCAATTTTGGTTCATGGTAATTAAGAAAAGTGCGAAGTACGGCGTACGGCCGACGGACAGAAATTTATTTATTGCATTTTCGATTCGACATACCTTGAAACGGAAACCATCAAATTATTACGGGGGGGTTAAATTTTTTTTTTTTTTCATGCTCGATTGCAACGGTTTGTTGTTGAAAATAATAAACCAAAACTAAGGGTACCTACCAAGTTATCATTTAGAATTTTTGTCAAAAATATCTTACTACAAAATTTGGAGAGTCATGAGAGGGGAACGGGGATCATTATCTGAGACACCCGTACTGCGGAAATCAAAAAATGAACATCACCACGTCATACAGGCGTTAAAAACACACTGAAATCATGCATCAAAGTCGGTAGATCGCTGTACCCACAAAACATGATTTATGCGTTTAGCCAACATTTTCACCATTTGGCACGTTTTTGCGGACCCAAAACTTCGAATGAAGTGTCATTTTATTTTTATTTTTTCCCTAAGTTATTACACAACGGTTTATTATTTAGCTGTAAAGATGCCCTTTCTGCGTAGATCACAGTTTTCTCTGGTCAATAACTACCCTCGAGCTTCCCCCAGAAAAGCCCTAAATCGAGTACTGCAGCCGGCCCGGGAACTACAGTTTCATAAGAATGCGCGGGATTCAATAATTAATTATTTGTTGTTATTCATGAATCATAACGTCCGTTCAAGTTACAAAAGTACCTATCAACACGATCCAAAAGAAACATCATTTTTCAAATTAAATAATATCATAGAACAACCAACTCGACTTCATACAGCCATCCGTGATTATAATCAGGTGTTCCCTAGCAATGATATCTGGGCTGGATTTATACCGTTTGATTCACAATCATGTTGACCAAGTTTTTCAGTGCAAACAAGCAGCTGGACGTTCCATGCTCCAGTTGGTCTGCAAAAATTCTTTATTTTTGCTTTAGAACCCAAATGGGACCTACAAAACAAATTTCATTAATTTTGGTTCATGGTAACGACGAAAAGTGCGAAGTACGGCGTACGGACGGACAGAAATTTGTTTATCCCATTTTTCGGATTCTACATACATTGAAACGGAAACCATCAGAATTTGAGAGGGGTTGCAACGTTTTGTTTTTTGTTTTTTTCATGTGCGATTCCAAAGGTTTTTTACTGAAAATAATAAACTAAAACGCTGTTAATTATTACACAACGGCTTCTGGACCCGACCGGGCAATTACCGTTTCGTAAATATGCGGCCGATTCAAGAATTATATCATTAATTATTTGTTGCTATTCATGAAGCATAACCTTTGTTCAAGTTACAAAAGTACCGATCAATAAAATCCAAAATAACCATCCCTCTTTAAATTAGATAATATCTCGGAACAACCAACTCGATGTCATACAGCCATGCGTGATTATTATCAGCTGTCCCCCATCAATGATACCTGGGCTGGATGAATACCGTTTCATTCACGATCGTGTTAACTAAGCTTTTCGGGGCAAACTTCAGGGCCTTACTGTGAACGAAAGGCTGGACGTACAATGCTCCGGGTGTGCTCAAAAAATTCCCAAGTTTGAGGTCAATTAAAACGTTTACAAAAATCGAGATAACGGCTCCTGGAAATTTCAACCCATTATTTTTCGCCGCCTAGAGATGACTGACAGTATCTTAAAAACCAAGTTTAAAATCCAAATTGCATTGTTGGCTAAGTACGGCGTACGGCGCGGCGGACGGAGGACGGACAGAAATGTTTTCTTCCACTTTCGGAGTCTACGTAATTTGAAACGGAAACCATTAAATTTTTCAGCAGGAGTTAAATTTTTTTCTTGCTCGATTTTAAAGGTTCATAACCCATTGAAAATAATAAACCAGTAGGAGTTCTCATTTTTAAAAAACGCATGCGGACGTGCGCAAAAATGTCATATTCAAATTCTACGGTAAAAAATAAGGGAAGTTACCGCCTGGAAGTTTTGTCCAAATAGCTGAGACACCCTGTAGAACCGGAGTATGTAATGAAATCGGGTATAATTCATGTTTGTGGCAATCGCCGACGAAAGTTACAGTGAATGTTATGTTATCAAGAAGTTTATATTAATGGATCATCTGTGGACGGACCTGACATACAGCTCATCTGGTTTGCATAAATAAATAAATAAAGGATAATTATATGATGATCAAAAAGAATTTGGTACAGACAGACACGGGATCCGATATGTTCCCTGATGTCTGAAATGCAAACTAATACGAGTGGAACTTCGTATTTTGGAGCGTTTCAAATTTTTACGGGTTACAAAGCAGCACTTTGGCAGTGGGGAAACGAAAGGATCTTATGTAGGTAAAGCTCCATATATTGTATTAACGTGAAACTAGAGGTTGTTCATGACTGACCACCCCGAACGTTATTTCATTTTTGTGCAGTAAACGAGAGATTTGTTTAAAACGCACGCAGCTGTTACGATTTTTGAATTTGTATTGCGGAATTACCAATCTGTGAGTTACAAGGAATCCTAATGAAGCGAGTTCGATTGAACAACTTAATATCCGCGAAAAGAATGACAACGATAGGAGCGGAAGAAGATGAAGATGAACCCTCAAAATCAAATCATATATAAGAAAGGCAGCATGCAAAATAAGTAGCATGTGCAACTTGAATGTTTATAAGAAAACAAATGTACGTGCGGTTCTATTAATGTCGGGCCAACATAATAGGTATATTTCTTATGATTCAGTTCTCTGCTACCATGTAACATTGCTCCAGGCTCATCACTTTCTCAGTCAATTTTTTTAGTAAACGGTACCTATATACTTATATATACTTCTTTAATGCCCAAGCTTCCAAAAACGTGAATCATTACAGCAGGGGAGTATACCTAGTAATAACAGAAACATTATTACTTTATGAATGATGAACGGTAGAGATGATCAAAAGAACTTTACTAGCCTTAGTAACAGGAATTAATCTTTGGAAAAATGTCTCGTGATGAAATCCCGTAATACAGCTAAAAATGAAATGGCTCACTGTTTAACTCGCAGTTAAGTCCTCTTCCTCATTAAGGGGGATTTTGAAGCTTCATGTCAGACTAGCGCAGATCCTAATTGCTAATCTTATTTAACAAAGTTAGTTACTTTTAGTGATTCCCGAGGGTTTCTAAAGCAATGAAAATGTACCTACCTTTATGCGTTTTTACCGGGTTTTCATTTGTGAATCAATTAGTAGGCTCATTTTATGTAGGGTTCATTTGAGATTCGGCTTTACATAAACTCATTACCTACATGAAATGATGTTATTAACAATGTTCACTATGTGAACCAATAAATTAAGTACTATGCAACGTTCACTTGATATAGGCTCGACATAAAGAGGATTCCTGGAGTATACTGCCTGACGCAGGCAGATTTTCCCTGGAATCCGTTCAAGTACATACCCATATGAAGGGTTGTGGTTATGTGAAATATGTGGCATACTTTACAGAGACGTACGAATCTATATACAGAAAGAATGATTAAGTGCTCGGTAAGTGTGAAAAAAATGCTGCAAATTCTTCTACAACGCTTTATTATTTTTCGTACAAATAACCCTACTGTGTACGCTATACTCATGAAAGGGCTTTGACTATAGAAAATGAATGAAAGACTGGCTGTGTTTCGTCTGCGAATGTGCCGACGTTTCCTTGAACAACTGTACAATGGTTACCGAATGCAGAGGGTAGTTGGGAACTGACTTGATTGGGAATTTATTTATTAAATTTATAGCTGAGTTCAAAGCCACTCAGAATCTCAGTCAGACAGTTTCACATCCTTAGGGACGTTTAGGGGGAAAAAATCCATGTAACTGTTTTTCAATTTATGAATTTCAACAATTTCAAAACTTTTGGACACATTCGTTTTTCAATTTATGGTTTTCAACAAATTCAAAACTTTTGGGCACATCGCACATCAGAATCATGAATTTTAAAAAGTTGTAAATTGCGTATGTTGCATTATAGACCACCTTCCGATGTTCCCTATTTACCCCACCACCGCAAGAATTAACTCACGTCATCCTCATCTTATTGATGATCTTGTATAACCTTGTGCCTATAAAAGCAAATAACTCAGAATGTCTGGTTGAGACCACAAAAAGCGCTCATTGCTATCTTTTGGCGCAAGAAACCGAATCTGCAGCACCCACCTTGATCATAATATTAGCACTTCATCACCTTTCCATGTACCCGAATGCAACTACTTTTGAAATGACGGAATTTACAAAATGTCTGCCTCCAGCAAGTGCACGTTTTAACAATTTTCAGGTGAAGATATTTTTGATTTCTTGAGTAATTTATTCAGGCGCGCGAAGGTAAACATGAGTAATACCTAATTATCCTAAATGCGACTTCTTTAGAATTTTGAAAATACTAATCTTCGATTAATGACCTTGAGGAAACTTTGACCTAGAAAAAATTTGGGCAGATTCTAGTATATTTGTGTGCAGCTGCATCAAATTTAGGTGCGACTCCTTTTGGAAATATTTATAGGTACATTCTTCCTTTTGGACTCCTTTTAGAAATATCTATAGGTACCTTCTTCTGACGTAGAAATATCTATAATTGGAAAGTTCGGGGGTTTTTGAAAACTTGACCGCTGCTAGAACCTAATCAGACCTTACAACGAAGTTCTATCGTTTCTTTTACCTAAATGTGACGTTTACGTTGAGAGGAGGCTACACCCGTGGACGTAGGCGCTCTCGCCTTTTAAGTCACTCAGCGATTGTAAATATCAGGGTCACGTGAAATCATTTCCCTATTAGGCAATAAAATTACGGCAAATGATGGTAAATTACAATTGTGAAAATTCCTGTCCTCATTCCACTAATGGTATAAAACTATCGTTGAAGGTCGAATCACATAGGGCTCACTTTTGGTTGGCAGGTCACAGTACCTACCTCACTATCCGTCATGAATAATAGCCTGAAGCGTTATTTGACATGTGTTCCTACCTATTCGTCCAACAATAAGACATTTATTAAAAATAGTCAATTATGTAATAACAAGAAAGAAAGAAATTATTGTTTGATGCCAGCCTCGAACAATATAAATCACAAAATAAATATACATTTCTGAGTTACTAGTGTTGTAATACCTATTGAACTTACCAGTAATATTGTCCAGTGGGCGCAACGTTAATATACGAATACGAATGGCTCAGGTATAACTTTGAATTGACGTTTGAACCGAAAAGCTTCGTCAATATGAGTGTGAATCATACGGAATACATCCAGCCTCCAGCCCAAGATAGCACAGAGCAAGGGAACAGCTGATTATAATCACGCATGGCTTTATGAAATCCAGTTTGCTGTTACGTGTTATTATTTCATTTGAAGATAGATGATTATTTTGGATTTTGTTGATAGGTACTTTTTCACCTGTTTGTTAATGGTATAAGTTTGTTGTTCATGCTCAAACGAATCATCCAAATGAGGTAAAATTTGGGAATATGTCAAGATCCCACTTAGGTTCTGCGACCACCAGAATTTCAAAAATAACCGGGCAGGGGTTTGCAATTCCACACGATACGTAGGTTTTCGAAAAATTCTAATCAATATTTGGCTAGGTATTCTTTAAATTACTGATGATTATTATATTTAACACGCCGATAGAATTTTCAAACATATAGCATTTATTAGTTAAAAGAAAATTATTACTATTAACTAACTGGTTAATAAAAATGGCCTACTCAGAACTCTCTTCTTCAAAGGGTTTTATAAAATTACATAGGTAGGTGCTTTCAGGGCTTAAATGTTCTCGAAAACTGCACAAATGGACCTTGATGAAAATAGAATGAATTGACAACGGGGAAATTCTGGTTCGTTGGTATAATAGGCAACGCGTTTTGGGTCTAACCCAAGCTAACTACTATCAGGAGTTCCCGTTTTCGACTAATAGGTATCTATCGACTTTTCTACAGGACATGCCCACATGATTGAGTTGCATCTGTGCTGCATAACTCACGCTGATTGATCCCCATCTTCAATGTTGATCGATGTGATTTATTGATAGACTATCCTCAATATCGATTGATCAATCTTCAGTATTGATTGATTCCATCTTTAATGCTTCAACATTACAATATGGGGGTACGCACCCCCCCCCCCCTCCTCCGTCACATACCAACCTACTCATTATTGTTACTCATTATCCATACATATCCTGAATGACGCGGATTGCGTCCATAAATGTTTGCATTTTAGATGAAAGTCATTAGGGATCCAAACCAACAGCGACCCGATTGTGATAATGAAATATTTCCAAGTGCGAGGCACCATCCACTAGAAAAAAAACTACTAAGGTAATCTTCAAAATCTAACGACTGATTCGTACCTACCAGTTCGCTGACTTTTATGTCCTAACATGAATCAAATGAGCCTGCATCGTGAGGGTAGAAACTTAATTTTAGGTTCGAGGAACCTCCTGGACACAAAAGATTGGCGAGTCCCTTCCCTTTCGACCAGTTGGCCCCCAGTGTTACTCGCGATGTATATATAAGGATCGGTCTGCCTCCTGAACAGCGTACAGTCCTAACTCAGGAGGTCCAATATCAACATGTATACTTCGGTGAGCGCCTTGACTTGCAGCTTCTTACATAGATTAGTTGTTGGTCATTACATACTCATGTATTTTTATTGGTTTTGAGAACGATCTAGGGAACTTATTTGGCTACATTTAGCTTCATTTTTCTAAAATATGATTCATTCCTCCTAAGATAAACTGTGGATGGTATTACTTAATTAGATGAAATCATCTTAGAACCACTAACGAAATTTATGGACCGTCATTTTTATCACTAGAATTCGGAAATATGCTAAGTTCTAAAAATATGTTGGCAAAAATAATCTTTTGAAATTTCGTAGATGAATCGCTTCATAACTCGCCTTTTAATTTTTACATTCAAAATGTTAAGGGTGGCGCAAGTACTGAAAACGTCAAAACATTTATTCAAAACTTAAACTCAAAGGGAAGAAAGGAGAATCCAGGAAAATGCGTATTACTTAATTCGTACAAATCCTAACTGGAAAATGTTGGAGAACAATGATACGTGAACCAAAATAGTATCGGAGATCAGAGTTGCCTCTTTTGGTATGAAGGTCAATATTTTCACATGAAATTTAAACTTCCATTCGATCGTCGTGACCAAACAGTTAGGAAGTTGTGCACTTTGAGCTGATGTTCTAATTGTTTTGTTTCAGCTTGCTGTGTTAGCTTTGATCGGCTGTGTAGCCGCCAACCCTGTACTTCTTAAGGTCGTCGATGATGGTCAGTGGAGGCCTGAGTTGGACGGCTCCGTCTGGGGAGACGGAAACATCCAGTGGGGTCTTGAAGATGGTTCTTGGAAGCCCCATCTCGATGGATCCGTCCTTGGTGATGGTCACCTGACCTGGTTGAGCCGCAGGAGGAGGTCCGTCGCCCTCGTCAACCCCAACGCTCTCCCCGTCCCATTGGACGAGCCCATCACCGCCCTCGCCAAGAACGCCCAGCTCATCCAGCAGCAGACTGAAGGAACCAGGAACATCCTCGGAGGCGGCATTCCTCTTGCTCTTCCCGCTGACACCCCCGAAGTCGCTGCTGGCAAACAGGCTCACGCCATCGCCCACGCTAACCAAGTCGCTGCCACCTCTGGCCACCCTGCTCTGATCGCTGCTGCTCCCGTTGCCACCACCTGGGCTGCTCCTGCTGCCATTGCTTCCCCCGTCATCGCTACCCGCGCCATCGCTACCCCCTGGGCTGCTGCTCCATGGGCTGTGAATAGCTGGGCTGCTGGCCCCCTTGGTCTTGCTGGTCATCAGCTGACTTTGGTGAGCCGCAAAAGGAGGTCCCTCGCTCTCGTCAACCCCAACGCTCTCAACGTCCCACTGGACGAACCCATCACAGCCCTCGCCAAGAACGCCCAGCTCATCCAGCAGCAGACTGAAGGAACCAGGAACATCCTCGGAGGCGGCATTCCTCTTGCTCTTCCCGCTGACACCCCCGAAGTCGCTGCTGGCAAACAGGCTCACGCCATTGCCCACGCTAACCAGGTCGCTGCCACCGCTGGACACCCCACTCTGATCACCGCTCCTGTTGCTTCCACCTGGGCTGCTTCTCCCGTCATTGCTGCCCGCGCCATCGCTACCCCTTGGGCTGCTTCCCCCTGGACCGTCAACGCCTGGGCTGCTGCTCCTCTCGGACTCGCCAGGACTCACTGGTGGTAATTTATAACCTCAACATGGATATCACCATAACACCACACAAAGACTGCAACACGTTACCTGAGTGTAATAATTTATTGTTCGAACATAGTAAACTCATTCGTATCAACAGCAACGAAAGTATACATAAATATCTGAACTAAAAATAAACAGTGACCGAACCAATGGTTCAAACACAATTTAATTTTAATGTTTCTGTTTATACTTCCTATTTTCCCTGTCCATCCTGAAAAATTGTCATCGTTCGTTCATTATACGATTATTGTACGATCGCTAGCGATAAATTTTATGGTTATAATAACTGTTGTATAATAATCACAATTTTCATCATTGATCATCGAGCTCTCCTATTCGCACCGTGAGTAACTATACCGACGCATTTTTCGAAGATATCATCATCGACAGTTCCAAACCTATATTCAACTAGGCACTGCTAAAATTATTTACCACCCGAGAATTGGTAAACATGTGAATCCATAGCCCAGTTACACATTTTTAGCCTCATGATGTTCGGTTGGCATTTGACAAAGAACTAACAACAATAAACAACGAGTAACAAAAGGTAAAGGAAAAGAAATTTCCATCGAGAAGGAACTCAGTAAGTTGTAAAAGGATTTATGAACCGTCGAAGACATAAGAATGTTAATTAAAAGTTAGCTGTTCTTTATTAGTAGGATATCTTCCGCTCCTAGGTTTTAATAGATTTTATGGTTGTCACCAGTATTTTTTTGGCTGTGTTTAGAACGGGGAGTAATATAGGTTCTACAGTCCGATTCGGTGTTGAGATCAGCGAGTGTACCACCTATTGTGCGACTGGGAAGGAACCACGATTAGATTGGTTGAAGAGCGCGCAGATGAAGAATGTGACACACACACTGTACAACCTATTGCATGTCCACTCTACCTCTCCAGCCTTACCTCTAACCTTCTTTTTTCCACATCAAATTATTTTATCTAATTATTAGTATTATCTTCTAAAATAATGGCCCCATAGTGAAGGGTTTTCTTATATTTAGTACTAAACAAATTATAATACATTAGGTAACTCATAATAATATAACTTGAATATAGCAGGATCCAAAATTCCTCGTATTTGAGCTTTTTGAAACTATTTTACCTGTAATAGTTAGGGGTGGATAGGCCGGTCGGTCGGCTTTTTTTCCCCAAGTAAATAACTTATTTTGGAGTTCAATTTTGGAAAGAAGAAAATTGCCTACGGAACAATAGAGCAAAAAAAAAATACAGAACAGAGGGGAGGAGCGAACAGAAGGAGTGGCCCCATTAGCAGCCGCATGATGAACTCTGTAATATACTAGGTAACAAAAAAGTATCTGATATCTCCTGAAAATATGATGCTTTACCTTCATTTCCTCATTTCTCGTTGCTACTGCATTGTGATTTTTTTTTTTTTTGTGATACCTACTAGAATGTGAGTTGATTTCAGTTTATTGAATTGGTACCTATCACTATATATCAGTACTACTATCTCTTGAAGAATTTCGTATATTTTCGATTGATTTTTCTTATTTTTTTTCAATAGTGATAGTACCACAAGTCTTTAGTCTCGCCATATTTTTAAGATTAGGAAGGGGTTCCTAGTTACTTCCAACACTATCCGATGAATTTTTAATACCTAATTAATTTTAATACTTAGTTTTAACACTTAGTTAATGAAGTTTTAAGTACCTACCCATGCAAGTGATGTTTTGCGACAGTGTATTCCGTAGTTCATTAGTACCTATGTTGTTTGGTATCACGTACTATAGATTGAGACTACCTGTACTAGTACTTTGGTATGAAGAACGTGAATGTCATTAATTTGTGATCCAGGTTTGGGGTTGTATGCGGCAAGATAGTTGAGGAAGAAAGTGAGGTGCTGGAGATCTGGGCCGATCATTTCGAGACCCTTGTAAATGGCGATGAGGGGCATGGAGGCTTGCCCGTTTTGACGCATGCCACTGAAGACGACCCTCTGATAAGCCTTCCAAGAGGTATTTGATGCGATGAACCGTCTTAAATAGTTGAATAGGTCCAGCTATCTACGACTATTTTTCGCGTAGTTAGAATCGTTACAAGGGAATGGTCAACATTTCATGTTCGCGCATGCGCAGACCAAAGTTACAGTACTTTTTCAATGATTTTTGCTCCTACCCTCCAAATGTCAGCCCATTTCTACGATTATTTCGGGTAGTTATGGGCGTTACAAGGAAGTCGCCACAGACAGACTGACGGACAGACACGGAACCATAAATGTTACTCCATGCCTGAAGCGCAAAGTGGTAGGTAGTGAAATTTTCATTTTGGAGGACATAATTTTTTTTTTACTCATCCACGAATCCAATGCTTCCATACCTTCCGGTAGTAAAATCATAAAGCCCCTGGGGAAGACCAGATCACAGCAGAGCTTTTAAAAAAAAGGAAGCCATGTCCTGGCTGAAAGAACACATGCTCTCATCTCCAAGATCTGGAGCGTAAAAAGAATGCCACAGTACTGGAAGATAGGATTAATAGTACCTATATTCAAGAAAGGTGACAAACTACAGAGGTATCACATTGCTAAATATAGTCTATAAGATTCTGTGAGGTGTTATCCTAAGACGGCTTAGTGTGCATTCGAAAAGGCTCTTAGGAGAATACCTAGCTGGATTCAGACCTGGTCAAAATACCGCGGTGGTAAGGCAGGTATTAGAAGAGTCTAATGAATCGACCTACATTTCCTGTTTATTGATTTTTTTCCCAATTCAATTCAATTCTTTATTCAATAACATTTTTAGTACATAATGAAGAATATAAGTACAGAAACATGAGGAAACCAAGTTCATGAATGGGCCGCTAAGGTCTTGACGATCCGTCCAGGGGTTGGTTGTAATTGAACTAGCTTATTAGTTTGGATTGAGCGTGTACTTTTAGCTGGAAACAATACATTTACAGGCAATATTCAACTTGAGTGAAAAAATTAAGAAAATAATTTATATATCTATATGGGTATGTAGTACCTATGCCATCCATATTCCAAGATAGCAATTACCTAAATACTATAACATAGCTTTACAATTACAGATCAAACCTATTCAAGAAGTCAGTGTGCAGGTCAGATTTGTGCATTGCAGCAGGTATGCGCCTGTTCTTTTTTTGAAGGATTTAATCGACTGATCTGATTTTAAGGTAGTTGGAAGTGAGGCGTATATTTTGGGAGGCAGCCATGGAAATTGTCTTGTGAAAAAATCAGTGGAAGGGCGGGGAACTCGAATTTGAATACCCTCGAATGTTGCTCGGGTGACTCGCAGGACAATGCGGTGGGGTAGAATTTTTTTAATCTTGTGTACACGTAGCAGGGAGCGATAAACAAATATCAATCTTGGTGGAAGTATATCAAATTGTTTAAAAAGATCATTGATTCGGGTTCGGGAATGCGACCGAGTGATGATCCGAAGGAAGGAGTTGCACACAACATTGAGCGAGTGGAAAGTTTGGGCACATGCTCCTCCCCAGAATTCTATACCGTGTATTAGGATACTGTATACATATGCATAATACACCATCTTTTACTTTTGGAGAGCCATTTTCGTAGTATACAGAAAAAGAAAAACGAATTCCTTATTCTCATTGCTAGGGCCTCTATGTGCATCCTCCATTTTAGGTGCTGGTCTAGTTGGAGTACTAGATATTTAATGCTATTGACTTGCTCAAGCTTAGTACAGTTACATTTTTCATAATTTAAACATGATGCTTCGTGGATTTTTAAATTATGCTAATTAATATAACAAAACCATTTTTTTTAATTACCGAATTAGCATTTTGTTTTTGATTCCCAAGTAATATATAATTATTTGATTTTCAATCACACATATATATTTGTCGATATAACTATTATTTTTGACTCATAAAGAATGAGTCCCCCCCCCCCCCCCTCGTTTGATTTGGGGCCGGTTCAATTCACCTATCCGCCCCTGCCTACCATGTATTTCTAAACAAATTTACTGCCTTGCGTGCATGTATCTAAAAATGACAGAATATATCGTAATAAGGGAAGTCCCATGTCTGTGTATGAACTCATGAATGTCCCTTACAATGTCACGGATAACTGTGCCTCAATAATCTATTTCAAGATCACCTACCTGTTCTTCAAGCATTCCTGAGGTTAAAGAATGATTTGAAACCTTGAAAGCCCGATCAAATTCTTCCTAATGAGACAAGGTAATTGTCAATGGTATGAGGTGAGTTCATAACTGGGAAACTGGATGTATACTCGTAGAAGCTCGCCTTCGCTAAGTGTGCAAGGGTATGGCCAAGAGGTTTGCAGTTCAAGTCTTTCATTTTTTACGTGAACCGCTTGCGAACTTGACGTGTTGTTTCGATTAAATTAGCCTCTTTCACTAATAACTATAATTCCATAGCAACGTCAAATTGGGTAGTAAGTAGAAACTTAAGATTTTCAAAATCATCTAACACCCAACAATAATTTTAGAGATTGAGGTAATACATAATTATTAACTGTTAGGATATCAAGAATAATTAATGAAATTAAAATCACAAATAATACAAATTTTCAAAGCCTAGATATGTGACTGAACAACGACGGCATACCTAATTTATCATACGTCATGTACATATTGTGTTAGAAATCAAGTCACAAAAATAACAGTTTACATGTCATCTCACATATCTCTCAAGTTCAATAAAATAATTGGAGACCTTAGGAAGCATAGTTTCTGCAAAATCAAAAAAATAAAGATGCACCTGCAGCAGTTTTCAAGAGAAAAGTTCAAGTACCAGGTTCAACCAATTACGTAGGCAAGTAGTTAAGGTAAATTTAAAACTTTATTTGACATCAGTGCCCACATGTCTTTTTCGCAATCAAAGAAATGGCTGGCGTTGGAAATTGAAAACTCAGATCGTGGCGTCAGAAATTGGTAGAATTGACTGTATATTATTGTTTATAGCTGCATTTACTGCACTACAACCATTCGTGAACATAATTACATGCATTTATTTCATTATTTTAGGCTGCAGGTACCTATAAATGGGAGTTTCTATGAAAGTGCCAGCAAGTTGCGTCCGAAATTAAAGACCTCACAACACACAAATTGATGGATCTGTTTGCTCCATAAACGGCATTTCACATAATAATATGGACTCGGTTGATCCATATTTTATAGCTTCGTATGAATTCAAAAAAAGTGAATATTAATTGTACGCATCCTACTAAAGTATCACCTTACAGGTCTATAAATCCCTTGCGTAAGGGACTCGACGATTAAGTTCAAATCAATCAATAAAATCAATTCAAAATTCACCTTTCAAACTTCCTGAGCTTTATTAATCAATGTGTTAAAATTATTATAATCGCAGGGTAGATTTAGACGTTATCAAGGCCGACCATCTCTCGGGATGATGATATTAAAATTCCTACGGCAGCGGAGGATCAAGTAATAAATTACCGTGATGGCATGTAATAATTATCAATGTGGATTATGCTAACGAAAACGCGACAAGTCTCGTCGACGGGAATTGTTTTCAAACGCTGAATAATCATTATTCTTCATTCATGAAATTCCGTGTCAATATTCATGTTTTGAATATCTAAAATTCGAGTTACTGTAGGTACTTTGAGATCTCAAGGCTTGATGTTTGGAACGTTAAGTACCTACATGTTATAAACTATAGTATTTTATTGTTATCGGAAAACTATATTGTATAGTATAACAACATGTTGTATGTTGTCTTTGTATATAACAACAATAAAGTAGTTGAAATCTTACAGTTCCCATGATGCGAATCACAGTCATGTTCTTGGCTTCGAATTTACGAAAGTGGTAACATGTTGGCGCTCGTATGTCTTCTAGTCAGGCCTTACGCAAACCAATGTATTTTTCTACGACTGATTACGATAATCTTGAACGGATTCCGGTGACTGTCTTTGTCAATCAGTTATCTTCAGGTCCAAATGTATCAATGAGGAGTACCCATGACTTCTGTTTATTATTACTTTTCCATTTTTACAATAAAATATGTTCCATTCTATGAATTTTGCGGCCAACCGCACTCTCCTACGATGAGTAGGTTTTGCTCTATGAGCTATCAAAGTTTTGGCAACAAGTGACGTCATTGCACCCCTCCCGCCTGGGCGGGACCCCCTTGCCAAGTGTGACGTCACTTGTTGTCGAAATGTTGAAAGCTCAGAGAAAAAGAACTATTCATCGTAGGAGAGTGCGGGTGGAATCAAAGTTCGTAGAATGGAACCTACTTTCATTAGAAAATTCAAACAGACTTCAAGGGTACTCCTCATTCAGCGATGAAAGCGCCCGTGTTTTTATTAAGTTCAGCACTTTTGTACTCATTGTTACCAGACTATGGTTGAGAAATTCGAAAATGAAGAGAAACGTCTGGTAAATGAACATATATTTTTGAATCTACTCGTAGCTCTGACTTCAGGGGTGTTCCTGTGATCATACGGAGTGATGGGATGCGTAACATTTCATGTTCAAAAATCAAACACCAATAATATGCGAACGCTCTGCGATTATATTTGGCAACATAAATACAATTATTAGGGGAACTTATCATGTGGTATCTAATTGAGGAGGCCCAGTTTTTTGGAGGACCGTCAGCGTCGCACCTTGGGAAGAAGAACATCCAATTCGTCTCTTTCGTTCAGTGAAATTTTGGACAGAAGTTCTTTAAGTAAATGAGGGTAGTCCTTCATGTTCTTCCAATCGATTGATTTCACAACTTTCTCCCTGTTGTTTGCGATGAAATCCACCGCGGCTGATTTCAGTTGATCAATACCCATATTGTCCGCTTGTGTGTAGATCTCGACGACGTTCGTTACGCCCAAATTGATTATGAGGATGGTAATGCAGTATTCAGACAGCTCAGCCAAATTGTACTTTTGAGCTCCCTCCAGAAGCCGTAAGTCCACAGAGGCCGGTGGCGGGAAAATGCACGAATACATATAGTTGAGGAGGCACGTGAACGAACTGACATCAGTATCTGTGAAATCGTACGTCCCCAAGTCGCTTTCAAACAGTTTAGCGAAATATTCACTTTTGGACGCCAATACTAATTTGTGCAGTTGAAAATCCGATTTATTGACGCGTATGACAACGTCTGTGAACCTCTTCCGGATTTCATAAAAATTAAAACTCCTCACACAGGGATGCTGGGAAATGGCGGGCGTTTTCTGGACTGAAACTCTCAACATCAGAGGATACTGGAAATGGAAATCGAGGCTTTCAGCTAACGTCATGATTTCATTGCCGTCCGTTTCCGTAGGCTTCCATTCCACATGGACTTTCTTTTCCATAACAACTTGTGAAGTTTTCATATCTTTAACAGACGCTGCGAACGTCAGGGGAAATGATTTTCTAAAGCAGTAATCCGAATAACCTACAACGACTAGCGAGTGGTTTCGGCAGTAAAAGGATAGAAAAACACCAATATTGGGTTCTCCAGCTATGATTGGACTGATAATCACACCTCTTGTTTCCGTGATGTCCTCTTTCTTCTCATCTTTCCACGCATCACTACACAACGTCCAGGTGACTTCGTCCATGCGCTCCCTCTCCACGTAGTACTCTTTCGAATCCCATTCAATAATTTCGGTCGTGAGTTCGAATTTGCTTTCTAGTAGTTGCCAGGTTTCGCTAGCCATTATGAATTCGAGTTGGCTTTTTATGTAGGACTTGATGATTTTCTTCAAATCAAATCTTTCGCACTGGTCGGCCAATAGAAGGCACTCCGCGGCGGTCTCATTAGTCAGAGATCCTTGAATGAAGGAGTCACACAAAGGTAATAAATGTTGTATTTTGTACTTATGGGCTAGAACAATCATCTCCTTAGCCCGACTTTGTACAATTTTTTTGTCTCTGCAGTACAAGTAGTCTAGGAAAGCAACGAAACAATCTGCATCGGTGTCTTTGATTACAATCACGTTAGAGTAATAACTATCCACTTCGCGCTTCTTCTTCTTCTGGAAACATCTAGTCTGCGGAGATGGAGGATCTTCATTCGATGCTTCGAACATTGTACGGAAAACTGAGCTTGAAGAGGCTAAAATCACTTTGTGAGCTCGTGCTGTGGTATTGCCAACAACAAATATCACGTCCGTGAATAAACCTTTTCTCATGAAGTCGTGAAGTTGACAGAACATGTAGCTGAAGCAGTCCACTTCTTCCATGGTAGATCTCAACTCACTTACTTTCACTAACCACGTTCCCAAAATATACTGAGTTTTAAGTAATAACAAATTAAGGAAAATGCTCAGTATTGAAGATGAGTCAAGCAATGGCGAGGAGGAAAAAACACGCAGTATCACCAGTATAGGAAGAAACAAATATTAGTGACATCGATTTTGACATTAGCACACTGCGTACTTTTTTCTAGAAAAAGAACCTAGGTTCTAGGTAAGGCCTCCAACGCGTGATTCATTGCGCCTCTTGTGGTAGCGTATAATATGTATAATATGTAGATTAAAAATATCCATTAAAAAACCATCCAAACTCATTGAACCATGAGTTAAGCAGGGTGGAACTTATAATAACATAGGGGCATTGCTCATAGTAAATTGCTACGAATGGACGTTGTACATTGGACAACTTGCATTACATCATGGTTTTAGTAGGACGTCGTGATGTGACATCCCAACGTCAAAAACCATACCGCGAATTCTGGAGGTCTAAGGAGTTTGCTGCCAAAATTTCCAGTCAAAATACCCAAAATTACTGCTTGTAACACGGTAAATACATACATACATAAATATAATATAGGTAGTCACCCGCAAATGTCGCTCGACTCTAAGTAACAGCCTCACTAACGTTCGGCATTTGAAAGTACAATTAATATACGTAATTACAAATAAAAAACGCTGCAAAGTCCTTGTCACATGGATTTATTATTCTATTGGACACTTCTACTATTATGTTGGATGTTTATTTATTGTTTCTTTGATGTGAACTAATTTAAATAGCTATTTATGATGGTTTCTACCAATTTTGGCCCCCAAAACACGAATAATTAGGTACGCTCCTTTTTTTTTTTTTTCAAATTATCTTTGATCATTGGCAGTGACATATAATCGTCTTGTGGGAAAGTGGCTTCGGTCAGATTGGCTGAAATTGACATATGTATTTCATATCATATAGGTATATTTCATTTTTCATAGGTATGTATTTTGACCTCCTGATCAAAAGTGTCAATGGGCACAAAACGTCAAACCCCCAAGATTCCAAGTTACAGGGCCCAGAGGGCGCTATTTCAACATTGTAGAATATGGGTATTTCCTTTATATATATATATATATATATATATATATAAACCTTAAAACTTAAAAACCACGACTAGACTTGGTCATTCTACACCCAACACTTTACATCACCCACTAGTCAACCAACTGCCAATATATATATATATATATATATATATATATATATATATATATATATATATATATATATATATATATATATATATATATATATATCCAATCTACGGCATATATATACGAGTATATACATAGGAAGGGAAATACCCATATCCTACGATGTTGAAATAGCGCCCTCTGGGCCCTGTAACTTGGAATCTTGGGGGTTTGACGTTTTGTGCCCATTGACACTTTTGATCAGGAGGTCAAAATACATAACATAATTATGTCAATTTCAGCCAATTTGACCGAAGCCACTTTCCCATAAGAAGTGTGCGGGGTCCTTTATGGTGAATTCAGACGATTTCCCAGGTTTTTGACTCATAAAAAATCAATTTTCGGAGCTGAACATTTGGTAGAACCTCAATTTTCCACTCTTTGGTCAAAATCGACTTCATATTCGGTCTTCTCATCGCGAAAAACATGGAAAACGATACCTCAAAAGCTCATGTTGCGTTCATGTTACTAAAACACAAAAAGTACCTATTTTTATACACATTTTCACTCATAACACCCCTGGGTATATTCCGATCGGGCTGAAACGTTCCGGGACACAACTAGGGCCAAAATGGAGCATGTGTGCGTGTTTAGACCAAAAATGAAGCCGGTACACGTGATACGGCGGTAAATTTTGAGGGGATGTTATAAAAAAAATTTCCTGGCCGAATACATAGGTGTATTATTCACAGAATAATAAACCAAAACTCTCATAACTGATACAACTTGCTGGCTTGCACAAGAATAGCCAATACTATATTTTCGACATTGCATGGAAATATCAACAGGAACCACCTGTTGTCAGCCAGGTTGACTCCAATTGTCATTATTGGAGTGGGGTGGCAACAACAGGTGGTTCCTGTTGATATTTACATTCAATTTCCAAAATATAGTTTTTGCTGTTCTTGTCCAACTCAGCAATCTTTATCAGTTATGAATGTTGTTTTATTTGTAATTACGTATATTAATTGTTCCTTTGATTGCCGAACGTCAGTGAGACTCTTACTTAAGTCGAGAGTCACCTGCGGGTGACTACCTACATATATTTATGTGGGGATGTATGTTTGTACCGCGCTACACGCCGCAATTTCGGGTATTTTGACTGTACACTCCTTAGACCTCCAGGCCTAAGATATTGTGGATTTAATGATTACGAATTGAGGCGATAATAATTAATTGATTCTCCAATCATCACTGAGTATTACGAGTATTTTAAATCGGTTCATTTGACCCGATTTAAAGAAAGTTCATTGACATTTACGTTGACAATAAATTCAACAATAAATTCTTCATTTACTTACTAGTTACAAATAATTCAGAAGAAGGTGGTTTTAATGTGAATATTCTCGATTCAAGGAAGTCACATCTATAACTCAAGTTGATAAAACATCTTTATAATATTATTTCGACTATTTTTTCATTTCTAATGATGCTCACTTATTTTATTCTCATCTACGACATACAGCGGATACGTTAGTATCTATAACAGTCGTAAGGAATGTTATGCAAATTATGTTGCCTCTATTTTTTTTTTCTCCTGACGTTACATATTGCTCTAGAAAAATGTGCCAAGGAAGGGAGTCGATTCCTATTTCTAAACAGGTTGTTAGTAAACAGCTTTAGAAGAAATGAAAAATGTGGCCAGTCACCGAGAATACTGATTATGATAAAGCGTGGTAATCAGCATGATGGCATCGTAGAACTGCAGAACAAATTCAGATTGAGTAAAAAAGGCCAATAATCGTCGCGGCCTTGGCTTTTTCCAACGAGCGCTAGCAGTATACCTACTATGAACTTGACCAGGGTTATATCTTTCAGGTTGTCAAAGAGATTTAATGTCTGCATGTTACGTTTGTTCCGTTCTTTTTTATTCTTTTCCCGTTTATTGTTTTTCTTTCGACGATCAATCACTTCATAGCAAAAGCACCTATCTTTTTCACTGCGGTATAATAACAGCGCTGGGTCGAGTCTTATGAAGAACGTTTTATTTTTAGTCAACCCCTGAAAAGGTCTTTTGTTTTTCCCTTCTTTCTCCCGGAGAATACCAATAAGATGCAGACATCGGCCTTGACCTTCGTCAAACGTCCTTGTGAACTGGGAGGTGCAACTTAACGAGTTCTGTTTATTACTTCGCATAATTAGCCACTGCAGAAATAGTCACACACATTTTTTTTATAGGTGGAGAAACAGGTTCAATTAGTAATTCGCAATAGACTGATCGAGACGTCCATGGGCATGCGACGAAGGACGCTCACTTACTCTACTAGGCCGTCAAGAACCCTTCGATCATCAAATAGGCTATCTGAAATCCACGCACACTCCACACACACACACAAACACACACAACGAAAGCAACACACATATAGAAATCGAAAGCTTCCCAACACATGGTGTGAAAATCCATAGAAAATACCATGCAAACAATCAAATTGGGGCTGGTGGAGCAGTCGTCACAAGCCCGCATGAAATAGGCGAAAAATTTGGGTTTGAAATTTTCAGGACGCCGCAGCTCGAAAACTTTCAATAGAAGGGTATGGTGTTTTTTTTTTACGTTTTTAAATTTATCTTGAGCAAAGAATTTTCTGAGACCACCCGGAGCATTGTACGACCAGCCGTTCGTTTGCGCGAAAAACTTCGTCGACATGATCGTGAATCAAACGGTATATTGTCCCAGATATCATCGCTAGGGAGCACCTGATTATAATCACGGATGGCTATGTGAAGTTGGTTGTTCTGTGATATTATTCCATTTGAAAAATGATGGCTCTTTTGGATTTTGTTAATAGCTACTTTTGCGACTTGAACAAACGTTGACGTATTATTGGGTAAATAAGTACACAACGGTAAATTATTAGACAACGGCTAATTAATTATTACACAACGGTTTATTATACTACCTACGCAGAAGGGGCATCTATACTGGTAAATTATTACACAACGGTTTATTATTTACCTTATGCTTCATGAATAACTACAAACAATCAATGATTGAATTATTGAATCCCGCGCATATTTATGAAACTTTAATTCCCGGGCCGGCTCCAGTAGTACTCCATTTAGGGTTTTCCTGGAGAGAGCTCGAGGGTAGTGACCACAGAAAACAGTGATCTACGCGGAAGGGGCATCAATACGGGTAATTAGTAAACCTTTGTGTAATACTTTGCAGCGTTTTTTGTTCTTTCATCATTTTACTTCTATTCCGCCTTATATCAAAACTAATACCTTGAAAAAGGAAACTAAAAATTGTATACCGACCCCGGGAAAGGAGATAAGGCAGGAATACATTTAAAAAAGACTCCCTCATAATTTCCTTGGTATCGACCAGTGAAGCATCCCTACTAAGCTACAAAATTGTATTAAAAGATTAGAAACTTCGCCCATTTGCCGTTTCATGTTTTTAGAGCGTCCATTTCATTGTCTTTGTTAATTAATTAGTATTACCTTTTTCTCGCTCTAGCTACATGATAACTCAAAACTGCAACATCTTACTGCTACACACTTCCGTGAACTCTTATAATGGTTATAACTTAAGCCTTTTAGGTACAGTTTCTAATTTTTTGCCTCAAAATCGTCTCAGGGGATGTTTAGGGGTTGTCAGCGCAAAACTTGCGTGTTTTTGGTTTCGGTAAGTTTGATGATTCGGCGTTTGGTTTTACTATTATATTATTTGCTGATGATTTGTGACTGATAAACTATCACAAGAACTGGGAGGGATGCTATAACGAAGCGAAGCAAGACTTGGAACTTATACACCAATGGATGGGAGAAAATGATCTAACACTGAATTCTAAAAAATTTATCAACGTTCCTATCTATCAAAACCTGAGTGGAAGACCTGAAGCCGGGACGATAGACATTCACGATGAGTCTTGCGGACACAGTAATATTATTGTACTCATAACAACTTACTGTTTGACTGTGAGCAACGCAGATGAAGCAAAATACTTAGACACCATAATAGACAGTAGAATGACTTGGAAAGCGCATACAAGGTATCTGCATAACAAATTGAGAAAGTGCGTTTATTATAAATGTATAACATGAAGTTCCTATCCGACAGCTTGAAGAGAACGATATACATGGCCTTAGCCTAAACAATAAATTCTACAATTTGGGATAGTATGTTGGGGCGGTACCTGTAGAACAGTGATAAAACCCCTGTACATCTTGCAAAAACCAATTTTAAAAACCTCTTTCAAGTTACCATGGTCCTATCCTACCAAAGAATTATTTATTAAATGTAGCGTTTCAACTGTATGTAAAAAATTTACTCATGTATGCTATAAAACATCAATGTATAATCTTACGTTCTCTCGGGGTAAGCCCCATAGCCAATTGTAAAAAAGTCATTCACGGTGCAGGCACCTTTCTACAAAACTGGTATTGTTATTAATAACTTCTTTGATTTCTTCAGAACACATGAATCTAAGTGTGACAAACAAACCATATCAAAAACCATAGATCGCCACCTCTCTAACATGCAAGAAATTTTATTTCAAGAGACGCTTATTAAATCATACGATATAAAAAATTTAAAAAATTAAAAAATCAAACAGAAAATGCAGAACATAATGACACCAAACTGCCCGCCCTATAAATAACCATAATATTAACGGCTAACCATGTACGGACCTCGCTCAAGCGTACGCTTTGCGGTTCGTCCACAAAAATATCAAAATTTGGCGAAAGTAACCTAAGTTCCTTTAAGTTCCTGCAATAAATGTCATATCATTATATATCATTGCATGTTTTCATTGTATAGATAGTCAATAATTACTATTATACCAACTTATCGTTTATATGTAATTATCATTTGGCAAATAAAACGTATATCAAACATCATATATCACATCATACTAGTTCTTGTACTTTGAGGAGGGACAGGTCAGATTGCTTTGTAAAACTTCGGACAACATAGGCATTCGTGATTGTCCTTAGGACCCGGTTTGAAATGTTGTATGTATCCTTTTTATTAATAAATCTGATGTTCCCTCCAAACAGAGCTCCCACACCTATTCCTAGTTTCTCTCAACGAGCATGTAATGGTGTAAATGAGCCAGCCGTGTGTCAAAAAGAGAAGGGCGAGCGTCTGCCCTGTTAAGTATGTTGCTCAATAGATGTCGAGACACCGGTGTAAGGTAAGGGAGAAGTGATTCTTGAATGCCAACCACTTGCCAAGTGATATTCCAGGATAGCGGACGTCGTATGATACTGTACTGGGACACTACCTACAGGAAAAACCGTTGTGCGGTATGATTGTGAAGATACGTGAAGCCTAATGCAACCGAATTTTATTGGTTTAGATGCAACTTTTAATTGCCAGCCCATTCGCCAAACTGATGGATAGACCGCTGCTATTATTTTTGGCAGCAATCCATTGTGCAAACGACTGATGAAGGCAGCCTCATCAGCAAATATGATATAATCTACTAAACTTGTTGTTAATTTAGTACGTACCTAGGTACCCACTAAATTAGCATTTGGGAACCAGAATATTCAACTATTCAAAAACTTTGGTACAGACTAAATTTGATGGCTAGGTTAAGCTGATGGAGTGAATCTGTCCCATGAAATCACATTGTCAAAATTCTCTCAGCCTAGAAGAAGCACCTAGAACCGAACCAAATGCACGTTGCATGCATGGATGGATGATCTCCGAATTTCTCAGTTCGTAATTTCTCCTTCATTCCATCCTTCGGTATACCATAAGAATCACTAAAAACCAATCAAGAATTTCTGTACAGCTGATTCCTTAGCCAAGTTACATAACTTTCGACCTTTCAATAGCAATGTGACATAATAATAAAAAGGTATTGACATGGCCAAGAGTTCCCTCGAGTTGAAATGAACCGATGTGGGGCCATTGACAAGAATGAAAAATGATAGTGGCGATAGTGACGTGTAATTATAGTGTGACGGTAGTGTAATGATTCTTCAGCGATACCTACCAAAAACCTTCAGCTTGAATGAGATTGAAAATTCGCCTCCTGGTCTCGACTCTTCCCAAGCCCCGCAAGCACCCTCCATATCAAGCACATTCCCATAGATAATAAATTGGTTCGCTTCAGTGCGATAATAAACGTTTACATGGGGATATCCAACGAACAAAAGAGATCGAGATTCCTATCAGTGTATAAATCAGGGCGGCGGAACTCTCACGTACGTTTTCCACCCAAACAACGAATTATGTCGCCCTGTGGTCCGATTCTGCGTCTCCATGCAGGGCTCCATGGCTAAGGGGGGCCCGTAACTTTGCTTATATAGAGCTTCAGTGCTGCACGAAACTCCCTCGGGAGGCATTAAAACGGCTTTTCCTGGGGCCACTCTCCGCTTCAAACTATAAACAATTCCATCTAGTGAAATCCGCTTAAAACTGCTAACGTTTTGGAAGAAACTCCAAATCACGGGTCGGAATTATTCTCAACTACGTGTTGCTACTCATGCACTTCGAGCTGAATCCAGCCACAAGTGTCCGACCCCTGGAGCCGCGCCAGTCATATTTCTCAATCACTCCAACAGTGGCACAGTGACGAAGTGAAGTTCAGAAGTACAGAAAATAGACCCCAAAATCGCTAGCGGACATTCAACTAACAACGTGTGGTATCTGGAGAACAACACCATTATAAAAATTTTAGTACTACAGCCTGACCATACAAACAAATTTCGGAAGCAGCATACCTCACTCAAACCACCGAACATTTTCCATCGTTTGTGCACAAGTTTGAACAATCTTCTGACCTCCAAACATTAGGTACTGTCCTATCCAAAATCTTTTATCGTGTCATATCTATTTCCACCTTACCCCATTTTGGTTAAGTAACCAATAATAACAGTGTGATACAATACCAATAATACCAATAATACCAATAATAACCATTAGTAACCAATAAAAACTTTGTAATACAATACCAATAATAACCAGTAATAACAGTCAGCGTATTTTTCGTGTTTTTCCGTGTACATATTAGTGGAAATAGACTATTTTTTGTTAACTCCGATTATCTTTGGTCAAGTAATTTTTCCTGCTGAATTCATCTGATTTTGAGCAAGTTTCAAACATTTTTTTTTTTTTAAGTTTTTAAATTTGAAAACCTCAAATTTGACGTTTTTAGAGAACAAATATATTTGGGTTTTGAATTACCTAGCTACCCTATTTCTGCCTCGAGTCATCCTACTATCTATAGGTACCTATCTTTTTTATTAACTTCAAGCTGTTTTTTGTGATGTTTAGCTTTAAAAAATATTTTCTAGTGGTTCTTTTTGACCCACATAAATTGAAGTTTTTCCACTTCCATCGACAAAAAATAGTTTTGAATTTTGAAACAGTCCTTTCCGGTTTCAAGTGCTATTCAATAACACATCTTATAACGATTTTGGGGGATTTTTTTAAGCAATTTTTACCGATTTTCAACGAATTTTGACCAACAAAACTCAAATTTGATCCACGTTTTGTATTACCCAATATCAGTCTTCTTCTTCTACCTTGTGGTGTGATATTTCGATACCAACGTAATTATCTTTTTTTTAATTATATATTTATTAGAAAATGTTGTGCTTCAACAATAATCTACACTCCAAGTCGCTCCTTATTCCTGTTCTTTACGAATCGTACAAAAGAACAAAACGAACAGATGTGCAGCCGGAATTGCAATTTTTACCTTAATACCCATCTCCAAATTTCAACCAAAAAATCTTGTATCTTACAATGAATATTAACATTACCGCTAGTTAATCATCAGCTCTACCAGCTGAAATTCCGCGACAAGAAACCATGTCCACTGAAGGAACTCCAATGGGCTCTCGCGGATGAACTTCGGGTAGCTGGCTTGTCTATAATAGGATCATTCATAAGCTCCTGAATTCTCTCATGCTGAAGTAACCACTAAAGCAGGCGAAGTGAATTCAAACTAGAACGCTGAATCGACGCTCTGATAAATTTACAGTCAGGTGAACTATTGTATTTGACTTCGTCTTTGCTTCTGAATACCAATACATCAACTTAGCCGATTTTCGTCATGATGAGCTAGATGACAAGGAGCTGTTGTCACCGGGAACGCTGTTGACTTCTAACCTAATTCTGAACGGTGTAAATTATTACGCAACGGTTTAGTATTTCATTTGTTTAGTATTGCATGGATCACTGTTTTCTGTGGTCAATACCTTCCCTCGTGCTCCCCCTCCCAGAAAAGCCCTAAATCGAGTATTGGAGCCAGCCGGGCAATTATACTTTCATAAATATGCAGTATGTTCAGGAATTCTTTCATTAATCGTTATTTTTGGCTATTCATGAATCATACGTTTGTTCAAATTATAAAAGTACCTGTCAATAAAATCCAAAATAACGATCAATCTTCAAATAAAATAATACCTCGGAACAACCAATTCGATGTCATACAGCCATGCGTGATTATTATCAGCTGTTCCCCAGCAATGATATCTGGGCTGCATGTATGCCGTTTCATTCACGATCATGTTGACGAAGCTTTTCGGTGCCACTTCAGGGCCTTACTGTGAACGAACGGCTAGATATACTTATAAAGTGCTGTGGGTGGTCCCAAAAAATTCTCAAGTTCGAGGACTATTTAATAACTTTAAAAAATTAGAGATAACCGCGTCATGGAGATGTCAACCCTCCATTTTTCACCCCTTAGAAACGACAGTAACGCCGAGCTTCGCGGACCAACTAGACCCCAAATGGGACCTACAAACGAAATTTCATTAATTTTCGTTCTTGGTAACTAAGGAAAGTGCGAAATATGGCGGACCGACAGATATTTTGATTTATTATTTTCAATAATGAACCATTGGAATCGAGCATGAAAAAAAAAATTTAACCCCCCCCCCCCCCTTCAAAATCTGATGGTTTACGTTTCACGTATGTAGAATCTGAAAATGCAATAAAAAAATTCTGTCTGCCCGCCGTACGCCGTATTTACCTAGCACTTTTCTTAGTTACCATATGGATCAAAATTAATGAAATTTGTTTGGGGTCCAGTTAGTCCTCGGAGCTCGACGTTACTGTCAGTCTCTAAGGGGTGAAAAATAGCGGCTGAAATTTCAGAACGCCGTAGCTCAAAAACTTTCAATAGAAGGGTATGGTTTTTTTTACGTTTTTAAATTGATCTTGAACTTTATTACTCAACGGTAAATTATTAAGCAACGGTAAATTATTATACTATCTACGTAGAAGGGGCACCTATACAGGTAAATTATTACACGACGTTTTATTATTTGCTTTATGCTTCATGAATAACTACAAATAATTAATTATTGAATTATTGAATCCCGCTCTTTTGTATGAAACTTTTATTCCGGGGCGGGCTCCAGTACTCGATTTAGGGCTTTTCTGGGGGGAACTCGAGGGTATTGACCACAGAAAACAGTGATCTGCGCAGAAGGTAAATAATAAACCTTTTTGTAATAGCGTTTTTTATTCCATTTTCGGATTCCACCACCTTGAGACAGAAACCATCAAATTTTTAGTGGGGGGGGGGGGTTAACTTGTTTTTCTTGCTCGATCAAAGGTTCATTATGGAAATAATTAACCAATACGCTATCACAATGGGTCCAAAATTTGAAGTACATGTTTCGGCTGAGTAATGACAGTTATGAGAGTTATGAGTAGTACTTTGATGAAGTTCCTAAGGGCCGATTTAGAGACCAACTTGCAGATACCCTCAACTTTTCACCTCTTTGAATTTATTTATCTTATGATGCGAAATAGTTGCTACAAAGAAGTGGGTAGACAAATTTTGAGGTGGGGCGATTTTTTCTTTTTTTTCGTGCTTAATTCCAAAGGTTCATTATTGAAAATAATAAACCAAAATCACGGTAACTATGATGGTCAAATTGTAATGTAATACTTTTACCTTATACTGCTAACAAACGACTGATCGTACGCTCAGGTAATAATATGACGAATAATCAACGAATCATCTGACGAATCATCAACGCTCAGGTAATGAACCTACCTGTCGTGTAGGTTCTATCATCACAGCCAAACTGTTGATGATTTTGAAAAAAATATCAGCTACTTGAGGATTTAAACATTAGTCCCCAATAAACAAAAACTGTTACGCTACCGACGACTATAGGATCGACTATTTCCATCCGATCAGCCCCGAAAAAATTGCACAGGTATCATAAAAATACATTAAACACGGTTATTATATTCTCGTGAAAGGCTATAATAATGAGACTATTTATCCAAAGCATGATCTATACTAAAGGCGGGAATTTTATAGGAACAGAAGCACATACCTACTGCAAATGTCAAGTGCATAGGTTCAATAGCAACTTAATAGTTGCCTTACGTAAGAGGGTTCCGTAAGTGCATCAGAGACCAGTCTAGGCGTGTTCTTTGTAGCCGAGGTATCCTTGCCAAGGCTGGGAGCTTGACCGCCAACCAAGGGCACTCCACAAAATGACTCGGAGCCTTTTTCGCCGGTGAGTTCCCCACCACTTTTCCGGTCTAGGCTCTTGTAACCAGGTGATGGGAGGAAGTGAGCGGGATGCCACAACGGAAAAGGTTCCAGTCATGCAGTATCTCCATACGAGCAAATTTTTGAAGTATCTGCCTAAACTACCAACCTAGGTACCTTAACAAACGAACATCTTCCATGGTTTTGTCCATAAATGTTAAAACTGGCTCGCTCCCAAAAGTTTTTGTTATGAAATATTGTTTAATGCGTCAAATTACCACCTTGCTCATTTTGCTGCATTTTAGTGTTTGTATATACAATTTCTTCTGTTTATCAAATTTGTTAAAAATTCAGGGATGGATTCAGAATATTCTAATAACATTTACCGTACAATGATTCTAAAATTCACATTCCTACCTAATAAAAAATTTGATTCCATTGCAATAGCACCTTTTTCTTCAAAAATTCATCAAAATGTGACTAAAAATTTTGGTCCCATTGCGATAGCATCTTTTTCTTCATCAATTCATTAAAAAGTGACTCCAGAGGCGCTTAAACCTGCAACGATAAGCATTTGCAATCAAACCCAGGGCCAGCTGGAGCAAAGTTCAGACAACTAGTTAACATAACAAATGAGGAATGTAAACAGAATAATAAATAATCAATTAGACATTGACGCTGACCGCTGACTGCAGCTTATCGTCCCAGATGATTCCTTGGTTCATAAAGTAGGTTGCAGGTTGAGAGTCCCGTTGAAATAACTGTCACCAGCATTTCCTCAGATGATTTACTGGTCGCTTTTATTATTGTCCCACTGGACAACCTTTCAATATTGATTTAGAAAAACGCTGCAAATTATTACACAACGGTTAATTATTTAACTGTATAGATGACCCTTCTGCGTAGATCACTGTTTTCTGTGGTCAATACCCTCGAGTTCCCTCCAGGAAAGCCCTAAATGGAGTACTGGAGCCGGCCCGAGAATTAAAGTTTCATACAAATGCGCGGGATTCAATAATTCAGTATTAATTATTTGTAGTTATTCATGAAGCATAAGATACAAATAAGCCGTTGTGTAATAAATAATATACCTGTATATTATTATTATTATTGCTTTATTTGTCAAAAACATAGAGTGTATAGACAATTGTCAAGTATAAACCTAAAAACAGTGTTATAGAAAAATAGGTGCTCCTTCTGCGTAAATAGTATTATAAACCGTTGTGTAGTAGTTCACCGTTGCGTAATAATTTACCCAATAATACTTCAACGTTTGTTCAAGTTGCAAAAGTACCTATCAGAAAATTCAAAACACCCATCATTTTTCAAATGGAATAATATCATAAAACAACCAACTCGACTTCATACAGCCATCCATGATTCTAATCAGGTGCTCCCTAGCGATGATATCTGGCACTGACTTATACCGTTCGGTTCGTGACCATGTTGACGAAGCTTTTCGATGCAAACGAACGGCTGGTCGTACAATGCTCCGGGTGGTCTCAAAAATTCTTTAGTTCAAGATCAATTTGAAAACGTTAAAAAAACCATACCCTTCTATTGTTTTCGAATAACGGCATTCCGTAAATTTCAACCCCCTTTTTTTTCACTCCTTAGACTGACAGTAACGCCGAGCTTCGCGGACCAACTAGACCCCAGACGGGGTCTACAAACCAAATTTCTTTAATTTTGGTGCATGGTAACTAAGAAATGTGGGAAGTGCGGTGTACGGCGGACAGACAGCAATTTTTTGGTTTATTATTTTCAATAATGGACCATTGGAATCGAGCATGAAATAAAAAAGTTTTAACCCCCCCTCAAAATTTGAGGGTTTCCGTTTCAAGTTATGTAGAATCCGAAAATCGAATGAAAAAGTTTCTGTCCGTCCGCCGTACGCCGTACTGAGCACAATTATTGACGAAATTCTGTTTATAGGTCCCATTTGGGGTCTAGTTGGTCCTCGAAGCTCGGCGTTAATGTCAGTCATCCGTAAGGGGTGAAAAATGGGGGTTGAAATCTCCAGGATGCCGTTATCTGGAATTTTTTTACGGTTTTAAATAGTTCTCGAACTTGGGAGTTTTTTAAGACCACCCGGAGCATTGTACGTCCAGCCGTTCGTTCACAGTAATGCCCAGATGTTTGCACCGACAGGCATTTTCAACAGGATGGTGAATGAAATTGTATACATTCAGCCCAAATATCATCACAAAGGACGCGCTAACAATCGGGAATTGGCCCGAGATCATCATTGCTAGGGAGTACGAGTACGGGGTTAGGTACTAACCTACGGAGAGTCTGCGATCTACAACATAATATGTATAGAATAGTACATAATTATATTATAAAGACGGGTTATCTATACAGAGAGCTGTGATCTGTAGCAGAAGGGTATTCTGTGCAGGGATTTGCAGCCGTTTTATTGCATTTTCGGATTCTACGTACCTTGAAACCTAAACCATCAAATTTTGAGGGGGGGGGGGGTGAAATTCTTTTTATTTTTTTTTTCATGTTCGATTCCAAAGATTATTTTTGAAAATAATAAACCAAAATATTAACCTGCAAGTCAATAAACTCTCTGCCCTTCTTTTCGATTGCACCTTTTCATATATCTTCTTATAATAAACTGAAGTGCGTAGGTACATTTCTACATAGTTCCTTTCGGCCAATTAAAAATATGCACACATAATTAGCCACGTTTCTTATACCTCCAACGTCCATCTACCCACCATATGCCTTCAAAGCACCCCCTTGCCGTCGGAAATTTTAGAGAATACCGTGTGCACTCGGCTACATATATAATAAAATCACGCTCTGGTGAGTCCAAATACCATTTACTCAACACGTGAACATCCACACGATTCGCCACACAGATTCCTCTGTAATCCCCCGACAAACACTTGATATTCTGTCGTTGTTCGAATGCTAAGTTACCCAGTTTTAATACGTTTAAGGCTCCCTCTAACAGAGCTAAAGTGCTTTCAAAGTAATATAACCCCCTTACCAGCCTTACCAGCCTTATCTTCCGCCTACGGGGATTCCACTAATTGTGCAATACCTCTCACCGAGATAAGATTCTCGACTACAGGCCGATCTGTAGATCGAAGGCGGATCCGGTGCTTTACATTAACTTCCACTTCGGCTTCTTCAATAAACTGTCGAGGTTATATGAAGAAATTATAATTTCTTTTCATGATTCCTCGCTCCTTTTATACATGCACTATGGATTTCTAATGGCTTCCTGGCACAGTTTGAATAACTTGGGACAGCTTACCTACAACCAAGCACTGCCATTTAAATACCATTTCCTATGTATAGAACGAACCAGTGGCAGGCTCTTCAAAGCTAGGCTTTTAGTCGAGCAGTTATTATTTACGCCCGACTAAAGAGCTCCTGCTAATATTTTCCAAAAGTAGTTCTGAAAAAAATCTTCAAAAACTAGGATTGTTTGGTTCTTAAAGAGGAAATGTATCCCTCATGGGAAAAATATTCGATCATGGATGTCTTATGGTGTTTATAATCTCTAGTGCTCTCTGCACCTCTACTTCTTTACGTCTCTGCTGATCCTACCTACCTTCATCTTTCTTGATCTCTCATTTTGGAAAATAGCATCAATAAAATAATACCGATTGAGAAATATTTAATACATTTATTAGGTACTACAGGATATGAATGTAGTGATCGTCGGGAATCATTAGCAGCTCTAGGAGCATCAAAATGAAGCTCTGCTTTCAATCATTATCAAAGAATCGTAATATTGTTTTGCTAAATTTGGTTGATTTTTACCCGGTTTTAGTGTCACTCTTTAGATCGTCGAGGATCATTAGCTGATCTATTTCCGACTGATTTTTACTGACCTGGGAGATCGCATTTTCACTCAGCTGATCTGGGTGCTCAGTTACCTCTTAGCTGATATAGGAGCTCAATTTTCAACGGCTTATCTGGGAGCTCACTTTTCGACACAACCGATCAGAGCTTCATTTTCCACTCAGCTGATCTGGGAGCTTATTTCCGACATGATCGGCTCAGCTGATCTGGGAGCTCACTTTTCGACACAACCGATCAGAGCTTCATTTTCCACTCAGCTGATCTGGGAGCTTATTTCCGACATGATCGGCTCAGCTGATCTGGGGGCTCCCTTTTCGACTCAGCTGATCTGGGAGCTCACTTTTTGACTAAACTGATCACCCAGCTCTATTTTCCACTCAGCTGACCTGAGAGCTTCATTTGCCACTCAGCTGATATAGAAGATCCGACTCAGCTGATCTGGGAGATGATTTATTTTTGAATCAGTTGATCAGAGAGTTTCATTTTCAACTCTGCTGATCTAGGATCGCGATTTATGACTCAGCTGATTTTTATGTTTATTGAAATCGACGAAATGTAATGGAAAACAGTACTACCAACCAAAATTTATTGCTCCTGAAATGCCTAAGTGGAAATCAAAATCAGTGTCTCAATACGACTTCAAGATCCGGTATATATCCTAAGACTGCAGAGAGCTTATTCGTTGACCCGGACTCAGCCAAGAATATCATATTTCCCAACGTTGAGCCCTATTCGGGTTCCCAACGTCCCGAAGGTTTTGACAAAAGGCTAGGTACCTATATAGCCGAAGAGCAAATGTGATTTTCACAGAACTGACAATGTTGAACATTTGAAAACCAATCGTGAATACCCTCTCATCGGAATGAAGAATTGGTGAATGGTACTGAAATGAGCTTACGTAAATTCCGAAATCATAAATTAACTTCACCACGTGAACCAGCGTCATGAATTTATATTATATGACGATTTGATAATTTTCCTTCGGTAGGCCGAACAACAAATTGATAATATTGTATCGGTGGGTTCGCACTTTTCATACCGCTATTCTGGGCTCTTGAAGCTTTACGTTAATCCGCGAATGTAAATTCTATTTGCTAATGAATTGAAGAAATAATTGGATATCATCCATAATTCAAATGAAGTTCATGAATAAAAACATCGAACTGTGCGTTACTTCAATATTACTCTATACACTTTTAGTAAATGTCAAGCTTATGATTAATGTATATGAGAAGTTCAAGTGCAGTCACAATAGCAATTAGACTAAATTATCTTTCTTATCACTGTTGATGAATAGTTACAAAAATTTAAATTAATGACTCTGTAACTAAGCATTGTAACAAAAATCTCCTTTATGTCCCTACTACAACTGCAGATTTATGTGATGCACTTAGAAAAATCATGAGACTTGGTTCCTAGCACGTAGAGCCACTAGTTCAGTTGGGAGGAACTGTGCTGCTAATCTTCAATAATATAATATCAGTAATAACCCTTCTCTATTGAATTATGATTTTTCAAGCCTGCCTACAATTTTGCACAGAAAAATACGTAGTCGTCTACATTTCTACCATGATTTTCACTGTTTCGCTGAAAATCATACCACCTTCACAAGGCTCAGAACCACCAGAACGTTCATGCGAGAAATCCATAGAAACCGATGTGCTCAATCCAACCAAGATGAAATCCAGAACAATACAAAGAAGCCGAAATTTCTATAGTGTGTGTGGGTTGGTTCCCAAATAATGGACACATAAATTTGAACTTCATCTCAACCCGAATCTGTGGACCCATTTTCAAGGCTTTAAAGTACAAGTACCTACGGGTTCAGATAAGAAGTCAATAGTTCTTAGCGATTGAAACTGTAATAAGTAGCTCTGCGCACTCGTAAACTTGAGAAATCCTAATACAATACCTACTTATTCGTGGCCACTTCGTTCGGCATTGCCCAAGTTTGATAGGTAGTTAGGGATTTTTATGAGCAGATCCTGCTCCAGTGAAAATTCAGGCAATTGAGGACTATTAAAATAATACCTATTAACTTATAATTAGATGAAGCTCATCTTTCAGGTAGCATAGATCACATTCCCTCGTACTGAACTTGCCCGGAACGCTGCACGACCGGCCATTCGTTCATAACAAGCTTGAGCCGAAAAAATATCATCAAAATGAGCAAGAATCCAGCTATAGACGTCAGCCTAATCGCATTGTGGGAAGAATTATTCAAATCACTCATAGTTGATGAAATCTAATTTCGCGTCCATGGAAGCAAGGTGCTTTCGGGTATTTTTTGGCTGGTACTTTGTGATAAACATTGACATTAGGTACTTGGTACTTGGAGTTCGACCTGAAACGATGAAATGCGCCGAATGAACGGCATAAAATTCAATAGGTAGGAACATGAATCATCAGGTGACGAGTTCCTAACTACCGTCCACGTTTGAGTTACAAAAACCCTGTAAATTATTACACAACGGTTTATTATTTACCTGTATACATGCCCCTTCTGCGTAGATCACTGTTTTCTGTGGTCGATTCGCGGGATTCAACAATTCGACCATTAATATTTGTAGTTATTCATGAAGCATAAGGTAAAAATAAACGGTTGTGTAATAATTTACCGTTGCGTAATAATTTACGTTTTGTAATAATTGTTGTGTGATAATTTACCCAATAATACTTCAACCTATGTTCAAGTTGCAAAAGTACCTATCAACAAAATCCCAAAGAGCCATCATTTTCCAAATGGAATAATATCAGAGAACAACCAACTCGACTTCATACAGCCATCCGTGATTATAATCAGGAGCTCCCTAGTGATGATATTTGGGCCGGAATTATACCGTTTGATTCACACTCATGTTGACAAAGCTTTTCGGTGCAAACAAACGGCTTGACGTACAATGCTCCGGGTGGTCTCAAAAAATTCTTTAGTTCATGGCCAATTTAAAAACGTTAAAAAAACATACTATTGAAAGGTTTCGAGCAACGGCGTTCTGAAAATTTCAATCCCTATTTTTCACCTCTTAGAGATGAGTGACAGTAACACCTAGCTTCGCGGACCAACTAGACCCCAAACGGGACCTACAAACCTAATTGCATTATATTTGGTTCATGGTAACTAAGAAAAGTTTTTTTACCATTAAAAAAGACGCTAGTTGCTGATAGACTTAGTACACAGTCCTTGTACGGCGTACGGACAGACAGAAATTGTTTATTGCATTTTCGGATTCTACGTACCTACCTTGAAACGTAAACCATCAAATTTTGAGTGAGGTTTAAATTTTTGTTTTCCATACTCGATTCCAAACTCAATAAACCAAAACTATAGTTACTTAACCCTCCCTTATGGGATTTAATAGGTACCTATGAAGTAACAAATAGAGTAGGTTCGACTCACCGACTCTTGGTCTCCAACGAAGTAGCCACTTCCTGCACTCCGCGGAAAGTTGATCAGTATAGCAAGTAGTTGTTTATTTAATTTGTCTCGACACTACTGACGACACTGCTGTAAAAATTATATCAGATTTTCCCTACCCCGTTCGCCAACACGTGTGAAACCCCGCTACTTCCAAGTTGACCATTATAAAAGACGCTAGTTGCTGATAGACTTAGTACACAGTCCTAGTCAAAGGAGGTGCAACAACAACTACCAACATGTTCGCCGCTGTAAGTATAAAATCATTTCTCAAAACCCTGTTATTGAAATCAAAATGTTTATGTAGGTATAAATACTTAACTGGTCATATACGTATTACATAATTACTCGCAGGTAACTGATTATTAAAAACACCACAGTTCAATATAATTTCATTAAACACAAATACATAGAAGTACTTGATTGGCGTTGAATATTTTATACTTCCAATGGCATATTAACCAGCTTTGCACAAAATAAGTCTTTTTTTACTTTCAAAATTCTTACACTAAAAATTTCCTCAGGGAAGTAAAATACTTGTAGGTAATTGTTTGATAAGGCTAGCCTATAAACCTTGATCCATGGTAATGCTGGTAAACGTACCTACTACTAATAAATTAACAATGGATTGTGAAATCCAAAATTATTAAAATCAGTGAGCCAAAATGTATTGACACACCAAATTCAAAAATAATGTCATGTCTTTTAAAATCAAGGTGGCCCACTTATCTATGTGGGAAGCCTAATTTGAGTGGAAACCATACCTAGTTGTTACTTTCTGTCAAACATCGAGACCATGAATCGTACTGTGTTCGTTTTGTAAGACTCATTCGGGTTCCAGAATTCAAACGGAGTTTCGACTATTTATACTGAAAAATGCATTATAGCTTATGAGCATTGCTTGATTAAATAAGTACCAACTGACTGTTGTTATAGTCATCCCTTATTTTCAAGTTATAGCATCTGTAAGAAGCCTTATGACACGATTCAAATCGGGAAAATCTCTGAACGCCCTGATGTTGTCTGTGAAATTTGCGCCCCCTTAAAAATAAATAAATAAAAAAAGGGGGGGGGGGATGCACGCTCATATTTCTTCCACTGAAGTGTGTTGAGAAAGTGATATGGCTGACAAACGACTCAGCAGCTGGTTCATGTTCGGAGCTCAGAAATTGATTAAAACGTACAGTGTCACAAAGTTGATAGGTTCAGAATAAATTATTTGTTATTAAAATGTGAAATAACCATCATGAAGAGATGATTATTATTCATCCATCAGGAGGTAAGTAGGTATCTATGATTTTTTTCCATTCATTTACACGTTTATACGATTTCAACACTGATAATGTTATGACGACTCATGAAGACCTAGTCCATGGGTCTCGGGTCTTCGACCTGCCTAGGCCCAGAATTGATTTCCTCTTCTTTTTTTTTTACATAATTTTGTTTTTAATGGCTGTGAAACTGGTTTCTTCGATTGCCGATGGGAGATCTTCAAATATTGATGGGCCAGCCAAGGCAAAGCTGCCCAGTGTAAATATCATTTTTAGGGCTGCTTACCGATAGAATGCTTCTAATGTTTGCCCTAGTTATACTATTGCAATTTTTGAAATCGTCAATGGATATATATGTAGGTACATACGAGTCCAATGGGTAGCCTATTGAGCCTATGAGTAGCCTATTGGTAGCCTATGAGTAGCCTATTGAGGAAAATCTCTCTAGGATATTAGTTGAGGGGTGAACCCTTTGAATTTTCTATCTATCCGTCACGTTGTGCAAAATATTTCGTAAAATGAAGAGATTTTTGAAATTAAATTTAATGATTAAAAAAAATGATGTTTAATACAAAAAGGATTACACTCATCACTATGACGATGTTACAGGTTGTTTTAATTGCCGCTGTTGGCTGTGCCGCGGCAGCTCCTTCGATCCTCACCGTGCCTGACGATGGCCAGTGGAGGCCAGCTTTGGATGGGTCGATTCTGGGCAGCGGTGCCATCCAGTGGGGCCTTGAAGACGGATCGTGGAAACCCGCTTTGGATGGATCCGTCCTCGGAAGCGGAGATCTCTTGTGGTTGAACCGTCGCAAGCGATCCCTGGTCGCCGTCAACCCCAACGCCCTTCCCGTCCCATTGGACTCCGCCACTGTGGCACTGGCCAAGAACGCTCAGCTGATCCAGCAGCAGACTGAAGGAACCAGGAACATCCTCGGAGGTAAACATCTCGAGGGGTGCTGCAACTATCACTGTTTCGTAGACCATTCGCTAACAGCCGTCGATAAAGTCCTCAGTAGGATGCTCTGTTTGAAGTAGGTAACTTACTGAATAGACCACGATGGCGCAACATTGCCATCTCTGAGTTCCAAAGCTACCGATATGGAAACGAAAGGACTAGGAACCTCTTGAATCTCAAAAGGACTAGGAACCTCAAAATTGAATTGACTAAATTCCATATGTACTTGAGCGGCTTCATATTTCACATGATTAAAAAGCTGATTACTAGGATCAAATATCTATCTAAATGAAATACATTTTTTAATTCGAGTACCTTAAAAATTATAAATTTTGATGAATTTTATCCCCGAACGTCTCACTGATTCTGGTTCTGCATTACGGAGCAAGACACAAAGATAACGTAACCCCTAAACTATCCTTTACTGTGACGAGCTTATCTTTCTCTTTGTTACATTCAGTGCAGTCCCTTCAAGGTAATATAATTTTCACTACACATTTTTTAATACTTTTCAAATTCTGTTGTTTGCTCTCTTCGCTTCTCTAGGAGGCATCCCACTCGCTCTTCCCGCTGACACCCTTGAAGTAGCTGCTGGTAAACAGGCTCATGCTATCGCTCACGCCGCTCAAACTGCTGCCACTTCTGGCGTTGTCAACCCTGCCGTAATTGGTTCCCCCGCTGCCATTGCTGCCGTTTCTGCTCCCGCTGTCGTCGCTGCATCGTCCCTCGTCTCACCTGGAGTCATCGCTGCATCGTCCCTTGTCTCCCCTGGAATCATCGCTGCTGGACCCCTGGGCATTGCCGGTATTGCAGGTCTTCAAGGAGTCATCGTTTAATTCATGTCACCGGTTAATTGTTTGTAATACCTAAGTTGAATTTAATGAAAATAAACGCTTTCCGAAAAAAACAAGCCTATGAAAATATGCTTTTGTAAAGAATAACATGAGTCCATAATTTCCCTACCTGCAGGAACAAAATGCTTGGAACTAAAAACAAACCATCATATATAGTGGGGTCGTCATAAATAGTGGTAGGTTGACCTCGTTGTTATTCTAGAAACTACTATGTTTTATAGTGTGGAAGCATTTCGAACAACCGACAGCGATAATGCACGAGACAGAGAGAAATACAATACTATAAACCTCACCTACGCTTATGGAAACTTCAACATAAATAATATTACTAAATTCCTTTTGGTTTATTATTCCGTGAATAATACACCTATGTATTCGCTCAGCAAAAATTTTTATAACACCCCCTCAAATTGTTTTCTTTTACGTTTCAAAGTGCGTAGATTCCGAAAATCATGAATACCATCATGCATACGTAAGGTCCGCACGTCGTATCATGCATAGGTACCAGCTTCATTTTCGATCTGAAAAAATTATTCTTTCGCACACACGCTCCATTTGGGCTCTAGTTGCGTCCCAAAACTTTCAGCCCGATCTGAATATACCCAGGGGTCTTATGAGTGAAAAATGGGTATAAAATAGGTATTTTTTGTGTTTTAATAACATGAGCTTTTGAGTATCGTTTTCCATTTTTTCTGGGAAGAGAAGACCGAATATGAAGTCGATTTTTACCAGAGTGGAAAATTGAGGTTCTAACGAAGGTTCAGCTCCCAAAATTCAATTTTTATTAGTGAAAACCCTGGGAAATTGTCTGAAATTTCCATAAACTTTAATAATAACACTAGCATTAGTATTAACAGGTGAATCAAGACTACTAAATGACACTATCAAAAAAGGCGTAGTTCGAGTTTTTGGGGGCCAAAATTTGCGGAAACCATCAGGAATACCTATTTCAATTGTTGCACGTGAAAGAAACAATAAATGAAGAGCCAACATTTCTGTACGTATGTCCAGTATAATACCTACTAAACCCTTGTGACAAGGACTTTGCAGCGTTTTTTAATCGCGATTGATATAGGACCAAAAATGAAGCATTTGGTTTTGAACAATAGGTACCAATAATTCGGTTTTGGGGATGTGGGAAATAGGTGGATAGCCACCGCTTTAGAGTGATGAGAGCAGTTATAGAGGTCATGCTGTCCTCTCGTACATGTTAATGTTTTGAATAAAAATGTTCTATTCTATTAAATTTATCGGGTCGATTTAATTATCCCTGACCTAATTTGAATTCAGGATAGCTGGAGAACGGCTACTTGGTAACATTACTAGACGTATGAGAAGAGGCGCTGTACACGACGTTCAGGTTGATTTACAAACGTACCTAATCATTGAAAGAATGTAGATGGGTAAGGTCTTGGAGATCTTCGTTTCGTTTCATGCATCTGTATCCGAAACCTGTGTCGAGGTAAATTTCTCGAGCAATTCTGCACACAAATGTTCCGAAAGGAACGATGCCCGAATCTGTGGTCAACAATTAAGAAATGAAGAGCTTGTCTCCCTCAACTATTTGCACCGTATTTTCTATATCTCCTATTTGTTTACCAGCTGTCATAACCACGTTGTTCATCTGTTCCATTCCAGGAGGCACTGAAACTTGAAAGTAATTTTCCACCCCTCACTTCATTATGATCTCTCCTCAAGTGAGCAGTAATATAATTCCACCTATAATTAAACATTTCAGCGCTTAGGCGCATATAAGTTAATCAGTATTCATAGCGATACCTTCATGTTTTGGTAGTTACCTCTATTCCATAGCCCTCAGAGGAGCGTTTTGTTCATTTCGACCAACCCTCAAGATATTCACAAACAAATGAATATCAGTACTGTCATATCGAATACTCAGCATGAGAAATGGAGGCTAAGGACAGCCTCCCTCACATTCGCTCATTCTTCTGCATCACATTCTTCATGATCATCCTCACATACAAATATACAACATAAGTGTTATACATTTGGCAAATACACGTTTTCTTTCAGAACGGGATAAAATCATTATTTTCGCAATAATATTGATCTTGAGCAAAGTTGGCGTCGCCGTTGTCACTTCCATTTCAAAAATAATGAACTCAGCATCCTGCAATGAAAGTCATCAACCCCCTCTTGAAGGCAATTCGACGGAACCAATGAGCTAAATTCTGTTATGGGGGGGGGGGGGGTTATCTTGTCTGAAACATACCCAGTTCAAATAGCTCGAGCAGAGTTAACCGCCGCAACTGAGGGTAATCGTAATAAATAACGTATGAATAGGTATAAGCCGGCGGCCCACTCACTGCACAAGCCTCGAACAACAACGGAATATCCCTGCATTTCAGAGAAGGTGGGCAGTGACAGTTTTATTATTCATTTCTAATAAAGAATGGGCGAATAACAGACCTGCAACCCACTTTTGTCCCTTTTTGAACCGTATAGGTCATTTTATATAAACTTCCTACGTAGAGCTTAGTGTTAACCCTAGTTTTTCCAAGTACGAGTATTCAACTATGCTGAATTGAATCATTGAAGATTCCTAATTAACCGTTCACAAAGGCTACCTTTATTCACAATCTTATTCATTATGCGCTGCGTAAGCTGAAATGAAAGGAAGCCGGGTATCCGAGCCCATTAATGACCGTCTAATTTGTTAATGGGTTTTGAGTACTGCATTTCATCAGGAATTTCTAAAGAAAAAACCCGGCAAATTGTTACACAATGGTTTATTATTTAACTGAACCCCCTTCTGCGTAGATAACTGTTTTCTGTGGTCAACATCTTCGAGCTCCCTCCAGAAAAGCCCTAAATGGAGTACTGGAGCCCGCCCGGGAATTAAAGTTTCATAAAAATGCGCGGGATTCCATAATTCAATCATTAATAAATTTGTAGTTATTCATGAACACAAGGTAAATAATAAACCGTTGTGTAATAATTTACCTGTATAGATGCCCCTTCTGTGTAGATAGTATAATAAACCGTTGTGTAATAATTTACCTGTATAGATGCCCCTCTGCGTAGATAGTATAATAAACCGCTGAGTAATAATTTACCAAATAATACTTCAACGTTTGCTCATGCTGCTAAAGTACCTATCACCAAAATCCAAAAGATCCATCATTCTTCAAAGAAATAATATCACAGAATAACCAACTCGACTTCATACAGCCATCCGTGATTATAATCAGGTGCTCCCTAGCGATGATGTCTGGGCCTTCCATGCTCGATTCCAAAGGTTCATTATTGAAAATAATAAACCAGAATAGAGTGGGCATATTGATTGTTGAAAAAATAAATAAAGACTTTTGCAACTACTAGCTCGTAGTGAGGAAGCAATAAAAGACTTGGGACCCCTCATACCGGATACAATAACTGGTAGTAGTCCTAAAGCTACAACTGTGTAACAACTTATTTTACTTTTTTCATTCACCTGGATAGGTACGTTTCAACCGAACAGAATAGCAGGAACCGCCCTCAAATAAAACTCTGACCCACATAGTGGACCGTTCGCGTTTTTTCACTTGCGGCTAATTAACCAACTCTCGTCGCTGTTCAGTTTGATGTCTGCATCCGGGGGTTGGAGTGGAGCTGAGAGGGACATTTGAAAAAGGTTTGGATCCGCCATGCCATTTCATAAAACGAACTGAACTCTCATCGACTTAGCTCAGGGGCGGATCCAGAATTTTTTTCCGGGGGGGGGGGGGGGGGTCACAGGGTAGAACAATATAAAAAATAACTAAAAATACACTGCCAAGGTGATGGCACAGGAGCTTCCTCGTCACAATCAGAGTGACCCATTATAAAATAGAACAGACTCGGAAGCAAAATAACATTACATTACATTACATTACATAACATTACATAACGTTAAATATACATATTACATAACATTACATTACATAACATAACATTACATAACATTACATGAAATATACATATTATACATAACATGACTTCCATAATACATTACGTCCATTATACATAACTAGCCTGACCGCTCGCTTCACTCGCTATCCGAGATTCGCTGTACGCAGTATCGCGGAACCAACAAACGACGGAAAAATCCCATAGCCTACCGGGTATTTATGCCAAATTTTATCAAAATCCGTCAAGCCATTCAGGAGTTGACCATGGTCGACCATATTTCCGCTATGGTCAGGGAATTAAAAACGCTGCAAATCCCTGCACAACGGTTTATTATTTTGTATAGAATACCCTCCTGTTACAGATCACAGCTCTATGTATAGATAACCCATCTATATAATATGATATGTACTATTACATACATATTATGTAGATCGCAGACCCTCCGTAGGTTAGTACCTAACCCCGTACTCGTTACTAGGTACCTACCTAAATCACGAGTTAAATGTTGCTAAAATAATTCTGCCGATGACAAACAGTACCTAACAAAAAGAAACACACATAATGAAGTTCTGAAAAGAAATTGTTGATGAGGAGTGAAAAAAGTTGCAAAAGTACCTACCAACAAACTCCAGCCCCTTCTACGTAGATGGTATAATGAACCGTTGTGTAATAATTTACCGTTGAGTAATGATTTACCGTAGTAATAATTTACCCATCAATAATACTTCAACGTTTGTTCAAGTTTCACTACCTACCAACAAACTCCAAAAGAGCCATCATTTTTCAAGCGAAATAATATCACAGAACAACCACCTCGACTTCATACTCCGCCAATATAATCAGGTGATCCCTACCAATGATTGGCCGTATTCACAAATTCCTATTGTGGGCGCGTCTCTGGTTACGAGATTTGGTTTGAATTGTATACAATTTCATTCACACTGGAGTCGAAAATGCCTGTCGGTGCAAACTTCGGGGCCTTACTGTGAACGAACGGCTGGACGTACGATGCTGCGGGTGGTCTTAAAAAACTCGCAAGTTCAAGAATTATTTAAAACCGTAAAAATTTTTTCGTAAAAAAATAGTATAGGCGTTTTGAAAATTTCAACCCCTATTTGAACCCCTTAGAGATGACTCACAGTAACGTCGAGCTTCGAGGACCAACTAGACGCCGAACGGAACCTATAACCCGAATTTCATCAATTTTTTTTCATGGTAACTAAGAAAAGTGGCCCGTACGGCGTACGGCGTACGGCGTACGGCGTACGGCGGACAGACAGAAATATTTTTATTGCAGTTTTGGATTCTACATACCTTGAAACGTAAACCATCAAATTTTGAGGGGGGTAAGAATTTTTTTTTTCATGCTCGATTCCAATGGTTCATTATTGAAAATAATAAACCAAAATGCGACGTTGCACAACTTGGGAGCCTACTGGATATTCGTGCCAAATTTGGTCGATATCCGTTGAGCAATTCGGGATTCGACCATGGAGGGGCCCATGGATGCGCTATGGTCGACCGCGGGGGTAGTCCGAAGGGTCGATCGTAGATAGAATTTCACGTAGATTACGAATACGCGATAAAAAATAGGGGTTACCATTTCAATTAACGAAGTTGACCATGGTCGACCATAGTTCCGCTATGGTCAGGGAATTAAAAATGCGAGGTTGCACAACTTGGGAGCCTACTGGATACTCGTGCCAAATTTTGTCGATATCCGTCAAGCCATTCAGGAGTTGACCATGGTCGACCATAGTTCCGCTATGGTCAGTGATTTAAAAATGCGACGTTGCACAACTTGGGAGCCTACTGGATATTCGTGCCAAATTTGGTCGATATCCGTTGAGCAATTCGGGATTCGACCATGGAGGGGCCCATGGATGCGCTATGGTCGACCGCGGGGGTAGTCCGAAGGGTCGATCGTAGATAGAATTTCACGTAGATTACGAATACGCGATAAAAAATAGGGGTTACCATTTCAATTAACGAAGTTGACCATGGTCGACCATAGTTCCGCTATGGTCAGGGAATTAAAAATGCGACGTTGCACAACTTGGGAGCCTACTGGATATTCGTGCCAAATTTGGTCGATATCCATCAAGCCATTCAGGAGTTGACCATGGTCGACCATAGTTCCGCTATGGTCAGGGAATTGAAAATGCGACGTTGCACAACTTGGGAGCCTACTGGATATTCGTGCCAAATTTGGTCGATATCCGTCGAGCCGTTTGGCCGTGCATAGAAGGACAGACAGACAGACAGAGCGCATGCGCAGGGCGAACCGCTGGCTCTATCATGTTGAAATTTACATGGGACCTCAATGGGCCCTACCCGCTTAATCCCTGAGAATTACATTGAAATTGGGTGAAATCTTTGGTTACTACGGCTGTAACAAGGAAATTGAATCTATTTCACGCCAGCGCATGCGCAGAGCGCACCGAGGGTCCGATCATGCTGAAATTCATACTGGAACTCACTAGGCCTTGTCCAAACAACCCTTGAAAATTTGAGCGAAATTGAATCAAAATTGTGAAAGTTATGCGTGTTTGTTGAATTTAACGTTAGCGCATGCGCAGGGCGTACCGCTGGATCAATCATGTTGAAATTTGTATGGGACCTCAAGGGGCCTTATCCGCACCATCCCTCAAAATTTGAGCTGAATCAATTCAAAATCGTGGAAGTTATGGCTGTAACAAGGAAATGCGGACAGACTCACAGACTCACAGACTCACAGACTCACAGACTCACAGATTCACAGACTCACAGACTCACAGACTCACAGTGTCACAGACTCACAGACCGACAGACACGGAACCAAATTTGTTCAGTAGGCTTTGAAACGCAAAATGCAAGTGGAAATTTTGATTTCTGAAGACATAAATTTTTTGGCTCACGAAAGTGAACACAAGGCTTCCGCTGCTTCGCAGACTCGGAAGCAATAACAAAATAACCAAACGAACAATACAAACCGAATTTTCAACCTTATGCCTAAACTCGTCCAATTTGTCTACTTACAAAATTAATTGTATTTATTTATAAAATTCATTGTTTAAGTAAAAAATATTTTTCAATATCTATTAATTATTTAACTGATAAATGTATTTATTTTCAATTTTCTTCTAAAAAAGAGTCCTAATGTGTTTTCAAACAAATTGGCGCATTTCATGGCAGCGTAGCTAACTTAAGAGTTTGCAAATCAAAACATTGAAACCACAACACACTATTGTTGATCTCAGTGGATTCAGTATCGTTTTTACTGAATCTGGCAGGAAAGAAAACGAGAACGAAACAAAAACAAGATAATGATTAACAAAAATAAGAAGAAATAAACAAGGTTTAATTTGACGTATACACAAGGTAAATTAATTGACATAATTGTATATAAAGTAACATTGGTAGGACCAAGTGTACGATTATATTCGACTAATTTTGACATTTTTGATCGAATCTTTTTAGATTTTTTATAGTTGTTTTTTGTTTTCAGTTTTTTTAACACTGTCTACCGTTTGTGTAATTAGAAATTACAGTAATTAGTGGCGAGGGCATTGGAATTTCAATTTGACGGATGTTTTATGGTAATATTTACACAGTTGTATATGAAGCAAAATTGAGAAGACCATGTGGCCAATCAGTTTTTAATTTAAAATTCAAATTGCAATAATGTTTTGTTTATAGAATTTCTCGTAAATATTTATCACTTTTATTTGAGGGGTTCCCCACAAGAACCGAATAAGTCCAAAATTGGCAAACTCCAGAAACAAGCATTTTGTGAAACGCTCTTCTCAGAGGGAAATGCTCCGTTTGTGAACAATCGTTCAGCTCTGCTTTTGGTTTATTATTCTGTGAACAATACACCTATGTATTCGCTCAGCAAAAACTTTTATGACACCCCCTCAAAATTTTTTCTTTTCCGTTTCAAGGTGCGTAGATTCCAAAAACGCTGCAAAGTCCTTGTCACATGGGGTTTATTATTCTACAGAAATGTTGGCTGTACATTTATTGTTTGTTTCATGTGAAAATAATTGAAATAGCTATTTCTGAAAGTTTCCACCAATTTTGGCCCCCAAAACACAAATTAGGTAGGTACGATCTTTTTTTTTTTCAAATTAACTTTGATCATTGGTAGTGGCATTTAATCGTGTTGATCCACGTGTTGACACTTTTTCTAGTGTTATTCTACAAACTGATGGTGATTTCAGACGATTTCGCAGGTTTTTTGACTCATACAAAATCAATTTTGGGAGCTGAACATCTGGTACAACCTCAATTTTCCACTCCTTGGCCAAAATCGACCTCATATTCGATTCTTCTCGTCCCCAAAAACATGGAAAACGATACCTCAAAAGCTCATGTTACCAACATGTTGCTAAAACGCAAAAAGTACCTATTTTTACACACATTTTCACTCACAACACCCCCTGGGTATATTCCGATCGGGCTGAAAAGTTTCGGGACACAACTAGGGCCCAAATAGAGCATGTGTGCGAAAGAACGACTTTTTTAGACCGAAAATGAAGCCTGTACACGTGATACGGCGGACGGCGTACGGCGGACGGCGGACGGACATTGCATTTTTTGAATCTACGCACCTTGAAACGGAAAAGAAAAAAGTTTGAGGGGGGGTTATAAAAATTTTTTGCTGAGCGATTACATAGGTGTATTATTCAGAGAATAATAAACCAAAATGCAATGTCCGTCCGCCGTACGCCGTCCGCCGTATCACGTGTACAGGCTTCATTTTCGGTCTAAAAAAAATCGTTCTTTCGCACACATGCTCCATTTGGGCCCTAGTTGTGTCCCGAAACTTTTCAGCCCGATCGGAATATATCCAGGGGAGTTATGAGTGAAAATGTGTATAAAAATAAGGTACTTTTTGCGTTTTAGCAACATGTTGGTAACATGAGCTTTTAAGGTATCGTTTTTCGTGTTTTTGGGGACGAGAAGACCGAATATGAAGTCGGTTTTGACTAAAGAGTAGAAAATTGAGGGTTCTACCAGATGTTCAGCTCCCGAAATTGAATTTTTATGAGTCAAAAACCTGCGAAATCGTCTGAAATTACCATCAATTTGTAGAATAACACTGGGAAAAGTGTCAACAGGTGGATCAAGACGATTAAATGGTACTATCAATGATCAGAGATAATTTATTTTAAAAAAAAAAGAAGGAGCGTACCTTATTCGTGTTTTGGGGGGCCAAAATTGGTGGAAACCACCAGAAATAGCTATTTCCATTATTTTATATGAAAGAAACAATAAACAAACAGCCAACATCTCTGTAGGTATGTCCAATAGAATAATAAACCCATGTGACAAGGACTTTGCAGCGTTTTTGAAATGCAGGCTGATTCTGGGGGGGGGGTGGGGGTCGATGTACCCCGTTGACCGTGACCCCCCCCCCCCCCCCCCTAGGATCCGCGCCTGACTTAGCTACACACAATTTTCCACATACGTACGCATGATTCTGTTGATGAAGGGACATCTGGTAGGCGTATTAATTTAAACAGCCAACAGTTGAGCCATGAATTCCTCTAATACGCTCATTTAATTCACAAAAAACTAAAGTTGAAATACAGCAAATTACAAAAAACACAGCTAATATGGATTCTTACAACATGAAATTTTGGTGTATAGGTAGGTACTTGTTGTGCAGTCAGAAATAAATGAGTATTGATACGACGCACTGCGGGACACAACTGACTTTTGGTTTATTATTCTCTGAATAATACACCTATGTAATCGCTCAGCAAAAAATTTTTATAACCCCCCCTCAAACTTTTTTCTTTTCCATTTCAAGGTGCGTAGATTCAAAAAATGCAATGTCCGTCCGCCGTCCGCCGTCCGCCGTATCACGTGTACAGGCTTCATTTTCGGTCTAAAAAAGTCGTTCTTTCGCACACATGCTCTATTTGGGCCCTAGTTGTGTCCCGAAACTTTTCAGCCCGATCGGAATATACCCAGGGGTGTTGTGAGTGAAAATGTGTGTAAAAATAGGTACTTTTTGCGTTTTAGCAACATGTTGGTAACATGAGCTTTTGAGGTATCGTTTTCCATGTTTTTGGGGACGAGAAGATCGAATATGAGGTCGATTTTGGCCAAGGAGTGGAAAATTGAGGTTGTACCAGATGTTCAGCTCCCAAAATTGATTTTGTATGAGTCAAAAACCTGCGAAATCGTCTGAAATCACCATCAGTTTGTAGAATAACACTAGAAAAAGTGTCAACACGTGGATCAAGACGATTAAATGGCACTACCAATGATCAAAGTTAATTTGAAAAAAAAAAGATCGTACCTACCTAATTTGTGTTTTGGGGGCCAAAATTGGTGGAAACCATCAGAAATAGTTATTTCAATTATTTCACATGAAACAAACAATAAATGTACAGCCAACATTTCTGTAGAATAATAAACCCCATGTGACAAGGACTTTGCAGCGTTTTTTTAACATGTACTTTGACTCCGGTGGCATTTTCGTCGTGTCTGTGTGTGAGAGTGGGTAAGTAGGTACTAGGTACCCATCACAAAGAACGCCCTGCTAAATCAGGGTCTCACATCAATAATATGAATTCAGTGATATACGCAGAAGGGGTTTCTATTCAGGAAAATAATAAAGCGTCGTGTAACAATTTGCAGTTTTTTGTTGTTTTTTTTAATTAACCAAGCAGGATCTACCCAAAACATTTTTTCCCAATAGAAAAATTGTACTAGGTCAAACTCTATGTGGGCTGAGGCTAATTTCTGACCTCCCTAGGTAAGTTAGTGAGACCAATACCATAGTGAAACCAAAGATAGGCACCAGAGAGTTACTAAAACTAAGTAGCAGTCAAAATGGCCAAAATATGATTCAACAGAAGATAGAATTATTATTCTTACAGACGTGTTCAGAAAATGCTTCTTACCTATTCTTACAGAAAATTGTTCGCAGATTACCAATACAGAATAGAATGGAATAGTTCATTTGCTCTGAACATGTTACGTTATAACAAAGGGGTACAATTTATTACGTGTGCATAATAAGGCATGATATAATATATATGCATAGTGTTACTCTAAAATAATCGAATCAAGTATCTTATTTGTACAGGAGCGTCCTAATACATACAAATAACAGAGAAATAGAGAAATTCACACTATTTGTTGAGAAAACTATTTTTATTGTCGAAATAGTCCCTCCGTCGTGAATCACCATCCCACACAACGTTAGGCGAATTAATATTAATTTTAGCCCTTAATTCCAATTTTTGATACCCAAAAATCCAAATTTGGCCACTATTCTGCATTTTTTTAAACAACTGAAATGGTATTTTTCTGCCTTTACTCAAACCCTTCCACACCACTTTCAGTGATTTTATATCAATTTTTCGCGATGTTAGCAGTTTTTATCGATTTTTTACACTTAATAACTCAAATTTGACCCCCTTAAAATTTTTGAAAATTGCTCATCTTCAAACTCATTAAAAAAAAACAAAGTAATAAACTTAATATAAGAGTACTTATATTTTCACACGCTAGCCGGTGGCAAGGGTTGCCAACAATCCGAATGGACACTGGGACTTGGGACACCTGAGTATAAATACCACACTGATGCGTTTCACCATTACTTTATTGAGGTAACAACTTTTATAATACAAGCTGTATCACTTTGGATGTCTGCCCCAGGAAATAGATTTTCTTTTTAATTACACCTGTAGACCTATCAGAAACTTGAAAAATCTTATCACATTCGGGTGTCTGCCCCAGGAACTAGAAAATGGATTACATTAGAAAAGGAAGTAATATTTGGGTCTCTAATACCGCAGGAACTATAAAACAGTAAACAATTTGGGTGACGACCGCAGGAACAAAATTGAATTTGGGTGTCTGCCACAGGAACAAAAAATAGAATCGAACAAGGGTGTCAACCTAGGAACTAAAATTTGAATTAACTTTCCGCCTTTCTTCCACCATGAGTACTTATGATCAGACCCCACGGCTTCCAAAATCTTCTTCTCTGAGCTGAACTGTTGATTTCGTTTTGTGTGGAATAGGTAGAGGTAGTAAATACAGGAATCGCAACAACAAATTATGAGGACCTTGCAATGAGCAAAACCAGAACATTTCGCGTCCTGGTAACATTTTGACCAGGACCCAGGACAATTCTTTTCTGTCCTGGTGAAACCAGGACGTGTGGCAACCCTGTCGGTGGCACCGAAAAATTTAGAAATTTGCTAGTTTTGTATCTTACGACTTGAAATTCGGAGGTTTATTCTCCATACATCAACAATACACCTCTCAATTATAGCACCGCTGGTACGAGTAAAGACGCGATGATGAACAATTTTGGTTTTGTCTTTTCTGGATATCGGAATCTGCAATCATTGATATGTTGGAATTGATTAAATACTCTGTCGAATGGTATTTGATATCGCTTTTTCAGGACAGAAAAATGTGATAGGCTACTGTTCAACGGATTTTCTAAACAAATTTATCAGAATTAATCATATTTGAATATTTTATCCGCTCTCTATCCGAAACGATCAGTAGAACTGATGAATGAAGTCCAACTATTGCCTCATCCCTTTTTCCGATCCCAAGGGCACGAAAAAATGTTAGTCGCCGCGAACTAATAGGCCGAGTATAGCAATAATGATATGGAGCAGAGCTGGGACAACTCCCCCCCCCCCCCCCCCCCACCGACCAAATGTCGCTCCTAGAACTGCATTTCAGGGTCTCCTAACGCCCTAGACACCTCGTAGACATCGGATCTGTATATAAACCCCGCCTGCATCTGGAGTCGGCATCAGTTACACAGTCCTAACACAGGAGGTGCAAGCTATCATCATGTACTCAGCAGTAAGCCATATCATAACCATACAAATACCATATAGAACTTGAATTTGACATTTTATTAATGTTAAAATTTACATTATAATTATTGAAGGGTTTGGTTTTAGCTACACTTGAGCCTTCAGTATTAAAAGAACCTATTGATCGAGAGAAAAACTAGCAAAAATAAATGGATAGCTTATTACAGAATCTCTTGGGGAGAAATCCCAGTCTTCTCCGACTGAAGTTGAGCAGGAATTGCTGGTGAATGCCTGAACTTGTTTTCTATGTAAAATCATCAAAAAATTGACATCATTAGCAACCTTTCCTCCGGCCGTGTTGTTAGGGCAGAGCCGTTAATGGTACCTAATATGAAATGTGCAATCAAATTCCGGGCCGAACTAAGCATTCCGTCGGCACTTTTCGAGTTTTCCCTTTTGGTTTATTATTATGCAATAATGAATCTTTGGAATCGAGCAAGAAAAACAATTCTACCCCCCCCCCCCCCCCCCCTCAACATTTTATGATTTATTAGGTATTTCGTTACGTTTTTAAATTGATCTCTAAGTATCGAATTTTTTGAGTCCACCCGGAGCGTTGTACGACCAGCTGTTCGTTTGCACCGAAAAGCTTCGTCAACATGATTGTGAATGAGGCTGTACAAATCCAGACCAGATATCATTGCCGAGCGTTCGAGAGCTTATAATCCGGTGGCATTTTTATCGTGTGTGTGCAAGCTACGCTGAATGGGTTTCTATTGAGAAAATAATAAACCGTTGTGTAATCATTTGCAGCGTTTTTTGATTTGAAAAACGCCCATAACTTCGGATATGAAAAAATATCACTTATAGTTTTCCACCGTATTGCACTTAATTGCTAAGGTTTTCGCCTGACCGGTAAGGTTGTGTAAGTCTAGCAGATATTACTGTGCAGGTTTGTGCCTGTTGATGCCTTAAATTAGAGTGAAAAGCTTAGCAATAACTTAGAAAACTAAACATATTATTTTTCATATTCGTGGTATTCGATGGATTAAACCTAATGTTTTGATTCGGTTAAGTTTTTGTTTCATGCGTGTATTTCATGATAGTTTTGCCAACAATTGGTTATCCATGAACATGAAATGTTGATTGGTGAGTCATTATTATTTAGCTTTGCACTGTATACATGTAGTTCAAACTCCCTTAATTTCCAAATGTTTTGCGTTTTAACCTCCTTTGTCGGGATGTGGGTTTTTTGCCAGATGTTTGATGTTTTAATTTCATGGCGTTTGGTTCAATAATTTATAGTATTTATTTATTTTATTTTATTTATTTTTATTTATTTATTATACGGGCAAAGATCGCCCAATTTACAAAGTATAAATTACTATAATCTAAACTACGTAGTTCCGAACAGTACACATTATTTATAAAAGAAAAGAAAATTTGGATTCAAGGTAATAATAACTTGGCCTGTCACTTGAAATCTTGTTCACATAAACAAAGTAGGTCAACTTCTGACAAATTGCCAGACGGTTGAATTCCCGCTGGCTTCTGATCATGGGCCCACCGAGTAGGTAGATAGTTAGTGGAAATCGTCCTGCGGAAGAAAATCTGCGTAAAACGTTTCTCATATGGCGGAACATGATGTATAAGAGCTCTGGACAATCCACATTTTTATTTTTTATTTTATTTATTTTTTTTAAATTCATTTAATATGGGCTAGCTCAGTAGACAAGTAAATGGATAATAATTAAATTTCAACTTGAAGAATAAATTAGTGTCCGCATGCAGGGAAAACCTAACATCGAAAATTTGTTCACAATAGTGACAATACAGCTCAAGATCTAATATTAACGAGGGTTAATTTCGCCTTTATCTTATTCGCAGGTTATCATCTTGGCCCTGTTCGGTTGCGCTGCAGCCTCCGTCGTCGGAATCAACCCCAACGCCCTCCCCGTCCCACTGGACACCGCCACCGTCGCCCTCGCCAAGAACGCGCAGCTCGTCCAGCAAGCTGTCGAAGGCACCAGGAACATCCTCGGAGGCGGAATCCCCGCTGCTCTCCCCGCTGACACCCACGAGGTGGCCGCCGGCAAAGTCGCCCACGCCATCGCCGTCGCACGTCAGCGAGCCGCCGTTGGTGGAGCTGGTCTCGTCGCTCCTGGTCTCGTCGCTCCTGGACTCGTCGCTCCTGGTCTCGTCGCTCCTGGTCTCGTCGCTCCTGGTCTCGTCGCTCCTGGTCTCCTCAGTGCCCCCGGTCTGGTGAGCGCTTCCGGCCTGGTCAGTCCGGCTGGTCTCGTTGGACCTGCTGGCATTGTCTCTGCTGCCGGTCTCGTTGGCCGTGCTGGTATTGTTGGTATTGGGCAAGCTGGACTCGTCGCTCCTGGTCTTGTAGGTGCCGGTCTCGTCGGGCCTTTGGGATTGGGATTGGGTACCCATTTGTGAATTCCAACCGATTTCCAAAACCTTCCATGAAAAGCAAGACTGCAATAAATGTCGAGTGACCTGTTTTTTACATAAACACCTCGTTGTTCAATAACCCCAGCCACTCACAATTTAATCATTCCACTCTTCATATTTCAGGGAAATGAGTCATTTATAAGTAAGGAAATCAACAGAAAAAAGCAAGTATGATAGTTTCATGTCGTCCTTCAACTAGCGTCAATAAACTATAACGTCCCCCACAGCACTACAAAGCCGGCCTCAGACGAGCGTTCCTGGTGGAGCAATGGATTGGAGTGGTAGGACTGAATGGATTACGGCAATTTCCAGGGTCTCACTGATGGTTGCTCCACTCCATCATCTCCTCTTGCCTGTTGTTTCGGTTTAGTTCTAACAGTCATTGTTCTGTTACCTATTTCTGTGTCCCTGAAGAATTATGAACTAGGAGAATCTCTTCTTCAACGGTTGTACCTTTGCCTATATCGATGGTAGCATGCCAAAAGGGTGTATTCCATATTTCTGGGAAAATGACTTCTTACACCAGAGATCTTTGGGGGTAAGTGTGGTTCGTGTCCGATTTTACTCACATGCCCCCTGGGTATCCTCTTTGCATTTCGCAAGAGGAGATCTAAAGAACCCCAACTGTCGCCAAGATCTCGCTGCCCACAAGAACTGCGACATACTATGCAGCGGACCTATAATGGACCTGCAAACCGCCTTTTTCAAGGCGACCCCCCCCCCCCCCATCCCCAGCATTCCGTGTTTTATTTTGGAATGCTGGTGGGCTGACATCAGAACTTAAACTTTTGATTTTTGATTTGAATGTTGACGCATACGGAATCGTAAAAGCGGATTCTGCTGCAGACAGAACTGAATCATTCCAGTGCTCAGGTTATCGTACTCAGACGGACGGCATTAGGTGTTTTTATCGAAGTGAAGAGCTCGCTTACATCAAAAATAACTGTTAGGAAGCAAATTAATGAACGGACCGAACGGAGGCTATAGACCTTGAGCTGTGGTATAAGAAATCGCCGGGCGCTCCTTCTTTTTCTATAATCCACCACAGAAAAAGCCACACCTCAACTGGCTGGAGGAGACATGGGATGGTGCTTGCATTGCGGTTGGTGACTTCAATGCTCATTCTTCTAGATGGGGCTACTCGACAAGGGATGCCACAGGTAGTGTACTGGAGGATTTTATTCGCTCTATGAACAATTTTATTGAATATGTGAACAACGAAGGTGACTCACCCACTTTCCTCTCGTATTCAGGTGGTGCTCGCACCTCGACCTCGTTTTGGCTCATGTTCGACTTGCCCCTCTTCTGACTCACTCCCTGAGGGATTTGCCGGTCATAAGGTACTACTGGTGGACCTAGTCTTACCAAATCAACAGCCAACAATGCAAAGAAAGGGTAAATGGGCAAGAAGGAACCTCAAAAAAACAGACTGGGTGAAGTACGAGAAGGAGGCCGATAAGGCCATAGTCCCAGAGTTGCTTGAGGGTAGTGTAGAGAGTGCTTCCGCAAAGTCAAGCTGCTCAAAAATTTGTGCTGCGAGGAACAGTGAAATGGTACAAAACCTTCTGGACTCCAGCTCTCGGTAGATTGAAAAAGATAAGGATGGAGCCAAGAGTGTGGCTGAGAGGATGGGGATTTCTGAGGCTACGTCCTTGAGAACCAAGGATGCTGTATTTAAAGAAACCATTAAAACTGCAAAGAGAAAAGCCTACGCCAATTTTCTCAAAACTATTGACTACAGAGGTGACGGCTTCAGGGCTCTTCACTTTTTATTAGAACTGAATGTTGAGTCAGTGAATCCCAAGAATCCAGTTGTGGAGAATGGCAGGGAACTCACAGAGGATAGGGCAATTGCCGGTGCCTTCTGTAAGCATAATGCTCGTGTGAGCAACGTCACCCAAAACGTAAGACCCAGAAGGGTAATGTGCTCTCTACAATATTGAATGAGGATGACCATATGCTTTTTTGTAGTCCTTTCACAGTGCAGGGAATGAGTGTCGCTCTTGGAGAGATGGCATTGGGCAAGTGTGCTGGACCTGATGAGATATTGCCGGAGTTCATTGTCAAGATGGAGGCAGCACACTGGGAACGCTCCTGATCTTGCTCAACCGGATATGGTTCCAAGGTTCAATCCCGGCTGAATGGAAGAAGGCTGAGATATTTCCACTTCTCAAGAAAGGGAAACAGGCAGGTTTGGTCAGCAGTTTCAGACCAATCTCTTTAACCAGTGTGGTCTGCAAGTTGATGGAAAGAATGGTCCTCACCAGGTTAACTCGCTATTTCTATCCAGACAACCTCCTAACGGTCAACCAGGCTGGTTTTCAGCCTCATCGAGGTACAATAGACCACATAGTACACGTCACTCAAATGATCAAAGATGGCTATCAACATCAGCAGTCCACAGTTGCTGTGATGGTTGACCTTGCCTCATCTTTTGACAGAGTCTGGAGGAAACGGCTCCTGTGGAAGCTTGAGGAATGGGATGAATGTGGCAACGAGCTTCTGTCTGTAAAGAGTTTCCTGTCCCAGTGGTTCATTCGGAAGACCAGGGAGTGTCTCCCTAAGACCAGGCAGGGCATCCCACAGGGCTCGGTGCTCACTCCTGTGCTCTTCAGTGTAACGATCAACGACCTGGTGAATGAGCTCGAGACAGGAAGCCCAGGAGTAAATGCTTTGTTTTATGCTGATGACCTTCTGATCTGGGCTACCTGTCGGAATTTAACTGCCCTGTAGGACTGTGTGAATGGGGCGCTTGGAGTGCTGGCTGAATGGACTAATCGAAACGAAATGGAGGTGAATGCTCAGAAGACATATTACCAGGTATTTTCCCACCAACAAACCCAATAACGTTAGGTTGAAGTATTATGGGGTGGAGCTGCAAGAAACAGATTCAGCTGAGTAGGTACTTAGGGGGTCATGCTTTATAACAGACTGACATTGAACAAGCATCTTGAGCTAGCAGCACAGAAAGACAAGGCTGAAGCTCCTCAACAGACTGGGGGGGAGGGGGCCACATGAGGAGCAACATTTCCATGACTTAGTACTTGCGACCTGCCATGATGTATGGTTGTGAGGCTGCGGTTTCTGCTTCAGATTCAGCTAAACTGAAACTCCCACAGACCCAGAATGCTGCATTGTGTAACATCAAGGAAGCTGCTCATTCCACTCCAATTACAGCTATGGAGTGTCAGTCTGGAGTTCAGCCGATTTGTTCTCGTAAAGATCAGGCTGCAATTCTCCTCAATGAAAGACTAAGAAGGTCAGAGATTCCCTACTGGAAGAACTATACCCCATCAAGCATCCGACTACCTACACAGCAGAACTGTAATCATGCCATTGGGGCAATGGCACAGAGTCTGGGGGGGGGGGGGGAGAAGGAGGCAGATAGGCTCGCCAAGGAGGGTGCCTCAAAGGTGCAGCCTGATCTGCCATTGCCCTTCCACGCTTCAAGAAGATTGATAGCAGCTGCAATAAAATCGAGGATGATAGGGAGGCATGAGAAGTAGGTTGTGGACAGGAGAGGGAAACCGTGGGAGGCGTTGAGTGGAGGGCAAATCTGAGTACCCCTGTCATGCCGTACTTCCGTTGCTCTATTCAGGTTGATGACAGGCCACGACTACCTAGGCAAGCATCTGCACCGGGTTGGCATTGTGGATTCCCCAATATGCTCACTGCGCAATTTGAGTGAGGACATGGATGCACAGCACCTGATGAGATGCCAAGCTCTTCAGGACATTAATGAGCGAACCACGAGGAGACTCTCGTAGAGAGATATTGGGCAGCGAGGTACCGTATGATAAATCTCCCTTCGGTGGGCGTTGATTTACAAATAAATAAAAAAATCATGTTTTAGCAGTTCCTCATCTGGTAAACTGAATTAATTTGTTTATTTTTTTTTTTTTTTTATTCCTGTCAAAGCACTGAAGTTTCAGCGAGTTTCTGAAAACGCTGCAAATTAATATACAGCTGTTCATTATTTACCTGTATAGATGACCCTTCTGCGTAGATCACTTTTTCTGTGGTGAATATTTACCAGAAAACCCCGGAATCGAGTACTGGAGCCGGCCGGGCAATTACAGTTTTATAAAAAATATGCGGTGGATTCATGACTCCCAAAATTTTAAACTTGGTCAACTTCAACAAAACTGGCGCCATCTCTTTTTTCGACTCCCTGACTACATTTTTGAAAGATCAAATCTCACGATAGAACTTCCTGGAAAACCACCTACCAAAATCCTGGAGTCTTAGAAATACTCAGGAGTCTACTTATATTCCAAGTTGAATGGTATGGCACACAAGGAATATATTACTGTCAGATGAAATAGAGATAACAATGCAATGAAAATGTTGACAGGCAGCTCCTGGGGACATCACCCTTCTGTCCAAGAAAACTTATATAAAAGAGTCACCCTACCTAAAATGAAATATGGAATGAATGTGTACTCTTGGGGATCTGAAAAAGTAGTGAATTAACTAAAAGTCATTCAAAACTCAGCCCTTCGCCAAATTTTAGGTGCTGTATCTACCAACCCTCTCCCATCCTTACACATAATCACTGATTTTCCTTACATACATGCTATTAGACAGCTAACAACAGACCAAACTTTAGCCGTATGATTTTATGTCATGATCCTTCGATCAGAACTCTCGCCGTAATATTTTATACTAAAAATTGTTATCTTACCAAACATCTCAGAGCCCTTCAGGAAAGATATCAGACCGTTATGAAACTGATTAAAGATAAAAATATTGTTACACTCTCTCACGAAGAAATAAAATTTAGAGCCCCTAGCCCAGGGAGTTATGCTGCTATTGATTCCATACCCAATATTACCAGCAAACGAAACTTCCTCCCCTCGGAACTCAAATTCTACACAATGGAGCATATAAATAGCAAATTCTATGACTTTCACCAAGTATATATACAGATGGATCTAAATTGTGTAATGGGGATACCGCCTTGGCCTACTTTTGCTCCGCGTCCGCACGTAAAGCAGGCAAAGGTTTTAAGATAAGTCCCATGTGTTCTAATTACACTGCAGAGTTTATTGCCATTTACAAAGCAATTCAGCACCTATTTCAAGACCACTCAGATCAGTCAACAAATGCAGTAACTTACAGACTCCAAATCGGCTATATCTTTTCTGAAGAACATAAAAATGGGGGACAACCCCCCTCCACTAATGCAACGTATAATAAATTTAGCTACTGGATATCAGAGAAAAACTAATAAACAAATTTGCTTCCAGTGGATACCAGGTCACGTGCATATCCCCAGAAACTGCATCTGTGACCACTTGGCCAAACACACAGTGGAAAGGGGAATTCTCTCCAACATCCCAACCGCCTTAGTGGAGGAAGCCAAAGCTGAATTTGAACCAGCTGCAAAGGAACTCAGTAGACAAAAGAAAGAACTCAGACTCCTCACTGTCGGACGGCGAACTCAATATATTATTCCCCAAAACAACTATAGAGTATGGTACAAAGGGAGTACTAAGTATTCGCTTCTTCACAGTCCTCAACAGGATACTCACTGGACACGGAAACACGCCATACTTCAGATACATCGTTGGGAACGAGGCGAATTCCCCTCAGTGTACCAATTGCGACGCAAGACCAGACCTTGACCGCCTGTTGAACTCATTCCCGAAGTACGAAGACGAAAGAAGAGCCCTTCTCCAAAAATACCAAGAAAATATTTATTTATTTATTTATTTTCTGACGATGTACATAGGAACTTTTGTTCCCTCATTGAGTACATGGATGCATAGAATAACTATAAATTTACAATACGAAGTTAACATTAATAACATTGACGACATCCTTAAGAATAACTTCTGAGTCGAAACCTTTAAAGATATGTACGACTTTGAGAACAAAAATAATATCTACCACTAATACAAAAATAAAAGAAAAAAACAACACCACGCAGTGCAACATGGCTTCACTAGAAAAGCGAACACCACCACCACCACCACCACCACCACCGTCACCAGCTGTTCGGCTCGTTGTTGATAAAATGTGTTTTATTCTTTGCCTATTGATTTAAATTGAAACTCATAAAATGTATGTTAACTTGGTTTATAGTGATAAATAATTTTAAACCATATTTACCTACCTTCAAACCGTGTTAATCGAGGATCTGGTTCTGCTGTAAACAAACATCTTCATAGTGACCACTGACCAGGAAGGTCTTGTTACTCCCTGTCTCTCGGGCTTATAATAACTACAGTTATATCTCTCACGCAATCGACCTATGTGTTATGTGATCGCTTCTCGATCCACAGAGGCGCGTCCCACATACATTCTAGTTGTCACCGTCTCTGTGACATCACGTCGACCTGCTGGAACTTGTATCCGGCCAAGGTCTTGTGCAATTTCATCTTCTGGGGCCTCTGGCATTGTCTGATATAGGGGCCTGCTTCAGATTCGTGTGAGGTGATCGCTCGACTTCGAATCTTGGATGTCTGCGGCAGGTCGTACACAGTTACCTGCTCCCTGAGAGATTCCTGTGAGTCCAGGATGGCTGGCCAACCAGCCAAAACTGCCGGGCTGAGGAAGCAGTGGAAGATATTCAGTAAGTGTGCGATTTTCTGAATTCTCTAACACGTTGGTATAGGTACCTATACTCTCTCTGTTGTAGGTCGCTTTCTGTAGATCGTTCAGGATCCAACACCTTGTTGGCTTGATATTTACTCAATTAAAACATTATGAAAATAGAACTCTTCTATGCGTTATGATACGACTATAAATTGTGCTAAGTACATTGCTATGCTTGGTGTAACTTTTATACATACACCTAAGTAAATTATAGGTAACCCCAATCCAACCCCCCAATCTTGCTGTTACAGCTGGATCCCGTGCTCCTTCTCATCGTAACGGAGGCTACTTGGCTGAAGATGGTTGTCCTGATTCCCAGGTGGTACTGGCCAAGCAGTTGCTAGAAGAAGGAGGACGAGGTATCGTTGTTTACTAATTTTTTTATTGATATATTGAGGATAATAGTTAAAGTGGGGCTGTTCTTCGTCAAGGACGAGAGATGAATAACAGACGAGGGGAGGGGATAGCCGGTGGTGTGCCCCCTACTTGAAAAAAGTACATATGTATACTTCATAATTATATCTTGTGTTTTCCTGTGTTGATTGTAAAAACTATCACTAATCCCAAGGTAGAATTAGGAGGGTAATATGTGGAACGGAACCATTAGAATATTCTCTCGCTAATGCAAGTTTAGCTGTAATAAGGACTCGTCGGTAGCTAAGGCGAAAAGGGCGGTGGGTTGTAACAAAGCGTTATTTTGGAAGGTACAGGTTGTTTCTTGGGAATCCAAATCGAAACTTTTCAGCAAGTGGTTGAATTTGTTCTGCTATATCCAATGCTATGTATATATATATACCATATGGTGCTGAATTATGGGGAGAGGGGTTCTCCGAACAAATAGAAATAGTGCAATCCACTTTCATCAAAAGTTCGTTATGCTTACCTACTAGCACACCCTCTAATTAGCTGCGTTTAGAAACGGGCCGATTACCCCCTTCAAGTCGGTAATATTTGAAGGGGCCCTTGCATTGCTCTTGAGGATCCTCCGAATGGATGACGAAAGATTGTCGAACAAAACGTACCTACATTAAATTTTACTTGAAGCGTAGCAGACATCGTATGAACGGTTCAGAACTCCGTAAACACTTTAACTCACTCAAAGAAGAAAATTTAATCCATTTATTTTTTTATATATCCAATTTACGAACCGTTCCGCATGTTTCACTTGGCTATGAGCTAACTTGTGAATATGTCTATGAAAGAACTATTTCAGGCATTACGCGATCTATTGGAGCTGGAAGGCAAAAAAAAATATGCAATTTATAATTTCGTTGCAAAATGTCTGATGTTGAGAGCTTCACTACCTAGGCAACTTATAGTTGCTGTACTGCTAACGTCACCAATTATTGTTTATAATTACATGATTAGCAAGTGCCTACCTAATGTAGGCGTAGGATGAGCGTATATTATTATGTAGCATATATCGTCGGGTCAGAGGTAAAATTGAACAAGTAGCATTTGACAAATTTTACAGGAGAGCCATCTGAATTTTTGGTCATTTTTGAAATCGGGCCAGTACCAGGTTTCCTCAGTACATTTCCTCGTCTAACATGATTTTTTCTTTCGTTAATACCATCTTCTGTTCATATGAGGTGATAATATTTCCAATAGTAATCTTAAATTGAAGTTATTAAAAAAACTAAAGAGAAACTGGACTTGTTAATTTTTACCTCGAAACACATAGTGAATGCTCAGCAGTTGTTCACATCACTAAAACTCGGAAAAATTACTATTCTATCTATTTAATCTGGTAAATCATGGTTTTCTCACCTTCTCAATTCCGTTATTTTCAGTCCAGCAGAAACAAAAGCCTCTATTAGGTTTCAAGCACTTTATCAGATGTCCCTGAGCAAACGCGGCATTGACTTTAGATCGCCCTAGTTACATATGCCGTTTGTTCATTTTTACCTGAACAAAATGAACCCTTTGAAAGGTGTAAAAAAGAAAAGAAAATCTATAATTACCAATAGCAGGGTAGTAAATAAATAAATCAACCTTTTATACCTTTCATACAAATTAGGTATTAAGTTTATTAGGATGAAATAGCAAAAGTAAATGAAATAAATTCTTCCTTGGTCCTAACCTACCTAATGGGCCCTCGAAATATTATAAAAGTAATATAAACTGAGAAAATTAAAGAAATCTGAGTAAAAAGTTTTGTGGTCTGGCCTGGCCTCGAACCCACGACGTCACGAGAAGTAAGGCTGGGTCGACCCAGGAACCCCCTCCAACCGGTGATGCTGCGAGGTCTCGAACGTTCCCGAACACGAGGCGAGCACGGAGTAAGTTCAGATTCGCTTGCTGCCTCTGGAAATCCTAAAATCAATGAGGCCTATTTGAGTTGATGTTTGCTTGGGAGGGGTAACGGCGTAAGTTGCTAAATTCAAGCGAACAAGCTCACCAGAAACGTTGTGCGGTCGGTAGAGATGGTCAGGAGGTTGTAAGTGTTGATGGGATACTGCGACCCGTTTAGCGACGAGTACGAACTATTTTGCTTTAGCAAGTAGGTGCTAGGATGCTTGACGTAGCGATCAAGAACATCAGTTCGTAACTGTCGACCCCCGTGAAGACGACGGGAAGCTGTGCCGACAAACTCCCCCTCCTCACTGTTCAGTCCACCTCCAAAATGAGTGTGTTGAGGGCGGCTGTGTAGACAGGATCCAGAGAAGACGAGCAGGTCGGAGTTTAATCCGGCGGTAAATCCTTAGCGGTGCGATAAGGGGACCAGGCCGAGACGAACTAACGAATAAAACTAAAACTATCTTCAACATTCCGCCCACCAAATTTGGGCAAAGCAAATTTTTGGATTGTCAGTAGGAGCTGGGAAAGGAATCGGTCATGAGGTGTGGAAGTGGTACGAGATTGGCTACGTGCCTGCAAAACATGGAGTTGCCCCGGCGAACTGTGACTACTCGAACAACGTCGTCATCTCCTGGATGGACTTCAGCCACCCTTGCGATTTTCCATTGCATCGGTGGCGAGCTCTCCTTCAGGAGCACGAGATCTCCAACTTCCAGATTCTTTCTAGTCTGAACCCATTTGGGACGCCTCTGGAGGGTCTGGAGATATTCAGAACTCCATCGTTCCCAGAAATGTTCACTCATTCTGGTAACGAGTTGCCATCTGCTGAGCAGGTTTTCTTTTATGTCCAACAAGGACGGTTCAGGAGAAGCGATGAGTGGACCGCCCACCAAGAAGTGACCCGGGGAGAGATAATCGTTCTCTCCAGGGTCTGTAGAAAGAGGGCATAAAGGCCTTGAGTTGAGAATGGCCTCGACTCTGGCAAACCATGTAGCAATCTCTTCAAAAGTTAAGTTCATGTTTGAAGCTATGAGTCTTAGGTACCGCTTCACCGACTTCACACCTGCTTCCCAGATACCCCCCATGTGAGGGGTCTGGGGTGGGTTGAAGTGCCAGGTGATCCTTGTATTGATGGCATATTTGAGGAGATCTTGTTTGGTGTTTTGAGAGGCAAACCAGCGATAAAGCTCTTTGAGATATTTAGCTGCTCCCAAGAAGTTGCTTCCATTGTCGGTGTAGACGTGAGCTGGGATCCCCCTGCGTGACGTGAATCTTTGGAAAGAGGCAAGGAACGCTTCCGTTGTAAGTCGGGTAACGGCTTCCAGGTGAAGGGCCTTTGTAGACATGCAGACATATAGACATAGATACACCTTCCCAATTGCTGCATTGCGTCTGCTCGATTCCTTTAGGGGAAAGGGTCCAGCAAAGTCTATGCCTACATGCTGAAAAGCCCGCCCACCATTAACCCTGTAGCTTGGCAAGTCACCCATAAGGGGCGTGACGACTGATGCTCTGGAAGTGTAGCAGGGCTTGCAGCGAAATCCTCTAACACGGATGAGCCTTCGAAGAGAGGGGATCCAAAACTGCATCTGGATTACAGCTTGAAGAGTCGTTGGTCCAGGATGCAGGTAAATTCTGTGAAAATGGTCCACAAGAAGAACACTAAGGTGTGCTTCATAAGGAAGAAGAATTGGATGTTTGCGGGATTCTGGGAAAGACGCATTCTTTAATCTCCCACCAACACGCCAAATTCCTTCTTCATCCACATAAGGTTTTAGATTGGAGTACTTTACCAACATCTGTTTGTGGTCATGGAAGTAGTACAACTGGACGCCCTTTATGCACATCTTAAGGCCTTCATCAAATTCTGTTTTCCGTAAAGGCCCCTGAAACCACTTGCAGCAACAACACTTCATGTGCTTCACGTTGTATAGCCATCGCTGTACACAGCCTGCGGCCCTAATCAAGGTCATGTAGGATGAGAACCTGGAGATCCAAATTATCAGGCTGTCTGGTGGACTAATAGAGACGAGTGAACTTGTCTCAACAGCTTTCGACTCCGGGACTTCTGAAGGAAGGTTGATGCTGGACCTTGGCCACTTTTCAGGGTTTAAGGAAATCCAGGGCGGTCCGGTCCACCAAAGACTGTGAGTTATTAGAAAAGAAGGAAGGATTCCTCGCGATGCTACGTCCGCAGGATTTTCCCTTGAGGCAATGTGATTCCAGGCTGATGTAGCCGTGAGTTCCTGGATCTTTGCAACGCGGTTGGCAACAAAGACTTTAAGCCGATGTGGTGGCGTGTTGATCCAAGCCAAGGCAGTTGAGGAGTCAGTGAAGAATGCTGGGGGTTCAATAGGCAATTCCAGGGTCTCAATGTGGGGTAGAACCGAGGAGTAGAGTTCAGCCAAAAGAAGAGCGCCTGATAGTTCAAGCCGAGGAACAGACTGAACTTTGGTAGGGGCAAGCTTTGACTTGGATGTGAGCAAAAACACCTTGCAGACAGTGGGTGAGACGACTCTCAAATACAGCACTGCAGCATACCCCTTGTTTGAAGCATCTGCAAAGCCCACTATCTGTACCAAGTCAGTGTCAGTAGATACGCCGAGGAAACGAGGAATCTTCAGCTCTGACAGCAAGGGTAACTGCTCAACAACATTTGCCCATGAAGTCTCCAGGTCTGGAGTCATGGGTTGGTCCCAGTCGAGGTTGCGCAACCACAGTTCCTGAATGAATCCCTTCATCAAGAATGTGGTAGGCGTCAAGAACCCCAGAGGGTCATACAATCGAGCAACTGTTGACAGGATTCCTCTTTTAGTGTAGCTGGGGTTAGGCTGCCCGATTGAAAATGAGAAGCAATCCAAAACAGGATCCCATTGAAGACCAAGTATTTTAGTGAACTGGTCCTCAGGAGTCGACAAATCAACAGGATCAGTTTTAGATAAAGGCTGTACCTTATTCAGTAGCTCCTTTGCGTTGCTACTCCATTTACTCAGCTCAAATCCACCAAGCCTCAGGATTTTGATGAGTTGATCTTGGAGAGTAAGAGCCTCGGTAACAGACGATGCGCCTGTCAATATGTCGTCCACATAAATATCTTTTAGTAGGGCATTGGCAGCTAAAGGAAACTTGCTACCATGGTCTAGTACTAGCTGTCGTACGACTCGTTGTGCTAGGTAGGGGGCACATACTAGTCCATATATAACCGTGCTGAGTTCATAGCGTTCAACAGGTTGTTTATGGTCGAATCTCCAATAGATTTGCATGTATTGGCGATCTTGTGGAGAGACTTCAATCATCCTGAACATTTTTACAATGTCAGTTGAAAAGGCAATCCGATGATATCTGAATCGGAGTATAACAATGCGGATATCGTTTTGGAGTTTTGGTCCGGTCAGAAGGTGTTCGTTGAGAGACCCTCCTGTAACTTGAGCACTAGCATCGAAGACCACCTTCAGCTTTTCACCTTCTGGCATATCCTTCAGAATGCAGTGGTGAGGTATAACGAATTTTGCAGGAGAACTTGCTGGAGACATGTGCTGGAGTTGCAGGTATTCATAAAGGAAGTCATGGTACTTCTGTTTCATTGGGAGGTTGTTCATCAACTTCTTTTCTAGGCTGTGAAACCGCCGAAGGGCCATGGTGGAAGAGTCTCCAACAGCTGGATGCTCATCTCGAAATGGAAGACAGACACCATAACGGCCATTCTCCAGACGGTAGTGGGTTTTGCTGAAGTGTAGCTCACATTTTTGATCCTCGGGGTTGACAATGTGGATAGCTGGAAGGGGTTCCTCCTGTTGCCAAAACCGCTGGAGCTGGTAGTTGATATTGTTTGAGTTATCAACCATAAGAAGTGAAGTCGATGTAGCCGCAATTCCCGTACCAAACTTTCCCATAACAATCAAGCCAAAAATGGAAGGAAGAAGCTTCGGACCTTCGGAATCCAACTCCTTGATTCCACCTGTCCAGATTTCGGTGAATAGGTCTGCCCCTAGGAGGAAGTCCACAGTGCTAGGCTTCCAGAAGGCTGGATCCGCAAGTCTAAGTCTCTTGCACTTGTCTATGACAGACTGAGGCAGTACTGCAGAAGGTAAGAGAGATGTGATGGTTGAGACTACAATCGCCTCTGTGGTGAGTTGTTTAGAAGTACTAGCTCTAGACTTGATGGTACACATCACCTTCCCTTTAGACCCTTTGAATAGGGTCTGACCAATTCCAGATATCAGCCGGTCGGCTTTCATCATCTTCAGGCCAAGTCGATTCAGGCAGCGGGACGTTATGAACGAACTCTGGCTTCCTGAGTCAATTACCAGCCTTACGGTCTGAAACTGACCTCTTCCATCCAGTATACTTGCAATGGCCGTTCCTAATACAACTTGTCCTTCCTTGATGTTGGATGCAGAGAGACTCGTTGATTCTGATAGAACGCTACAAGCTGCAAGGCTGGTATTGTTGCCACTGTTTGAAGGAGGGTGTATGGATGCATGATGGCGCTCGGGGCAAAAACGGCAATGCCATTTTGACGTGCAGTCTTTGACCTGATGGCCATGTGATAAACAATTCACACAGCCCGTCCAATTCTTCAGTAGATCACGTCGTTCTCGTCCAGCTGTCTCATTGAAAACTTGGCAATTTAATAAGTGATGTGGTTCCCCTTTACAGGCTACGCAGACGGAGGCATCAGAGTTGACCGATCTTACATGTGGCGAGGTCTTGGATGGAGTAGAGGCCTTGCTGGCGATGAGAGCGGTTTTATGGACGTTCTTGGGCTTAGGTGGATTTGATGTCTTCGGCGTGTTCTGAGAGGCGTCTGAAGAGCGTTGCTTATTTTCTGCTAAGGGATTATTGTTGCCAGCCAGTTGGAGAGCAATCACACGTTCCCGTATGAACTTCGTGAGCTGATCAAAAGTTGGGAAGGTGTTTTTATCTTGCTTCATCTCAAAAAGCTCTCTAGTATGAGAATCGAGACAGCGGATAGACAAGTGGAACAATATGAATTGTGCCTCATCTCTGATATTCAGCAACCTGAAAGCCGCAACATTGTCGCAGACAGAGGAGAGAAATTGGTTGAGAGCATCTGGGGTGGCCTTTCCTTGAAGAATCTTGGAATTAAGAAGCTGGTCCAAATAGGCAGAAGCCAGCATCCGCTTGTTCTCATATGTGTCTTGAACAGCCTGCCACGCTAAGGGGTAATTGGTCTCTTCCACCCTAAATGATGAGATTACACTTAGAGCAGAACCCCTGAGAGATGCTCTCAAGTATTGGAATTTTTCAATTGCAGAGAGCTTCTCTTGATGAACCATAGAGATGAAGGAGTCTCTGAATTTTGGCCACTGTAGTAGCTGCCCATCGAAGGTGGGAAGATTCATCTTTGGCAGATTTCTTGCTGGCCTCAGTTCTGTAACTGTCACATTGGCGGGGTCAGTTTGTGCCAAATTGATGTCTTCTGACTTTAGCAGCTCAATCTTGCCATTTGTAGAATAGTAGTCACTCCTGATCTTGTTCTTCAACTTCTTGTCATCATCTGAAGGGAATGCTGACGCCCTTTTGTTCAGGTCATAGAGATTTCCAAGCTGAGACCAAAGTTCGTCAAATTTGCGAAAATGTGTATCCATGTTCCCTTTCATACCTTTCAGGTTGGCCCTGACGGCATTCGATGAAGTAGCTGGATCAGAAACATTTTTCTTGGCATAGTTGTAAACAAATTCTATCTCATCAGCAGAATCTGTCATTTGGCGACGAATAGCTCCAGCCCTTTCCTCCAATGAAGGCTGTGATCGGCTTTCAACTTCATCTGCGGCAGTGGACATGGTTGATAGGTCCGATGGAAAAAGGTAGAAGAGATAGGTAGGTGTATGGGAGGAATGATCCAGGAAGGATAAATCCTAAATTACAATGATAGTGAAGTAAAAGGAAAACCTGTTGATGGAAAGAAATGACAGAAATAAGCCCGAACAAAAAACAATTCGAAGAACATGAACAGTAATGACATACAAGGGTAGGTAAATAGGGACTGTAATAACGTGAATGAAGAAATGTATGGCTTTATACCAATAAAATGCAGTGGAAGTCTTATAGAATTTTTTCCAAGAGTTACTATATAATTTTAATTTTATTTTTGAGAATATTCTATAGAGAGTTTGATTTACTTGGTATCACACTTGAGAGTTCATGTACCTAAGTAACCACGCTCTGCTACCAGAAATGAAAGGTGTAAAAAAGAAAAGAAAATCTATAATTACCAATAGCAGGGTAGTAAATAAATAAATCAACCTTTTATACCTTTCATACAAATTAGGTATTAAGTTTATTAGGATGAAATAGCAAAAGTAAATGAAATAAATTCTTCCTTGGTCCTAACCTACCTAATGGGCCCTCGAAATATTATAAAAGTAATATAAACTGAGAAAATTAAAGAAATCTGAGTAAAAAGTTTTGTGGTCTGGCCTGGCCTCGAACCCACGACGTCACGAGAAGTAAGGCTGGGTCGACCCAGGAACCCCCTCCAACCGGTGATGCTGCGAGGTCTCGAACGTTCCCGAACACGAGGCGAGCACGGAGTAAGTTCAGATTCGCTTGCTGCCTCTGGAAATCCTAAAATCAATGAGGCCTATTTGAGTTGATGTTTGCTTGGGAGGGGTAACGGCGTAAGTTGCTAAATTCAAGCGAACAAGCTCACCAGAAACGTTGTGCGGTCGGTAGAGATGGTCAGGAGGTTGTAAGTGTTGATGGGATACTGCGACCCGTTTAGCGACGAGTACGAACTATTTTGCTTTAGCAAGTAGGTGCTAGGATGCTTGACGTAGCGATCAAGAACATCAGTTCGTAACTGTCGACCCCCGTGAAGACGACGGGAAGCTGTGCCGACAAACTCCCCCTCCTCACTGTTCAGTCCACCTCCAAAATGAGTGTGTTGAGGGCGGCTGTGTAGACAGGATCCAGAGAAGACGAGCAGGTCGGAGTTTAATCCGGCGGTAAATCCTTAGCGGTGCGATAAGGGGACCAGGCCGAGACGAACTAACGAATAAAACTAAAACTATCTTCAACACCCTTTGCTTTAATTTGGTAAAAATGAACAACTCCCACTTGTACATTTCTATTTGAATGAATAATTGCCAAATTCACATTCAGTTTATAAGTAAAAAACCACAGTTATGCAGCATGGCTATAAGAGCGAATTTTCGAAGTTTTCGGCATCTTCCTCCTCCGCCTAAAATTTTCTGAAAATTAATTTTCGGCCAATGTTTTCCCAACTTGATACCATACAAAATTAAAACAGGAGTAGTTTTACGCAAAGTAAAATTTGGGGTGGAAGGAGGGGAAGGGGGAAATCAAAAATGTTTTGAATACCAGAAGAGTAGGTATTGGGTACGTAACAAATTTTTTGTTCCATTTTTTGCCGAGTAACACCTCGGTTTGTAGATTTTCCAACGCTGAACACGATGGTGAAGTCAGAATTGCGATATCCCATTCCGTTATCAGATTAGAGCAGACGAACCAGGAAGAACATCTCAAGAAATAACCACGTTCCTTCATCTTCAAAGTGCTCCAGTTTGAGAATGGAATGAGATATCGCAATTCTGATTTCACCATCGTGTTCAGCGTACAAAAACCTTTAAAATGAGGTGTCACTTGTCAGACTTTTTCATTTTGGGAATTTATGGGTAATTTTCCCCCCCTAAAACTCCCCAAAACTCCCCCTTAGAGTGACCCGATTCTGCCCATCTTCGAACTTAGCCTGTCGATTGCCAAGACAGATTTTTCGTGCAAATTTGAACTTTTTATCTCAATTCTTTCGAGAGTTATCGTCTGGAATGACACATACATATATAAATATATAAATATATATATATATATATACATATAATTTTTGGTGTCCTTCGGCAGGGAATTCAGGATGGTCTGAAACGGATTTTGGTATAAAAATCTTTCGGAAATTCGAGTTTTAAAAATTTTGGACCGAGAACAATAGCTTCCTTTTCTTCGAAAATTCGCTAAAATGAACTAATGACATTTTTGTTCGTTTTTACCTGAACGAAATGAATCCGTGTTCAAGCTTCAATTGTGGCAAACGTTAATAACTCCCACTTGTACATTTTTATCTGTACATTTGTTTTTATCTGTTGTACATTTTTTACTTCCCCCGTGCATATAAGTAAAAATGTACACATGGTAGGTACTTGATAACTTTTACCAGACTGTAGGGTTGAGTTCTTTCCATATTTTTCCTTCAGGTAAATCCGTATAAATGTCATTTGTTCACTGAAGACGTTTTTTTTCGTTAAGGTAAAACTTTTTTTGGAATTTTTTATCGAATCGACGAATTGATTCAACATTTTAACCTATTTGGGAGACGATAACGTTCCCTAGCACCGGAATAACTAAAAACATTATTTTCCGAAAAAATGTTACTTGTTCACTTTTACCTCTCACCCGACGATATTATAGATTTCTTTGTAGCGCGGAAATTTTGATTTTGAGTTTTATATTCCTTAGGAAGGATTGGTTTCTTATTTTGTTCTTCATGTATTATTATTATTGAGTTGATAACTCGAATGAACTTCGTAACAATCCATGATTACTAAATAAAACGTATATCTATCTATCGCTAGTCCCATAGTCCCATCAATAGTCACATCAAATTTCAGAGCGTAGTCTGGATGGTACTTGAAAAACCTCGAAACGCTGGTGTCATTCTCCGACGGCTTCAAGAGAATTTTGTGCGACAGCGACGGATAATGGATAATTTATCAAGACGAGGAGCATTTGGGCACTATAATTGAACTCATAATCAACACTGATGACACTCATAATTGAAAGAACGTTCCTCAGAGACACCGAATAGGATAATATATTAAGAAGTTTATTGAAAATTGCAAGATATTCAGACACAATTAGTAAAGGGGGAATGTAAGCGTAGTGGCTCAAGATTCTTTTTTACTAACACTATTATATTGTGCCTTTGTATGATCTTTGCAGATGATGACGTTGATCAAGAGCAGAACGATCGTTTGGGAGTTTACTGGCTGATCAAGGCCTCCGAGCAAGGGCATGTTGAGGCTACCAATATGCTTCAGAAATGTTTGGAGACTGGAAGAGGTTCGTTTGAGCCTATTCCCTTCAAGTCATAGATTTAGCTACCATAAGAAAGTTATTTATCATATATCACTCTCTAGAGGGTCCTCCAGCCATGTACATTGGTTAGATGACCCGGTTGTAAATCCGCTGCCCTTTCTGGGAAATGAGCAAAGGACCCCGCACTTTTTCTATGTAGAAGTGGTTTCACTAGATCGAGCCAGAATTTGGCACGGGGCTTCCTTTCAGTCTCCTGAACAAAAGTCTCAATGGGCACAAAAAAAATCTACCGTCAGGATTTTGAGCTATGGCCAGATTAAACGCTTCAAGTTCGACTTTTTAAACACCTTCAATTGCTTATATCTCTCTAGGGATGCATTTTAGAGAAAAAAGTGCAAGAGTAAAACCGTCTTTCGTCCAAACAACTCGATGCCATACTTGTGTTAAGTCAAAAAATGTTTCTTAACGTTTCTTATATTTTCTTATACATAAGCACACGGGGACTTATTGGCCAAAAATGAAGAAACATTTTTTGACTTAAAACAAGTATGGCATCGAGTTGTTTGGACGATTTTAAGACGGTTTTACTCTTGCACTTTTTTCTCTAAAATGCATCCCTAGAGAGATAATATAAGCAATTGAAGGTGTTTAAAAAGTCGAACTTGAAGCGCTTAATCTGGCCATAGCTCAGAATCCTGACGGTAGATTTTTTTGTGCCCATTGAGACTTTTGGTCAGGAGACTGAAAGGAAGCCCCGTGCCAAATTCTGGCTCGATCTAGTGAAACCACTTCTACATTGAAAAAGTGCGGGGTCCTTTGTGGCAGTGATTTCGGAACAGGACCAGGTGACAGTGTGCAGGTCGTTGTTTTGATCAAGATGTAGATTTGTCGACCTTTCACTATTATTTCCTATAGACATTTTCTGTTATGGGCATATGACTGTAACTGCTGTGTTCAGAAGAATCCAGTACCAGAACTTTGAGGAGGCCAGCAAATTCATCAACCTTTCCCGTCTCGAACCCAATCTGACATAGAAATTGTGTGGCATTATGCGGTCTCGAGTTTCTGTTAGTTTGTAATGTTTTGCCAAAATCGAATTGGTTGACAGTGTGAATTCCCCCGCGAGTCCGTCTTTTTTCTTCATATACTTACACCCTTTTTCACAGCTTTATCGACCTTGATTTCCGGTAAAATAGAAGTTATGTTTCAAAATCTGCATCTAAATCCGGCTCGGAGCTCAAATTTAAGTATTCTGCCAATTGTATTAACACAAAAGCGGCACTAAACTGCTACCTAATGTGGACAACTGTGCCACGCAGTTTGTTTCTCATGTTTTCCTGCCCTGTTGTGCAGTTACTGCGTGACGCACCTCAATTTGCGCCACCTAATACTTCAAACAGCTCTGTCATCGTCTTGGCTAGCACAAATCGGAATAGGGTTTTGATAGTACCACTCATCATTTTTCCAATTCGGCTTCCATTTATAACATCTCCCAGTGGGAGTAGCCATTCCATCCGTAGTGAGAGGGTGATCAAAACCATTCGGTTCATAAGCAATTCATCATTAAAACCATAGTTACATTTTCTTCTTGTTTTACTTGAAGTAATTTTTTTTTTATTATCTTAACACGATGATTTTGCTTCCCCAGGAATCAACGATTTGAATATTGGGGATGTGAAAGCATGTCTGGACATGCCACAAGCTGAAAAAGTGTCACGTCATGCCGCTAGGGAGTTATTTGCCAAGTGAGTATCCTTTTTTCCCTAATAATTTATATATTTTTTATATCAGTAACATAATAACTGAGCTTACGCCCATTAAGTTCATTCCTGTATTCTAATATGATAAAAATAAAAAAAATAAAAATAAAAAACCCCTGGGTTAATTTTTTAACCCAGTGGCTATATGACTCAAGAGAACACTCAATACACTCTTATCACAAGGTCAAGAGATTTTGTTCTATCAAGTCGCCAGATGACTTTGTTGTTGTCTTAGAGAGGGAGAATTTCTAGGGAGGTATTCCAAACCCTTTATCTCGAACATGCTGAGTTCCAGCCAGTGTTCTGAGCTTGTTGTTACCACATCGTGTGTCGTGATTTAGGCTTGGATAGGAAACTACCTGCACTGCCTGTTGATTATAAGTGAAGGGAAAAGCTAAAGCTGAAGGAACAGATTGTTTTCGAAGTAATTCACCATGTATTCGAATGCCCTATGTAGGAAACCCCCTACTTGACGTGGTTGTATACTTTTTCTCTGAGGAAACGGTCTAATCCATTACTTAGGAAGCGAATTAGTTTTTATGTGCATACTAGTACCTAAAATATCCGACTTTTATACAGATACTTTTTCAGAGGATTTTATCAAGTTGTGCTTCTGAAGTAGTGCCTCGAACAGATAACATCACCTGAAAGGTAATCATAAAATATTCGAATTAAAAGTAGCATAGGAAAAGGAATTATAGTTGATCGAGAGCAAGGACCGAGTGAGCATAGCAGGGCTGAAAAAAAGGTTCACTGGGCAAGCAGCTGGGGCCCTGAAGGGCTTAGCGCCCGAGACACAGGGGCGCCACAGTGTCGAGTAGCAGAATGGTTAATTTACTGGTTCGTATTTCAGTCTCTCTCAAGGAGAAGACTTCATTACCAGTGATCAGCTTTTTGAAGAGATGGAACGAACTCAGCAAGGTGTCCGAAAAGAAATCCGAGAAAGCATTGAAGACACAGTTCAGCCACATTGCAGCAAGGATACTGGTAAAAGAATTTCTGCAGAGTTCAAATGTGAAACTAGTTTTCTACAACGTTGAAAACCTTCAAGTTTGTTTAATATTGGTTGCTACCTAAATATTTTTAACATTTTAGATTGGGTTTCGAGAGTATATGTGAGCCCAGAGAAGCTTACTGAAGACATGTTGGTGTCCGCAGCGAGTCACCACTCACGGGGCGAGCTCCCCATTGTCCACAGGGTTATGATGATTAACAAATCTCAGAACCACAAAACCTTCCTCCAGGCTTCACTTCTGTCCCCCATCGACGCAGTCAAATCCTCCTATGGATATTTCATCGATTCTATCGGTTAGTGTGTCAAGTTTAAAGTATCTAACCCAATCTCACAGTTTGACAGCAGGAGAGACATGCAACCGTTCAGGTCTTGCTGAACAGCAGGATCTAAATCAAGTGCGTGCAGGTTCACCAAAACTTGTAAGGGCATCTGCTTGGGTACAATGTACTGACTAGAACTTCGTTGCTATAAGTAGTTTAGAATTGCAGCAGTACCAGAGAGGGGAGGGTGCGAGAACCACAGCAAAATTTCTGTTCTCAGTGGATTGGTTTTTATGTGTTGTTTGTATTTTACTCATTCAATTTCCCAATTCAGTACGAATTTCTCAAAGAACACACTTGACAGTTCCTAGTGTGGTAGAGGAAACTGATTTTGTTGTTTCCATAAAAATCCATTGCACTGCTTGATTCAGTTGGATTTTGTTTCAGGACGTCGACCCATCAGATCGTTTGTGCCTTTGAATGCTGCCGTTTTCCAAACACTAGTCATCCTCTCGGTCTACTCATTCCTTGGCTTCGACGGTCTCATAGAAGCTATACCCTCCTTTTTGTTCTACGCTGCTCTAGCTGTCATGGTGATTACCACCTGCCAAATCCTCACAAAAAAATGGGAATTCGATCAGCTCAAGCAGTGAGTTCTCATTTATAAGCTACATAAAGTAAATTTTGTTTTTTGGGGTTTTTTTGGGTTATTATTCTGTGAATAATACACCTATGTAATCGCTCAGCAAACAATTTTTATAATACCCCCTCAAAATGTTTTCTTTTACGTTTCAAGATGTGTAGATTCCAAAATTGCAATGTCCGCCGTATCACGCGTAACTACTTCATTTTCGGTCTAAAAAATTCGTTCTTTCGCACACATGTTCCGTTTGGGCCCTAGTTATGTCCCGAAACTTTGCAGTCCGGTCGGAAGATACCCAGGGGTGTTATGAGTGAAAAACGCTGCAAAGTCCTTGTCACATGGGTTTATTATTCTATTGGACACACCTACAGAAATGTTGGCTGTTCATTTACTGTTTCTTTCATGTGGAATAATTGAAATAGCTATTTCCGATGGTTTCCATTAATTTTGGCCCCTAAAACACAAATTAGGTACGCTCCTTTTTTTTTAATAACCATCTTTGATCATTGGTAGTACCATTTAATCGTCTTGATCCACGTGTTGACACTTTTTCCAGTGTTGTTTCACGATTTCCCAGGTTTTTAACTCATAAAAAAATCAATTTTGGGAGCTGAAAGTTTGGTAGAACTCAATTCTCCACTCTTTGGTCAAAATCGACTTCATATTCGGTCGTCTCGTCCCCAAAAACATGGAAAAAGATATCTCAGAAGCTCATGTTACTAACATGTGGCTAAAACTCAAAAAGTACCTATTTTTACACACATTTTCACTCATAACACCCCTGGGTATATTCCGATCGGGCTGAAAAGTTTCGGGACACAACCAGGGCCCAAATGGAGCATGTGTGCGAAAGAACGATTTTTTAGACCGAAAATGAAGCCGGTACACGTGATACGGCGGACGGTGGACGGACATTGCATTTTTGGGATTTACGCACCTTGAAACGTAAAAGAAAAAATTTGAGGGGGTGTTATACAAAATTTTTGATGAGCGAATACATAGTTGTATTATTCACAGAATAATAAACCAAAAAAGGAGCCGAGATCGTGTTTTTGGGAGGCCAAAATTGGTAAAAACCATCAAAAATCACTATTTCAATTATTGCACAAGAAACAATAACTGAACAGCGACATTTCTGTTGGTATGTCCGACAGAATAATACACCCGTATAACAAGGACTTTGTAGCGTTTTTTTTCTTTTTTTTTCCAGTTCATTAAAGTTTAGGTTTTGTTTTCTGAAGTGTGATTTGTTGCTCACCATTTGAGTAATAAAGGCGGAGATTATTGATGGGATTTTATTAGAAATGCTCGCATGGATTCTCAGTGGGCGCGATTCTTGTGCTAATTTCAACCACATTTGTTAAAATTTGTTTGTTAGCTATCAACATTCTTATTATGTTTCAGGTGGTCTAACCTCTTGGTTGCTTGGGGAGGGCCTGGTGTGAATCCAGAGCAAGCCCAGTGGACCCACTGCACCAGTAACATCTATCCCTGCTTTGTGTTTCTCTTCTCTCTCATAGCTAACATCTTGCTCACGCCCTTTGTCTCCCGTTACAACATACCCTCTTCGGAGATCACTGTCGTATCTGTGATTGCCTCCCTTCTCATACTCTACAATTTCTCTGTTAGTTATATTCTGTAAAACCTGTTATTTTACGTTGAAGTGTTGGCTTTTTTTTTTTTCATGTTCCTTTCCATGTTAATTACTTACATTCAATTTTTCCAGTGGTACAAAGGGAAACTGGACTATTTAGCTCTGGTGTCTTTTGGTGTTGGAATGCTTGCGAGGTACCCCTATGAGACTGATGATGTGGTGTCAACAAGCTGGCGTTTCATGGATGTTAGGGTTCCTAATTTCGCTTCCTACGTTGTGGGTAAGGATGATCTTGATAGTATTTACTGGTGGAGAGTAAAGCTTCTACATACGAGTATTGGCAGATAATGTTGTCAGAGGTTGTTGTCCAGTGAATTGTGCTCATCTGGGCAACCTCTATGTTGTAAACCTCCGTCGTTAGGGTGGAACAACTATTGGGACATGGCATCAATCGCCTTTTGATGAGCTCAGTATATCGTAATTATGCTGACACTCCAAAGGGTGGAAAGGGGGTGGGGAAGCCAATTGATTGTATGTATTATCAAAGGGGCAGGTTATTAGTAAAGGAATCCTTCTGGGAAACCTTTGGGCTTATCCTTCTGGTAAGCCCACAAAAGTGGGTGGAGTATGGTGAATTGCTCAGCACATAGGTACTACCCAACCAAGCTGCGCTACCGTGTGACTGAGTATAGCAGTGGGAGTGGACCCTCGATTGTCCCCCTCCTTGACCAGCAAGATTATCACCGGTTAAGAAGAGATATCGATTAGGCTTCCGCTCACCGATCCCATCTCCACCGGAAGAAAAAATGTATCGAGAACAGCCACACTGTTACATACTAATACACGAAAAATGCGAAAAATACACTGTTATACTGGTTTTGGTGATCAAACCGTCATCAGTAACAAACAGTAGCTTAACAAGTATTGTTAACAAGTGTTAACAAGTTATTGTTTGTTACTGACGATGATTTGATCACCGAAACTGGTATAACAGGGAAAAATACACTGTTATACCGGTTTCGGTGATAAAACCATCATCAGTAACAAACAGTAACTTAACAAGTTATTATTTGTTACTGACGATGGTTTGATGGCCTGTTGCTGGTAACAGTAAGCAAAACCAGTATAACAGAGTATTTTTCGCGTTTTTCGTTTATTAGTGGAAATAGACAACTTTTCAATATCTGTTTTACTTTGAAACGGGTTTCCACGATTTCTTCACGAGTGATACATTAATATTCGTTATTATCTTAGTTCAGAGGTTGGTGTGTTGCAGTCAGCTCCTTGGTAATCCCAAGGATTGTTGTTGTTGTTAACAGTAAGCTAAAACGGTTGTCGACTCCCTTAGATCAGACCATAAAATGCATGTCAGCAATGTCAACATAGCTATACACTGCCATGTGTCCATAATCTGTACCTACCTACCTGAATCCTAGTTTACTGCTACTTGTTAAACCTACTTCGAAACATTAACTTACGTCATCCCTAAGCTGTGCGTTGTAATGATTGGTGAAAGATTGCATTGGTTTTTTCAGGCAATGGAATCGAGTTCTGTTTGAACTTCAAAGTCATCTTCTTCCTCATGATGCCTGGGTTGTTGATAAAAATGGCGTCTCGGGACAGATGGAAGGGAGTTTACATTTCATTGGTTCCTCATCTCATCTCGCTCTCTTGGTGGCACATGGCTGTTATTGTTTCCAATGGTAATATCCTTTATGTATTGACCCAACAATGATCTGTCTGAAGGCAGACATACAAGATATAATTAGTAAGTAGTAGGTATTCGAGAACTTGTGATACAAACTATACCAAATCTTTAATCAAAGTCATACAAAACAAGTGAAACTAAATTAGACTCAAATATGTTCTTACTAAGATGGATTATTACGAGGCTGACCACTTCCTGTTCTTATTCCAGGTGCAACCAAATTCGGCCTGATCAGGAGTTGCTTAGCTGTGTTGGTGGTGATTCTTTTTGTGCCACTTGCTGGGCTCACAGTTGTGGTGCTACCGATGATTGCTGTGCTCAGGTTCTTCTTGGCCACCGAGACCGTCCTGCCTGTCTCAGTCACAACGGCAATGTCCTGTTTCTGCCTTGTCCTCCTCCTCTACCTGGGAACGCGCCCGACTCGGACTGGCAGGGTAGTTGGTTGGATCCAGGTCAGTGGAGGATATAATCCGTATATCACCCATACCTGGGTCACTGGTTAGGAATGGCTGAAGGGTCGCCACCAGGCTAGTATTCACCTCTTGCATTTTACCACTAATTGTAGTTATGACAGTCATATGTCACAACATTTCACCTTCCGCATTGTTGGTCGTATACAAACAGGTGGTATTTAAGACTTGTTCAACTGGCAAACATCGTCATGGTATTAAATGCAGTATATTCAGACACCTTTTGTTTTCCCTTCAGTACTATGCTTTGTCAATCAATATTCTGTGTAATAAATGCAGATATTCTTGGGAATCTGTGCTGCTGGCCTACTGGTTTGGCCCCATGTTGAAACCCTGCCCCACGACTGGTACAACGAAAGTGTCCCTCTCACGTGGTCTCAGTACAACAGCTTCTGCTCAGCCGAGGATGTTGGGCCCATCAGAGCCCGGGCTCAAGAAAAGTGTTCCTCCCTTGCAGGGCTCTATGTCCAGTGGGAAGGACTGGTCGAGTCAACGTCTGTCACTAGCATACACAACCCACTATCCAATATAGTCTCAAAACTACCATTGGTGAGTATTTGCTTCGCTCATATTATTACCCAAACAATTAACCTGTTATCATGCTCCAAACATTGTCAGCGTCTCAATGCTACTTGTCTCCAAAAACAATTTAAACTGAATTATTCTCTGTTATCATTCACGTGCTTTGGTTCTTGTTGACAGAAAGTTCAGAGCGTCATCATTTGTATGTATGGGGAGAAGTATGAACCTTGTGAAAACAAGGAACAGTGCTCTTCACCAGATTTTCTGAGCAAACAGCTGAACAAGTGCCATTTATCGAATTGGAACAGGTGAGTTGTTCATTGACAAAACGTTCAGGCTTAGTAGAATTACATTAATTTCTGTTTCGGGTTAGATGTAAGGATGTGTTCCCAAAGACTGTGACTGGTGTAACTGCTGTAATCAAGTAGCTTTTCAGTACCTAGTTACAGTACTGTGTATAAAGTCCCACCAGGAATTTATTGTGGATGATGAGTGTACTGTTCTTGAAAGTGTTGGTGGTTGGCTACCTTATTAACCCATTTTTCTATATTAACACTCGCGATGCTACCATCTTACAAGTTGTTCTAAGGCGTTCACGTACAGTACTCCACTGGAGTAGGTACATGCCAGAGTACTCCATCCGATCCACTGCAAAATAAGGCAGGTGAATTCTCGAGATGATTTAGCGTGACCGTCTTGATTGTTTCCCTCCAGGTACGAGTATGCTATCTCCATCAAAATGGCAGCTGGTGCTTGGATGGGAGACGATGCCAAAGTGACTCTACGAGCGGACAACGTGTTCAGAAACTTCACTACGTCCCTTCATGGAGGTGACAAAATCTGGTTCGCCGGTGCTTTAGAAGTCGATCCGGTGGGCCAGAAAACTGTTTCCACCCCACGAATCCACCTCCACCAGGCCGGCTGCTTGTCCTGTACAGGCAGTCCCCCGCCGCCGCTTACCATACATAGCCTCGCCACAGCGACAACTCTCACAGAAATATACGCTGCCCTCAGACATCTCCTCAACTTCTTCTTCAACCCCGCCATTGTGTTCAAGTGACAACTGCGTGTAGAAGTCCTGAGGTGGTTAAAAAAGAAAGAAAAGTCCATTGTCGCATAATTCTTGCATCTTTGGGTTCGTCTGTTAGGTCATCCTTTGTGCCTTGACCCTTTGATTTTTATCAGTTTTTTTTTCAACGCATTTTAATAACTCGCTAACAAGCTTCAGTAGCAAAACAGTGTGACGGTTATCTGAATGTTACAACAAACAGAGAGCACACAATTTATTTTACCCTTGAATTTCATGTCATGTTTACCTTAAGAACTAATGGAAATTCTCATTCGGCTAATTTCATGTAGGTAGTATTAGTGTAATGGTTTTTTTGTTAACCTATTTAGTTTATTTTTATTTTTAAACTTTTTTACATTTAGAAATAACAAGTATTTTGCTTTTCGACTTCATCAAGCTTTGATTTTTCATACCTTCTTTATGTAGAAATGTTTTAGCGATATTGACCAAATGTATTGTATGAATTTGAAAATGAAGAATAGATCGATTTTTAGAATTTATATTGGGAGTCAGGTTTGAATAACATGAAAACTAATGAAAATCTCTGTATTATTATGAAATCAAAATCGAGACTGAAATGTGTGTGCCTATTAGTTAGTACTTAGTTTCTTTCATTGTGGTGCTGCACAAGTTACCTTTGTAAATAGAAAATCCTTGTCAATATATCGATTTAGTTATTTTATCCGTTATTGTTTGTAGTTTTTATCTCCTGTAGGTACCAAGTGTAAATATTAAAATATCCAGCCAGCTCAACTTTTTTTTTTTAATACGTCGCTAGTGCTGGGTGAAAGCTGTTTTAAGTGTGTTTCTGGTGTTTCTTCTAGATTCATCTTTTGTTCGCTCCGCGTAGTTGTTTAGCTTTAATAAATTATACAACACTTCCTGACATTATCATTCGGAATGCAACTTGTGTAGATGACGAAGATTCATACGAAGCATTGCATTTTCCCCTGTGATATTGTATTAATTTCATTAAAATATACCTACCTAGGTTGTACAAACAAGTTGTGACATATTCATTTGTATTTCCTGTTTTATTTTGTAGGAAGACTCACATCAGTTTCTCGAGATCATCTATTGCTGATCGACATAAATTGCCATAAGACTTTCCAACTCCATAGAAACATTATTGAAACGTTTCTGAACTTAATGGTTTCTAATGTGAATTTAATATTATTTAATCACAATACGCCATGTAGGAACATGTGGCGATATCTATTTAGCAGGGTTGGAGCACAGAACTATAGCCGTGTGGAGCACAGGAAATTGGGGGGGCAGGGGGTTTCGATGTAAAAAAAAATAATAAAAAATATGGCTGTAAGAGCGAATTTTCAAAGAAATATTCGTGGTATTGGTAGAAAGATGATATAGCGAGAAACCGTACCACTTTTCATATAAAACTATATTTTTACCGATTTTTGACCTTATAAAGTCAAATTTGACCCACTCTTTTTGAGAAAAATATTTGTATCATCGAACTAGTCCCTCCATCATGATTCACCATTCTGCAGAACGTCAGGTGAATTAATATTGATTTTAGCCCTTAATACCTATGTACCAAATTTTACCCCCCAAAACCCAAATTTAACCCAATTCTGTATGAAAAATAACTGAAATTGTATTCTTCTGTTTTTACTCATCCTATCCTTCCATACCACTTTCAGTTATTTTGTATCAGTTGTTCGCGATTCCCCCTAAAAACTCAAATTTGACTCCCTTGGAATTTTTGAAAATTGCTCATCCTTTCGTTTGGCAATACGAACATTTTATGGTTTACGTTTTAAGGTATTCATTATTTGTAGTTATTCATGAAGCATAAGGCAAATAATAAACCGTTGTGTAATAATTTACCTGTATAGGTGCCCCTTCTACGTAGATAATAGTATAATTAACCGCTGTGTAATAATTTACCGTTGAGTAATAATTTACCCAATAATACTTCAACGGTTGTTTAAGTTGCAAAAGTATCTACCTATCAACAGAATCCAAAAGATCCATCATTCTTCAAATTAAATAAGTAATATCACAGAACAACCAACTCTACTTCATACAGTCATTCGTGATTATAATCAGGTGCTCCCTAGCTATGATATCGTTCGCTACCTATATCGCATCGTTACAACCTCAATTTTTCACTCGCTGGTTCAAATCAACTTCATATTCGGTCTTCTCGCCCTAAAAAAACATGAAAAACGATACATCACAAGCTCATGTTCACTAAAACCTCAAAACAAACCTTGAGTAACCCTATTTTTACACTCATTTTTCAACCATAACTCACCTGGGTGTATTCCGATCGGGCTTCGGAGCACAATATCATTACCCAATGGAGCCTGTTTGCGAAAGAAGGACTATTTTAGACCAAAATTTAAGGCTGAAACTTTGTTAGAACCTCAATTCTTCGCTCGTTGGTCAAAACCGACTTCATATTCGGTCTCCACGCCCTAAAAAACATGGAAAGCGATACCTCAAAAGCTGATATTACACCAAAAAACCCTATTTTTACACCTATTGTTCACCCATAACACCCTTAAGGTTCTCACACGCTATGCGGGAACAGGACAGGAAACGCCGTGGATAGGACGCAGGATGCCGGCCAGCTGCGGCTGTCCCGTCCTGCGCCTATAACCACACCAAGCAGGACCTTCCTCAACTCTTTTTCCCCCACCGCTCGCCATACTCCCCTCGTTTCAAGCTCTCCTAGTTCTCAATCAACATTTTTGTCTACGAGGTACTACCTAGTTCCCATTTGCTTCTCAGAGTGAGTGGTTTCATTTTATTGTGTTCGTCTTTCATACAAGTTTAATTCATCATCGTAATACAAACCTTTCAGGCTTTCTCTTTGATCTTCGTATCGTAATACAAACGGTGTGATAGGTTACCTCTACAATGAGGGTTTCTTCAGTAAATTCCATTCTCAACCAAACAACCTAATCTGAGAGAACAAAGATGTCGGTGGAGGGCATCAGAAAGAAAGGCACTGGTGTGAGGGTGAACGTCGGTTAGTCGAGCGTGAACTTTGAGAAAATTTGGATGGTGGAGGGAGAACGTCCCGTGCCAGGAAGCGCCGTTTTTCGTTTTGAGAGCGATCGCGGCGCATCCTGTCCAGTTCCTGCCCCATGCGGTGACCGCCGAGTCCCACCTATTGTGCTTATCTCCATTCAAATACACAGAAGCAAAAAAATACGACCTGTGCCCCACGGCCTTTTCCCGTCCTGTTCCCGCCTAGTGTGTGAGAACCTTTAGGTGTTATCCGACCGGGCTGCAAGTTGTGGGACACAACTGGGGCCCAAATGCCTGTGAGGGAAAGGACGAATTTTTCAGACCAAAAATGAAGTAGGTAAGTAGACATAGATGATATGGCCTAAGGCGGATGGACATTGCTTCTGCGCACCTTGAAACACAAAAGAAACCATTTTTCGGGGGGGGGGGGGGGGGGGTCGAAAATATGTTTGCTGAGCGAATACTAGGTGTATTATTCATAGAATCATACCACAGAATAATAAACCAAAATCACTCTAGCCAAACAACCTAGCTACAAGGGGCAGGTGACCCACAGGAAGAAGGAATCGCCAGTGTTGGCAACTCCATACAATGTTTACTTAGAGACATTGGCAGTTCCAGTTTCTCTCTGTCTACTGAATGATTCCACAGGCTTTCAGCCATCAGTTGTCCACGGATCATTTTTCAGACAGTAGCATTTTTTCCCCCTCAAAAACGTGGTCGTCCCAATCATAGAATAATGATTCCCAGTAAATACCCAATTTCATCTGCCCAAACGAAGACACCTTCGCTGACAGTAGTCAACAACTTTTCTTTTATTTAAAAAACCTATTTTTGGCGGTTCTCAATGTCGAAAACGTGAGTTTTTGGATGGTTCCACAGCAAATTAGGTATTCTGGGTAGAGGAACATCGGGGATATTCGGCATCAGCACAAGATTTCCTATAGGCCGTACCTAAGTACGCGCATAAAATAATTTTGATCGAAAAAATCGGATTTTGCCCAACTGTGTGATCCCCATGATGCAAGGGAATACCATGAGGACGACTACCCAATATTTTTTATATTATTGGTGATTCTATTTTTATTCCAATAAGGTTTTGAAGGGTAGGAAGTTACCTACATAATTATAGTTAATATAATAGGTAGTTACCTACCTATTATATTAAAAATGATATAAATTTGATGACGGACATGTTACGGAAATTCTCAAATTCGAGTATTAGGTAAATTAATGCTGATGTTTGATGGAACTGCAAATTTGGAAGTCCATTCAAAATTCTTGCTGTAAGAGATGTGACAGGTATCCTTGTTCGGTTCAACAAAATCTGTTTACTAAAGGAAACTTGAGTGCATAATAAATTTTTAACTGACTCGAAAACCCTCCAGCCCGACCCTATTAGGTGTCAATAAAGACTCCATTGTTTTTATAGTTTCGAATGATGTACGGACCAAGAAAAATATAAGAGAAGCAGCTGTTCAGAGAAAACGTTTTTATTACTACATAATATGAATGTAACATTGCATGACGAGGAAAACATTGAATTAGGCAGTTTAATACAGCATACTCAAGACGTTATCAGTTACATATTATATAAATCGACGAAAATGTACACGCCCGAATAGGATGATGGGGCCACATCGCTGTGATGTAGGCTGTTTCAATAGCTAAACTTGATAAATTATTAGTCGGGTTGAATGAACTGCTCAAGTCTCAGAATCATTACTATTACGAAACTAAAACCAGTAATAAAGAAGATTTAATCACGCAATAGTGCAGGAACGACAGTTTCTAACAACGAAAGCCATTGGGGACCAGCAATAGTATTGTGATGCCCGGGTGGTTAATGTTTTAACATCAGCAGGTAACATTATCACCTCATAAAATATGTTGGTTAAAGGTGGTTTTCAAGTTTTATATTGGTTTCAGCATATAAAATAACTTCATTACATAGGATCAGGTACCTACTTCGAGAAATCGACAGTTTATCTTAAATTAATATTGGAGATTCACCAGAGGATGTGTGAGCGATTTCGTTACATTCGAATATTATTCCACTCAAAACGACTGGATTCATATATTCTGCTACATTAGATTGAATACTCACATACACGACACATCTACTACTTGGCTGGTGATTTACACTGAGCACCTGGTTAGACGGGTTTCAGAACATGTTACAGTTCTGGATAACTGTTACTTGGACTCGAGTGGAGCAGCCGAGCCAAGACAAAACAAAGAGCATATAACCAACCTGCCCGTCAACTCTGTGAGTTCTCTCATAACAAAAATAATATATCTAATGGTATTATTAAATTTCGATATAGGTATATGATCGATTTAATAGTTACTACTACTTATTACAATATTTTAATGTCATTAAAACAATACACTACTTATTACAATATTTTAATGCCATCGAAATGTAATAATACTATTAGACAGTATTATATTTCGATGTGTAATTGAAGACCGTGGCTGAAAAACTGTTACATTTTTTCCAAAACTCAGTTTAGTGTCAACATCTTCTACAAGGTCCCAAAAAAACCCGATTTTACCTCACATAATGTCAATGCAAAGAAAAACAGTGTGTTACATAATCTGCAACATCGACTGTGTTATACCTGATATAACACAAGCACCATCCCAATGCATTTACCGTTGCTTTGAATTTAAATGGCGAAAAAAAAAGTCTGTTACATCAAACCCATTCATTGGTTCTCCGATCATATGGTTTTGCAAACTTTTTTTTAGTTCTCCTGTAAAATTTCAGAAATGTAACAGACGTTTTTTCGGCTGCATTCAATTACTATTAGATATTTGTTATGACAGAACTCACAGAGATGACATGGCGGGTTGGTAATATTCTTCATTCCGAATCTTGCTCTGTGAGCTGCTCCCTTGAGTATAGGAGGAACAGTTCTCCAGAATGAGGAGCACCCATGACTTTCTGTTTAAATATTTTTGAATTAAAGTAGTTCCATTCAAAGAACTTCGAGACCAACCGCACTCTCCTACGATGAATAGTACTTTTTCTATGAGATTTCAAAGTTTCCACAAGTGACTTCACACTGGGCAAAGGGATCCCCCTGGCGGAAGGGGTGCAATGACGTCACTTGTTGCCGAAACTTTGAATGCTCACAATAAACAACTGTTCATCGTAGGTGAGTGCGGTCAGTCTCAGAATCCTGAATGGAACCTACTTTCATTCAAAAATGGGAAATAAATATAAACAATTGCCATGGGTACGATGACATTGTTATAAACAAGAGAAATAACAGTACCAAAATTAGATCCTAACATATAACCTTCCAAATCCTAACATATAACTTTTTTTTTAATAAAAGGGCAGATGCTAATTGTTTTGAGATGCTGCAAGATTACGTATGCACTTGGTACTATTTACCCGGATCCACGATCAGACTGCAAATTTATTTTCAAACAGATACCAATATCAAAACAAAACCAAATTCTATGCCATCCACCAGGTCTATGGATACTGAACCACACTATGTATGGCGGGTATCCCTCCTGATTTTACCATGGAATTTATATGCTAAATGTCCATATACAAGAAATCAATATAGGTACACAAAAATAACCATACCATGATTGTATCAATATGGCTACGAATTACATGAGCGATATTATGAAGTAGGTACACAAAAATAACCATACCATGATTGTATCAATATGGCTACGAATTACATGAGACATTATGAAGTAAACAAGACTTGTATTCAACACAAAGTAAGACAGGCAGTAACTATTATATACAAGTTTCTGACACCATACTTAAACACGATACTGCATAGGTTCTGGAGTGGTAATTTAAATGATAACGTTCAATACTTATGTACAATAACAGCAAACGGAAAGGGCAAAATGAAGATGATGGAATTCAAGGAGGGTCTTGTCAATATTTCCCTTAACAGAGAGGTAGGTAGGTGAGATGTCCTGTCAGAAGCTGTATGGGCATACTCACACTGTGTATCCTTTGCTAAACCACCGTAGGATTTAAAACATGATTGAATTAGATGGGTTCAAGGTACTGAAAACGACTAGGTATAACCTTAACGAACCTTCCCGACACGAAAAATGACCGTATAATCGCGTCAGCCTACCACCAGAGTGGAAATTACCACCCATTCAGTTTTCACAAGAAAACTCATCAGTTATAGGGCACATGGGAACCTGAAGAAAATAACGCTGAAAGACATCAAATAATTTGTATAGGCCCGTTTTCCAAACAACAAAATGTAAATCAGTAGGTAACTAAGACCGGTCAGAAGAGTGAACTGGTGCATAAGCATGATAGCAACTGTTGGGAGATCCTTTAGTTGCAATTTTTTTCCTTTGTTTAAACAGTAAAACTACGAGTAAATTAGCTCAACTCCTCAACAGATTGCTCATCATTTAGGCGAAACTGCGTCGCTAAAAACAAACAATCCCAGAAAAACGTAAAATATTTTAGTTTTGGCCTTTTATAAAATGTCCAATCTCACCATTGGCCTTCAACGAAATCTCGTCCTTTCTTACTCTATTTTTCACAACCTTAACTTCAGGGGAAGAGGACTGGTCATATTTAGGATGCTACATAACACCCATGTTATGAATTGTTGGGATGTTCTACATCACGGTTCAGGAACAACTACAGAGAATTCCTTCGGAGGATGTGGACAGGTCATAATTGTATATATGTAACACGTAACTTCAAAAACTAAAGCGTAGGTATAACGCGCACTGTCGGATTTTAGAACATTTGTTTCGATATATCTACAGATATTAACCTAAATCGGCTGAAAGCGTTGAAAATGCAATCAAGTTCCCATGAACCTTACAGAAAATCACGCTTTCAATAGTAAACGGAGAAACACAATTATTTGTGTCCATCAACTCGTACAAGAAGTATCACAAACGAACTTAGTTTTCCATTTCATTATATGTCTAAAGAGTCTTTACATGGGTATAACAATAAATTAATATCATTTCCTCTTAGTCGGGCAGTCTTTTGAAACTAAACGGTAGGGAACGAACAACCCTAGGTACCCCATGGGACGGAGGGGTGAGGAGAAGCTGGAATCAGTAGAAGCGCTTTTTCGCGTGTTCTTGCTGATCCCGATACCAGCTGATGCCTGCAATGGCGACGGCAATGATGAGGAGGAACACAAAAAGCATAACGAAGAAGGTTTTAGTACCCGACCACGCAGGCTTTGGATCTTCGACGTGTTCTGAAATCACAGAAATGAATAAATCTTAATTAATATTGGATTAATTCTATTCAAATTATAACACACCAATACCTTTTGATATCAGATGCCTGAAGTACAGGGAATTAGACACTATCACATTGTCTGAAGGGTTGGAGGACAACAGTATCAGGAGAAAGAACTAGGTCTACCACTGTTACATGTACTGTGGCAACACATGTCGATCTACATAAACGTAATAAGATAAAATATAATCAGATAAAATCTGAGAATTACGATAGTGTAAATTGGCGCTATTTGAATGGTTGATTCTGCTATCATGGCACTCGGAAGGCATTTGGGGGCTGATATCAATCTCGACTAGCGCCCCAGGCGGAGTCGGTGAAAACTAGGGCGGTTGTGATTTTTGTGTGGAGTCGGACGAGACTTGCCAGGACTACAGGTAAATTTTTTTTTGGTTTGCTATAAATTTCAGTTGTCATGTTCTTGTAATATTGTGATGTTCCTGACTGCGTATGTCCCTCACTGGAAGTATGCTTTAATTATGCAAGTTCAAACAGAAGAGCTTCGAGAGTGAACCTTGTGTGAAGAAGAGTGGAGCTGCTGTCATTGAACTCGATTACAGCGCCCCAGGTGGAGTTGGTGAAAACTAGGGTGGTTGTAATATTTCCTGGAGTCAGACGAGACAGTACGAGGTGCTCCCATTTCCAAAATAGGCACCTTTTGCACGGCTGTGAGCTATATATATTTCTATATAATGCCTATATTATTATACTTGCTACTATACACTTGACTGCCAGAGCTTGCCATATCTGGTTTCTACAAAACATTTTCTCCTTCAATTTGGTGCAACAAAGTAAAATTCTACATTCCTGGCTGATTTAGACGTAGGTATTTGGACCATTTTGCGTAGTATTGATTCTGTGATGCTCTCATAACGTAGAATCAAGTTCAAGCATTCTTTTCATAAATTAGCTAGTGGGTCTGCTGACCAGTACCCTCATGTATCTCCAGTAAAACGAATACAACACATACCTACAACAAATTAGCTGTTTTTGGATTTTTTGGCGCCACTAACTAGCTTCGTTTTGGTACCAAAACCTACATGTTTAGTGACACTGAATACTATACATTAGAGACAGTATATATCCTGAAAATGTGAACTTGTAAGATCCCTCTATTACTGGTGTTTTGGCTCTTGCAGCGCCTCCTTGGTGTCGCTGAGAAACCAAAAACTACACAGCAAATTCTGGGGGCCCAAGGAATACTGTCGAAATTTCAAATTTATACGACTTCCAAAGGTCACTTTTCGTGGTACAGACATACATATTATAGTTACCCATTAGTAAATGTCGCTCGATTCTAATTGACTGATTCTGACTGACGTTCAATTCTAATTGACTGATTCTGACTGACGCTCGATGCTAATTGATTGATTCACTGACGTTCGAAATAATTCACTGAATTATTTTGAATATTAAATTAGAATAATGTTTTCGTTCCCCCTGGTGGCATGTGAATGCCGCAAACAGATGCACAGACAAACTGCGGCATTTCTTCTCCACGTGAACCAATCTTAACCACCCACAATCACCTCTCCGATGTTTCTTGATCTCCCCATCTCAGAGCAAACCTATTAAAATTATTCCCATGCACGCGTTTCTTCTATCTCTTCACTTCATACTTCAGTTTTTCTGCTCATCAGGCCTTGTACGGTAAATTTCGAGAACGCACTGAATTACACTCTAGTACTTGCTCAATATCAATAATGGTAATGAAACATGGAAACATCGAAGACAAATTCACATTGGGGAAGAAATCGCTTTGTCAAGGCTAGAGGATCATACCTAATACATAAATATAATGATTTAAAAATAAATCAGAATGAGACTTCCGTTCTTGAGTGTTGGTCAATGAAGTATGGTTCTTGAGGGTTGGTCAATTAAGTAGCCTTCCCTGACCAACCCTCAAGAACATTAGATGTCTATTTAACCTAGTGGTCGGGGAGAAACAATAACATGAATGAGAATAACTGTATGAAATAAATCGCTGTTGAAATGAAATCGGACACGTCACTGCAATAACGTCGAGAACTTACGCACATTTCAGAGGGGTTTCTAATAGACTGTCAAGAAATTGGAATATTAGTAGAATGTAAAATAGTTACCTCGAGGAGCTTCAAATTTCTCTGCCGAGGGGATGATTTTAGACCTCTCTTCAGCACTCACGACCTAAACAAGAAACAATTAAGTAATTAGAATCCTGGATAAATAAAGACATACCGTTAACATGCGGTCCAATGGGTGAAATCGGTTATCCCAAACCACCCGAAAAATTGAGGGAAGACAAAAACTGTTCTACAGCAATGCTGTTGGGACAGGTGTAGTTCAATTTATGCCCCCCTTTTCCATCGAAGTTTGGGCGTAGCCACTGAAAGACGAGTGGATTCTGTTCATTAGTACACATCAGCGTTCATCGCAGTTCTATATGTTACTAAAAACACGGCCTACATTCAACTTCGATAGCGTCTGTTATTCCACTTGAACAAATAATGCAGACAGCACGAGGGCACATGGAACTAAACACTCCAGTAATAGTAACGCATGAAGGGTGAGCTGGTGGCCGAATGTAATAACACTGTCACCCGGCGGATGGGATGGTTATGTCGACTGCTGTCTGTCGGTTCGAATCCCAACACGCCTCGTCATAACCTGGAGAGGTGAGGCCATAGGTGGCCACAAGCAAAATGATCGGATTAAATCCTGATCCTCCTAAAGGACAGCCGATCACGTCCACGACGCCGGGAAGGCGTTGGATTGGACGTAAAGCCCCAGCTCGAATGGCAATCAACTTTTTAGTAATGTACGTGCACCCAAATTTTTTGATTAATCTCATCGAGGAAGAGGGGATGAAAACTGATAGTAAAAAAACGCTGCAAAGTCTTTGTCACATGGGTTTATTATTCTCGACTGAATACGGCACCAGTGAAGAGACCCCACAAAGGTTTACCTAATGGTTTTAAACTGGAATATTAGACTGCTGTTTCTGACAAATTATTTCCGATCAGAGAAATTGTCACTGAGTTGTCCTGATTCATCTTTTAATACTACATTCTGTGTTATTATACAAATTTCTGGTGATCACAACCGTTTTCACAGGTTTTTGATCCATAAATATTGAATTTTGAGTTAAAACTTCATTAGAACTTCAATCCTTCACTGAGCGGTCAAAATCAACTTCATATTTGGTCTCTTCACCCCAAAAAACGTGGAAAAACGATACCTCACAAGCCCAAGTTCACTGAAACCTCAAAAATACCTAATTTTGCACCCATTTTCCACCCGTATCACCCCTGGGTGTTTTCCGATCGGGCTACTGAGATAGGGGACACAACTAGGGCCCAAACGGAGCCTGTGTACGAAAGAACAACTACGTCACAATGGTCGGGGGGTCCCGCGCAGGCGAGAGGGTGCCATGACGCAGGAAACTCTGGAAACGTTGAAAAATCATAGAAAAAGAACTATGGGTCTCAAAATTCTTAGGATGGGATCTACTTTCATTTAAAAAATAATATAAAAGCTTTTGCGACTTATGCAAATAGTACATTACTTTACTGAACTCCATAAGGCAGAGCAACAGCCATGAGTTCCTTACATATACTACTGCTAGTAGTGAAGGACAATGAGGCTGAGAACTGAAAACTTCCTCAAACACTTTGTTTGATGGAAGCTTTTGAGTAAAGCTCACCTCGAGAAGTCAGGAGCATCTAAATAAATGATAATGGAAGTCGGACTTACATCAACGTCGGAAGAATCTAATTCATAAAGTCGCATCGAGAGAATGTCATGGTTGTCCGAAAGTTCACCAGTGGCGGCTGACACACCCCAGTAATAGCCTGTTGGGAGTTTGACTCCAGATGTCTTGAAACATTCCTTCCATTCCCCTTTATTGTCAACGTCAGTCAAAACTAAAACCACAGAGGACACCAAGAACATTTATTGGGAAAGAAGAAGTTTACCGGGCCATATAGATAAAACATAAATTGGTTGTGATGCCTCACAATGAGTTGGAATGAATGAATTGAGGTCATCGCTCATGTCCTACAGCACCCCTTCTATGACTTCCTAGTTAGTAAATTATTGACATTCTGAGCACTCATTACATTAAATACTTCTTGTTCACACAAAAACTTACCAGTGAGGGTATCTTTCTCGTATCTTATAGCGAGATGAGTGTCATAGTAAACATTTCTGAGTTTGACTTCACAACCCGCAAGTGATGTATGGGTGCCATCCCGATCGTGGTCATAGTGCAGGGTGCCGTTGTTTATCATGGCAGAAATGTAGGGGTGTTGATGCTGGGGAAAACAAAACAAGTGAAACCAGTTACTTTGGATTTGATGTTCTAGCTGTATGTACTCAGTCCATGGATTGTCCCGAATGGGCTATTTGCATGCATTTTTTTCTATTGAAAGTACATTGATAAGGAAACGTGAAAATGAAGGCTGTTCATTAAAGCAATCACTATTGGATTAACTGTTGAAAAAAAAATAAAAAATACTAATCATTATCCGCAGTTCCGAGCACGCTTATTGGCTAGAGCTACAGCCTCCTTCAGTGATCCGTTACCATGATTTATATGCACACACAAATTAACCAGCAAATAGCTCATTCCCATAGAGCGTCTTGACTGGAGTTACGGGAGGACCAAGAACGAGCTCAACAAAGGGACAGTATTTATTATTATTAACGTGCTAACTGGAACCATCTTGGAGCAGTACTGTATGGATACTTATATACCATAATAATAAACGTTCCATGGAATGTATATATTAGAATGTATCACGTGACATTCTGATAAGGTTTCGTTTCTATTTACATTTCAGCAGTAACGTTCCATCATTTTTCCAAGGTTTTTGGAATTACAGTTTGCAGCCGTTTTTCAAGTAACTTGTTTTTCAACTTCAGGTACCTATTGGCTGAAGAAATAAAATTACCAAATCGTAATAGTTAACTCATAATTGAGTAATAATAGTTTCAAGACTCACATTGTGCTCGCCATTGTGGTTGCTGTAAGTATCGATAAAGATGGCGAGACCATGGAAGTAGTCCATGTTTCCAAAGACAGGACCCTCGACCATCCTGTCCTTTGTGTACCAGATAGCCATGCCATCCCCAAACAGATCCTTTCCATGCCCGTGGATCTTGAAGTTGACTTGCAGCTCCCACGCAAGAACGTTGCAAGGCTACAGCAACAATTTAAAAAAATTTTGGATGGTATGAATGAACCGATATAAACTTCTGCCTAGGTTTCTACCAGCTGTGAAACGTCTGGAAACAAGCTGAATATGTTTTTTCCAACAACTGCCTTTGGTTTTCCACAAATATTATTTGACCAAGTGTTCAACCAGTTGATTTAAGGAATGAAATTATTTATCTATTACTACTGTTTCCTAACAACGAAAGGTAAATTGTATTCAAGCCAGAACCAAAAAAAATTGCATACCCAAAAACCCATGTATTTTACCCTGATCACTAATTATACCCAAGTCCACGATATAATGTGGTAGAGGCTAGTCCAAGGTGAATTTAATCAAAATCCGATTACAACTTCCATCTACACATTCACAAACATAAAATCCTAACTCCAACCTGATTTTGACGAAATTTCATATTCAGCGGTCGAGTAACTAGGGTCCTTGACTGTTCCCTATGAATTTTTCAATGCAATCAGCAAAACCGATTGATAGTAGCGTCTTTACACAAATATGAAACCCTTGAAACGCTCTGGTCCTACAGGCAGTATCGACTCAGATGGGGGGCCCTAGTGCAGCGCAACATTGAGGCGGGGTAATAAAGCAATACATCCATAATGTATAACATCCATGAAGACAGCCACCCATTTTGTTCTGGGTGTCCAACTCACTCTAGCCTGCAGTCACTTTGAAATCAACACTATGTAGATTTGAAGCTAGTCTTAGATTAATATTTTTAAAATGTTTCTCCTTGGGGTGCATCTAGTGACTTGAAACTAGAACTAATAAGTTTGTTCGGCCTGTGATCCTGGGAGCTGTGTAGTCTGTGTTGAAGTGTGATGACTGTGTTGGTGTGTTCAACACAGCCACTATGCGTTTAACACAGGATAAAACATTTCTGAATTATATTAAAACGCTATCAGGTGCCAACCTGCTACACTATGAAGCGAAAATTTTTTGTATTTGTGGAGAGGTCGACCCTTACCTGCTCAAGGCATGGAACGATCTAATGAACATCTCAAATGTGATGATTTTTCTACATCAGCGCTTATAAAGAAGGTCGCCATGAAGAGCATGCCACAACATCAATTTTTGGCTTTTGGAAGGGTTAGTAGAAGTCTACTCGTAATATTTGAGAAATCCTTAGGTCGCATTTGTTTTTTGAGTTAGAACTCCAAGGAAAGTAGAAGAATCTAGATGCCGCTTAAATTAATGAATCTACATGATCCTCAGTTGGATAACAGATACTAGGTAACCGATATCTCTCAGCATATTTATTTTTCGACAAACGGAATCTACACTGCTGACTTTTTTATCGTTTTCAGGCGAGTCCTCTGCTTTGCTCGATTTTTTTCTGAACGTTTTCGTTTAATCACACAAACGATTTACGATCGATGGCTGGCAGAACAGTCTCACACTCCCTACTGCCATTCGCTTGAGCCATTGTATATTGCACATAATTATGGGCATCGTGTTTGCACTTCCCAAAACAAAAAGACTGGAGCGAAATTCGTTCGTTTCCTAACAGAATTCACAGAAGATTCATTCGTCTAAGCCTGTAAAGCTGACCTGTAAAAAAATGGCGCATGTCCCAGTTTCAGGTGTTACCTACCTCTTGCTGGCCTTGCCATTACAACAACAACAACGTCACGCCGATACCACCTATTCAGCCAATTTTTTCAGAGGATTAGAGCAATAGTTTATCTATGCGCAAACTTTAAATTTAATTAATATAACAGTCCGATTTTTCCGAAGTTCGAAGAATAGGTTGTTCAGGAAAGGTTACTGCAGTACGAATTCTAGGGCACATCTTCATTATGAATCATAGTAATGACCGTAAGTTTTTGATCTTTCAGATTAATCTTGTGGAAAAAATGCAAGCGAAATAGTAGCGAGTTCAAAACTTGTCAGCATCGTAAAAAGATAGGAGACAACGACAAGTACAGTCAAGATGATTTACTCGTCTTAACTGTGACAAGACAATTTGGTACGGCAAAGCCAAGGCTGCGCATCAATCATTTCTGAATCATCCTCGACTCAACAGCTAGAGCAAAGGTCGGCAAATCTCCCTGAGGATAATCGTCATAATCACAAAATAAACAACGTACTCATTAACATCTTCAGCCAATGTAAACCAGTAAAAACACGAAACTCTACACCAACAGAACCGAAAATGTCAACTGTTGGATAAGTAGATAGGTACCTACTTAGAAAATGCCTATTACAGCCACTCGAAGTCCTTTGGTTATCTGCTTATAACTCCGATAGTTTCTGACAGGCGCCATGACAATGGACTCGAAACTGAATACCTACAATGTATTGCAACAGTCTGTATTATGTACTACCGTATGTATACTACCGTACGAATAAACATTTGATGCAGACAAAAATTATGAGTGGTACAGTTTTCATTCAGTATTCATTCATTCGCACAATTTTTGTCGTTCATAATTATTATCATAATTTGTCGTGCATAACTGTTAATCACGACAAAAACGATATTTTTCCAACGGAATCGCCACCTAAAGTACCTAATAACTCAGGGTGATATACAAGCAACAAAATTGGGTAAAATAGCAGATAGATTTACTTAAAATAGCACAGATTTACTAACGACCATTGTGAAAGCGATACCAGCTGGATATTCAATTGCCGATAAAAACGGAAGATTCGTGAGATACATTTATTCGCGCTTTGGAAACAATTTCATAAAAAACTCCGCGAACTATTTTCTTGGCGAAACTTCTACGTAGAAGTAGACTTCGGAACACTATAGTACTGACGTGACTTATGTCTCAGAGCTGACTCAGTTTTCTTTTTGAGGAAAAAATACCTATGACTGTTGGATAGACCTCAGTCGAGATTCATGTTCATGATCGTGTTCACCCAATGACACGGCGAAGGAGACGAAACTGCTGGCGACCTTCCTTGATCAGGAAGTGACATCGAAACATGAACCCAAACTACAGTGCTGGTAGGTATACCTACACGGAGCAGTAGGTAATTTAAATCTAAGCCGAGATCAAGTTGATATCAATATTGTGAAATTCCTCATTGTAACAAGGGAAAAGAAGAGTTACAGTAATATAAATGTGTTCGACTTATCAAACATCCACTTGGTCAAGTAGTACCTACCTGTTCCATGATTCAGCAAATCTTGAACCATTCGAATGACCCACGGCCATACCCCTAAAAGCCCCATTCATAACAAAAGAACAAAATAATATTACTTACAACAGAATTCCATAAAGAACCGCTCTGACTCTGTCTGTCAGGAGTGACTCTAACGTAGTTTGGTGTGACTAGAGTGATTCCCTGGAAGTCCCAATAGGGCACCATCATCCCTTTCCCTATTGACATAAATTAATTGAAATGTTACATGAAAACAATAAAACCCGGGAATAATTCACATGCATAAATCAGTCAACAGGTTTAATCCTACCTACCTTGATACGGCTTGATGAGGGAATGCTCCCTTTTCATGTAATCATTGGAATTCCATTCGGCTGATATAATGACAACAAAGAAATTCAGGAGCACGGAAAACACTTTGCGGCACATTTTCCCAAGCTAGAGGAACATGCAACGGACGACAAAGGACGGTCACTAGTCTCGAAATAAGGTAAACTGTAAGGCAACGCGGATACGGAAACAAGAAAAATATTTTTGTCAACTTCGCCAAAAATCCGTTCAGCGTTCGCGTTTAACGACGACAAGATGAGAGGGCGACTATGACTAACCTTAACCTATAAGCAGGAACTACGGAGTACGGAGCAGTGTTGTCACGAGCCATGTAAACCGCAAAGTTGACAACGAAATATCCCTACGACCGCGATTCCTGATGAACTGTACAGTGCATAGAATACTGATACTACCGTATAGAAGCCTCGCTCAACGTTAAAAACTGAAGTCCGAAACGGCGCACCCAAGCGGTGAGCCTACCCAAGTAAAATGAGGCACTGGCGCTGCGCGGGGAATTCAAATCGGATGCTGAGCCTCTGAGCAGGATATTCAAATCTTCGTTTTTTCCATAAGATCTTGACGCGATTTATTTTTCTATTTCCAGTCTGCAGAAATAACGTGAAAACATCACTATTGTTTTCACGTTTTTTCGCAGGCCAGACATAATAGAAAAATAAATTACATCAACATTCTATGGAAAAAACGAAAAAAAATTTGGTTGGCGAAAATTATCAGGAAGTGGCAGGGTAGACCATAGTGGTACTTTTCCAGTGTAACCATTACGCGGTTCACCACTCAAACAATTAATCCTTGTAATCGAACAACATAAAATAATATAAAAGAGGATTAAAATTAAAGATTCATAACTGTTTTGCTGCTTCTGTATACTCCCTCCTCGACTTCAAAGGATAGTAGGTTTGGGATTCATTGAGAATTCGGTAATACATAATTATTATGAAAAAACATCCCTATTCCTCTCTCGTGCGAACATTAGGTACCTCTTGTTCAAACCATAAGTATTGAAAAAATAACTTTCGTTGAATACCTAGGTAGGTACAATGCCAACGTTTGCATATTACTTGCATATCGTTTGCATATAATTGGTACAGTGTACCTGAGACATGGATACTTGCGGTAATGCCAATGGACGCATAAATGTGGATGTGGCGGGGTGGTCGGGAGACGAAAAAATGCAACCCTTCTGCGCAGGTGGGAGTGGGGGTAGCCGTGACGTCAACCTCAACCTCAACTCTGGATCCCCTCTTCATATTCATACCCAACAAACAGCCTTCAGACTAGTGAAGCAGGATTCACATGGAGCGGAACGAGTGCGGAAAGCGGAAGGGCGGAAGGACGGAACGCAATCTGATTGGCTGTTGGGACAGGGTGGCCGCCATGTTGTCGGAAGGGGCGGACAGCAGTCGGCGGAAGAAATTTTCATACCGCCTACCGCGTTTCCACGTTCCGTCGAGCTCCGCGCAAGCGCAGTGGACAGGAATGTTGACAACCGCAAGTAGAGGTTGCAATATTTTCGCATCGTGTTTATGATTTATGTTGACACTTGAAAATAATTAATGGAAAACTGAACTGAAAATGATGAATTTCAACGAAAATTTGATTGAAAAACGCGGACACAACTAGGGCCCAAATGGAGCATGTGTGCGAAAGAACGAATTTTTTAGACCAAAAATGAAGCCTGTACACGTGATACGGCGGACGGCGGACGGACATTGCATTTTTGGAATCTACGCACCTTGAAACGGAAAAGAAAATATTTTGAGGGGGTGTCATACAAATTTTTCGCTGAGCGATTAGGTACATAGGTGTATTATTCACAGAATAATAAACCAAAAGTGAAGTGCCGGATGGAAATCTGGGACTCGACGGTGAAGGGCCACAAAAATTGTGAACTTGTCAGACGGCTATGGGAGGAAGTTGCCAGTGAGCTAAATTTTAAAAAATAAAATTTTAATTTTAATTTCGGAAGAAAAGAAAAACACCATCAACAAGATGAGAGGTTTCAGATATAAAGAGAGGCTTTCAGTAGGAAGATTATGATTCCGTCCACCACGGAGACCGTCATGTGAACACTCTTCCCGACTCCGTCGCCCCCTCCACTGGTTTTTCCGCCTTCCGTCCTTCCGCTTTCCGCACTCGTTCCGCTCCATGTGAATCCAGCTTGATGGTGATGGGCCATGGAAGAAGGATAGTCTCTCCTTGTTCCATAGTGATGGGCTAAAGCGTTATTTTCTGATAACACGTTATTCGCTAAACGTTATCGGTCAGTAACCGGTTCCGACAACCGTTAAGCAGGGTTCACATCCATCCGGAGCCGTCCGGAAATACAGATAGGGGAAGCTAGTGAAAAGCAGTGGAAGGGATGGAGGGGAATCGCGGAAGTTGGGAAGGCGTTCATAACCATCCGGAATTTTGGCTGACAACTCGTTTCCCGCGCTTCCTCCCACAGCTGTTTCGGTTGCCGACGCCATTCTGTATGCGCAGTAGTGAACTGCACAGATGCGGAGCGGAAAATATCTGAAAAATCAGATGCGTACAGTTCGCTTCAAAAGTGCTTCTCCGGAAAGAATATTCCCCCCTCCCCAGCTGATGTGCAACCAATCAGCTGCTCGTACGCACGTTCCGGATAGCTTTCCGGATGGATGTGAACCCTGCTTTATTCTGATAACCGGTTACCAGTCTAGTAATGGGGTGCTTTTCACCCAGGAGTAGAGAGACAAAGTGTTCACCTGAAGCCGCGGTTACACTTGCAGTGTTGGGCCCAACACCGAATATTCGCCCATACTCGCCCTATGCTCGGAGTTTGCCGAATCTTGACGTGCACCCCGCACACACATGCGGTGTTGGCTCTCAAGCCCGAGCATCGACGCGTATTCAGGCAAGCGACGATGAACGCAGTTTCGCAATGCAAATACTCGGCCGCATGTGTGTGCGCTGCACGAATACACTGGTTGGCGAATATTCGCCGCCTTTGACTCGGGACAAAAAAACCGCCTTTTGACCGAGCATCCCCGAGCACCAATATTCGCGCGCATTCGGGCATTTGTCCCGCGATTACACTTGCGGGAAGAGGCCGACGAATATTCGGTGTTGGGCCCAACACCGCAAGTGTAACCGCGGCTTGAGAGCGGATGACAAAAAGTTCGTCGTATTATAATATAATACCTTATTGCTTCATCTTGTGAATCTGTCACTTACACTGATGGGGCTTGGATTCAAATGCTGACCATAAATAACAGAAATAAATTGTTGATAGTGGAATACAAATATTGGAATTTTTCTCAATACCTATTTTTTTTAAATCCGTCTGCCCCCCCCCCCCCCCCACAAAATTGAGTTTAGTAGGTCATTAACTATGGGTGTGTACCTACCTATCTACAGTTTAATGTGATAGGTAGATAAAATCTTCAATTGCTTATCGGCAATATTTTTTATAACTTCATACATCACAACAAATTGAAACGCCAAACATTATAGGACTAGTTTTTAGGCCCTTCAAGATTTTTAACGTTATTACTCGATAACCAGAACTGCACTGAGAGAATGAGGAATAACTCTTAATTTTTTGGGATACAATCTAAAATAGGCCGATCAGTATATTGCCTGTTTTCTCCAAAATTTTAGAGATAGTACTTAACAATCAACTGTAGTCAAATTGCCACTTTTGAAAGCGGGGCCTTCCCGCAAATTTGACTCGGGCGGTTTCTTCCCTCCGATTCGGGCGGTCCCTTCCGCCGACTCAGCGTTGGACCATGAGGAACCAGATCCTTCTGCGCCTCCCCTACGCGCAAGGGAGAGGAAGGGTATAAATACCCCCGCTCCCCACACCTCGAGACAGTTCACCGAGATCTACCTGAGAACAGACCTGTGATCCTCCCCTTTAGTTGAATATTGAGTTGAGTTAGATTGAGACAGTGGTGTAGAGAAGTGTGTTGGTTCAGAGAAAGAGAGTAGTAGTTAGCTTTTCCCATCCCCACGATTGACCCCTGTGACGAAGACGAGAGGACTAGGCAACGGAAACGGCTTTCAATTTCGGACATTCTTACATAATAGTCGAGCAAGAGAGGAGGAGAGAAGACCCCACCTGAAGGCACGTCTGAACCCAGACGTAAACTCAGTACTGCCGTGGAAAGTCTGTTGTTGCAGGAACACCATCATCTCGCACAGCAACCCCGGAGCCCCAGGAAACCATCCCCTGGACCAGAAGCCCGGAAGGACCATCCCTGGACTACTTGGACCACCGTTCCAGCGGAGGTAGGAATCATTACCTTTCTTACTTGTCCTTATCTAAGCGATATCCTTCGCGTAATAGCGCCCCTCAGGCTTTGTGCATCACACTTCCACATACGAGAGTCACAAAAGGGGTTATACCCGTTTGTTCCAGAACTCTCCACATCTTTGACCCCAAGAATCGTCCCATGTCCCTCGTATCAACGAACGTCTGAACCCAGCCTGAACCCTCGACTCTGGTGCCACATTCTCTACAATTTTGCATTACAAATTATCTGACACTTACCTTAGTAGCTTCTCCCCGTTCATGTAACCTCCGTAATTCGCGTCAGTCATTTCATCATATTTTACTTGTATACTTGATTTTTGCGCCCTCGCGACCCCATCACCTGTTATTGATTCGTATAATAAATTCAGTCACCCACCTACACGTATTGCGATCATTTCACATCCTTGAGAACATTCGAGTCACCTTTCGAACCGCCACAAGGCTTCCAAATTATTAGTTTTCCATTAGGGATTTACAGCCGTACTATAACCTGTACCCGAAGTCAGAACCTGTGCAACGCTGACTACGGGGCCGCTGCCAACCTACGAACTCCAGGTAATTTACTTGTAGACTTTTCACTGCCAAATTTCAGCCTTAGCTCGCCATCCATTCCTGACATAGTCATATTCAGTAGGTTTACAGGCAGGATAGTCACACAAGTAACGATTACAAATTTGGTGTCAGAACTGGGGATTTCATGCACTCTCAGAAATCCGAACCCAGTAGGTAGGCACACGGCTAGGTTACACACGGCATCCAGAGTCTCGCGAAATTCCCCCAAGTTCCCCGATCCTCCAAAAATATCACCTACTAGGTCCTGAAAAAGTAGAGTGATCCTTGTATATATTGTGTTGTAAATATTATTACATTTATTGATATTTTCTCATTTCTTTTATATATGTTTATGTGTTGAAATATTCCTTGTATATTGGTCACAATTTATCATTTTTGTTGTACTTAAATTCACGTTTTTTCAAGTAAAAATACTGTGGAAGGGATTTTTCCGGGGAAATTAGGAAATTTGCGGAAATCAGTGGGAATTTTATACTGTATGACCCCATTGACCCCATTCGGCAGAAAAACTCGTATAAAAATCCGTTACGAATACGCCGCCTGGGTGCAATCTCCCGCAAAAAGCAATATTTCGCAAGAAATTCCCCGAGAAGTGAACCCAGCGTGTTCAACTAACTTCACTTTCGAACCCACAATACTGCGCAATAGGCGAAAACCTGCTGCATATGCCAGTTGAGACAGGCCGTTGTTAGTTGCCTCGTAAAAGTCAAGCGTTCAATAGGACTTTCCCTCGAAGGTTGAGCGAGTTCATTCAATCCGAACCCATAACAACTTGTAAGAGACGCTATTTCAGTGGATAATACCCCTCAGGTAGACCCCACTGAACCAGTCATTGCACCCATCTCCAGCGGTAAAACCGCAAAACTTGACCACTAGAATCGACTGCCTTGCCTCATTTTTGGGTTCGACATCTGTTTCCCTCCACAATTGTGACCCCATCGTGTTATTACTGTCTGCCCCTTACTCCGTTTACGTTCCCTTGTAGTCGACATTGACCCTAAACCTTTCGTTTTTGTGTGGACTTTCACTATATTTCATCGTGTTTACTTCCCCTTGTCCTCACACGCAGCTGCATTACGTCTCAAAACCTTGGGAGACGCCATTTTGTTCCCTTGTTGTTATTCCTCCGACTTCACTAAAAGTTGACCCTTATCCTTTTCGTGTTATTCTTTCGTATCAACCCTCCTTCGTCGTCTTTTTACTGCGTAGAAACCTCCACTCCGCCTCAAAAACCCTGTGGATCGCCATTTTTGACACAACTTTCGCAGCCTTCCTTCACTCCTCGAATATTATTTTACCGGCGCTCTCGCCGATGTTGTCCTTTCCCTTTTTCTTACATTAGCGTTTCATTCGTGTAGAGTATTTCATTTATTATTCTTGTTCTGTCTATTTTGAAATAATTTTGTATATTCTCGTTTAATAATTATTTTCGATTCTTCATATTTGTTACCTTTGAAAATAATTCCGCGATTTTTGGATAATTTCCATACATCCTTAATTTAAAATTCGTGTTTGTCTAGTTCGTCTTCTAATTCAATTATTATTCTCGTTACCGTTTCTTTTGCTTTTCCAATAATTTCGTCTGTATTGTTTTATTCGGTACCTACTTGGGATTTCTCATTCGACTTAGGTATTTTTCGATTTCGTGTCTTTTTGCAATTAGTTCGCGTACTCTTTTGTCAGTATTCAATTTCATTTGTATTAAATATTGTCGTTTTATTGTATTTCATCATTCCGTGTCTGTTCCGCAATCTATTTCGCGTATTTTCTTTGTCTTTTAGTATTTTGAATTTTTCTGGTTATTATTGTTCTTTCACTTTTTCTGAAACGTTGTTCGCTCGCATCCGCTTTCGCTTAGTTGGTCACTACCCCCGTTAGCGATGGCTACTTCTAATTTATTAGACAGCGAAGTAAGGAGCGACGACCCGGATTTGACACCAATGGAGAGGTCTGTCCTAGCCTTAGTTCGGATCATGCTGGACTCACATCGCGAAGTTTTGGGCGAGATAAAGGCCCAGGAGCGCCAACCTCCGAAGTTTACTCGCACCATGATAGACTCCCTCTCCACCTGGGACCCATCGGACCCAGAAGCCCTACCTCTTTCCGATTATTTCGAGTTAATAGAGGATGCCACACCGGACATGACAGAAACCGAGAGGGCCGGACTCCTTCGAATCAAACTCAAAGGGGTCGCATTCAACTGTCTGGTCAGCCACCCAGAATGGCGTCAGGCTGCTGCCCCATATAGTCTAGCCAAAGTTGGTTTGTTGAGATGGTTCGGAAGAGAAAGCACAGAGGCGCTCTCCCAACGCTTGGCTGAATGCCGGAAGGAAGAGTCCGAGTCCCTAGTCCAATATGCCGATAGGGTTCGCCGCTTAACTGGGCGCCTTGTTCGCGCAACTTATCCCGATTGGGAAGTGGGCGTGCGACATCCGACGATAGAAGATCGCGCGAAGCGCGCGTTCATCCGAGGCCTCGAGGGACACCTCCGAACGGCAGTTGCCAGTAATTGTCCCACCTCATTTGACGACACGGTGACAAGGACCCTCGATCTAAGTGAAACCTTGTCGCCAGGGGCCGGTTCGGAAGAACCATGGAATGTGGGGGCGGTGTATTCAAGAGGGCAGCCCAGAGATCTTCGGAACCATGGCGGTTGTTATATTTGCGGCCGAAGTGGTCACTTCGCACGGGAATGCCCCAACCGCCCACAGTTCGGCCCTATGGGGGTGAGCCCGCACTATGCACCCCGCCAAACTGACACGAACCCGGCGTACGCGCCACCGGTCCGTGAGATTCCGCCCCATTTCCTACCTCGACCCGCTTCGCCAGCCCCTGTTAGATGCCGCTATTGCGATGGGTTTTCGCATTATGCCGCCGAGTGCCCAGACCATCCGGGGGCCAAACACTTTGTTGGATGCACGTATTGTGGTGCCATTGATCACTTGGAACGCGACTGCGGTGTCCTACAGAGGCACATTCGGGAAACTCAACCTGTTCCCGCACCCACGCACCCCTACGCACCAGGATGGAGGAAGACGAACCCAAACCCAAATCCACCGATCAAACCGAACGCGAACCCAACCGAACCCCCTCGGGTCCAGAGTGTCGCGGAACCCAATGACGCCATGACCCCAGGATGGCACCCCACGACGGAACTGAACCCAGACAGAGCAATCCCCGAAGAGGGACCTCACGGAGCCTGCCAATCCGCAACCGGGAATCCACCCACCGCAACGGCCGGAACAGATGACCCGCCGCAGTGGATGGTCCAGAACCCGTGGATAACCCCCGTCACTGTGGAACACCCCGGACCCGCCATCACAGTTCCAGTCCTACTAAACGAGACACCGATGACCATGGTAGTTGACACCGGTGCCCAGGTGTCGCTACTGAACCACACCATACCCGGAAGCGTGATGAAACCTACCGAACGAGAAGCCCGAGACGCCGGGGGGAAACCCATTCAGTTCAAAGGAACGCAGACCCTCAGGGTGCGAGTGGGCCCACACGACTTCCCCCACGACTTCCACATTCTGCCCGCCACTAGTCGAGGACCAAACCTAATGGGGCTGGATTTATTGATGCGAGTACCCATAAATATCCGAACCCCGAATTTGAACATCTTCGGGCCGCTCCAAATCCCCAATACCAGCGAGGAAAGGAGTAATCTACATGCGGTTAGATGGACCCCGGACACCGCGAGACGGATGATTCGGATAACATGCGCGGATCTCGGTCGTGAAGGGCGCGACCCCTATACCCTGGCGGGGAAGCGAGCAATGTGCCTAGGCCCAGTGGAGCCAACTCCAAACGTCGTGCGGAGACGCTGGCGCCCCTGGATTGGGCCCCTTCGTGTCATTCGAACCTCGGCCGAGGCGATCTGTGTCCTATCTGACCCTTTTGACGAGACCATAGGTGTAGGGACCGGTAGGGCAGCCGATTCCCCAAAAATGCCCTACCCCCTTAAAATTTGCACCCTTAGGAACCTCCCACTAGGACTCAGGGGGAAAAACCATCCCCAACCCCAGTTAGGACAATCCACTAGCCAGATAGTGTTAGAAATTCTTGGGCGGATCCCCGCTCATCTTTTTGACCCCGTGACCAATATCAGGAAGGTTAGGATAGGATGTGTCATTTTGGAACAACAATTCCCTGATGTGCTTTCCGGTGGATGTGATATGTACCGAGAGCTGAGGGAATGGTATTGTTTGGGTAATGAGTGTGAGCAAGGGAAAATTGAAGTCCGTTTCTCTTTTGCCAGCCAGACGATTGGAACTAGGATGGACTCCCAAGCCCCCACAGGTAGCACACAGGAGCCCCATTTCTTGATTATGCCGAACCCTAGACGCCTGGACCTGACCACATTAACTTTCGGTTTTTGCTCAGACTTCCCCGCTGCCTCGACTATTGGTCGCCAAGAAAGAGGTGCCCCAACCCCCAGCGAACCCTGGGTATCCACTGTAACCATTGACCCCGCCGACCTCCCGAGTCGCCGCGTGGAAATTCCACAAAAACCCACGACAGCAAAGGGTTCCACCGACCCCGATGATCTGCCATCCCCGATTTCCACGCCAGCGTACTCGCCGCTGACACCCCGACCGGTAAGCGAATCCAACCCACCCCTGGTAGCCGCCGAGAATGAAGATCCACCCATGGTCCCGTGGGCCCAGTACCACAAACTGCTGCAACTAGTTGATACGCTCGAAAAGACTGTTGCTGGTCTAACCCAGGACGTAGCGATCTGCCGCGCTAACCGAGAGGCCTATGAATGGGCCGAGGCTGAAGTCCGGAAAACCAAAGATGGCCCGCCGACCAAACCCTCGGACCCAGAACTCACTCCACCTGAACGGAGCGTGACACCCCTCGTTATTCCCCGCTCCCGCGTGTGGATCGCCCCGGCCGACAAACCCTGTGTCGACAACTGGCAACGCGCGGCCCAGGAGACCTCCCCACGTCGCCCGCCCAAGATTACCACCCGGTCGGTGCCACCGGAGAACTACAACTGCCCTGACGGCGACGAGCAAGCTCTTCCCAGGCCTAACAAGGGCGTTTGCGCATCGTGCTATCGGGATCAAATGAAGCTCCATGGTAACTTTTGCGAGTTTTGCCGCACGACTCTCAGACGATGGACCGCCAAATGGTTGAAGGAAGGAACATCCGCTACCCTTCCCCGATGCACTCACCCGCTGGGCCGTCCCCGCCTGTTGTGTCATGGGTGCGTGATCCAGACCTACGTAACTAGGTACAATTGCCGACACCCAACGGAGCCCCATCCGATCCCTCTTGGCCCTCAACTGCCATCATCTTTGCCGGCCACGCCTCAGAAGAAAACACCGACCTCCGCCCCACTGAAGAAAGGCCAGTGACCTCCATGTGGCGAAAGCTTGATTTTATGAATCATTTTAATTCTATGTTTACCGATTTTTCGTGTTCCTTGTTCCTTTTCGCCCGTTGGCAGTCATTTATTTTGTAGTAAAAGTTAAGTTGTTAAGCTAATTATATTATAATAGCCCGGTCTGTGGAAGTATTTTACATGTTAATTCTCATCAATTTTGTTCTTGTAAAACGATATTTCCCGTTGGATAAATCAGTCAGTTCATGGTCCCATACACCATTGCTCCGAATTTCTGGTCAGTCAGTTAGTCCTGGACTCCGAACCGTGTAGCGGGTACGCGTTCGTCATAATCGACGCCGCTTCAAGTTCGCTCATTTTCTAGTACCGAACTCCTTCCGTATGCACCTGTCTATCTTTATCTATGACTCTTTTCGTAAGACGAGTTTGTGTGTTAATGTTTCAAGTTTCAAGTTTATCTTTCTTATTGTCTGTTGTAGTCGTTCTATATGTATCCTGTCGGCATGTCAATCCGATTTGTGGATTCCCCACCATCAAGCCGCTATTCGTTAGGCTAAAGAAGACGACAAGGTTGAATTCTTTTCGGAGCATGTCCGTCAATTTTTTTATTATTATTTCGTACCAGATTTATTGCATATAAATGTTCATTTCATTGTGTAACTTTCGTACTAATTCATGTATGCGTGTCCATTTTTATTTGTGCCAGTCGGACCGATGATAGCGTTCTTTATTAGGTAATCTGTGTCATGTAAGTCAGTTCCGTACTAGGTAATCCAGGTTGTCAACTTAGTTTAAGCAATGCCTATTTGTTCCGTTTTAAAATAAGTCAGTTACTTCAGTCTGTTTCATGTTTCAATAAGTCTTTGAGTTGTTTCGTTGGTCTAAATCTAATGTCTCCATTGACAACAAATGAACGTGTCAGTTGCAATGTAAGTTCAGTTGAGTTGTCACTTGTCCAGTAATCCAGTCAGTCTCGCCCCATTGTCACTTTTGTCAAAAGTAATGTTAGCTCGTTAAATAAGTCCTACCTATGTCAATACAGTCCCGAATTTCTTGTTCAGTCGATCAATAAACATCTAGTCTCATAAAGTCAGTGTCCTTAAGCGATAAAGTATTTAGATTAAAAGTAAAGTAACTATAACGTCTAGTCGCCTCATGCAGCAGTCGCATCCTCCCCTCAGGAATCCCAGACGAAGAAATGGTGTCAAGCCATCGAGGACAACGGCTTCTTTTAAGGGGAGGGTGATGTAGTCAAATTGCCACTTTTGAAAGCGGGGCCTTCCCGCAAATTTGACTCGGGCGGTTTCTTCCCTCCGATTCGGGCGGTCCCTTCCGCCGACTCAGCGTTGGACCATGAGGAACCAGATCCTTCTGCGCCTCCCCTACGCGCAAGGGAGGGGAAGGGTATAAATACCCCCGCTCCCCACACCTCGAGACAGTTCACCGAGATCTACCTGAGAACAGACCTGCGATCCTCCCCTTTAGTTGAATATTGAGTTGAGTTAGATTGAGACAGTGGTGTAGAGAAGTGTGTTGGTTCAGAGAAAGAGAGTAGTAGTTAGCTTTTCCCATCCCCACGATTGACCCCTGTGACGAAGACGAGAGGACTAGGCAACGGAAACGGCTTTCAATTTCGGACATTCTTACATAATAGTCGAGCAAGAGAGGAGGAGAGAAGACCCCACCTGAAGGCACGTCTGAACCCAGACGTAAACTCAGTACTGCCGTGGAAAGTCTGTTGTTGCAGGAACACCATCATCTCGCACAGCAACCCCGGAGCCCCAGGAAACCATCCCCTGGACCAGAAGCCCGGAAGGACCATCCCTGGACTACTTGGACCACCGTTCCAGCGGAGGTAGGAATCATTACCTTTCTTACTTGTCCTTATCTAAGCGATATCCTTCGCATAATAGCGCCCCTCAGGCTTTGTGCATCACACTTCCACATACGAGAGTCACAAAAGGGGTTATACCCGTTTGTTCCAGAACTCTCCACATCTTTGACCCCAAGAATCGTCCCATGTCCCTCGTATCAACGAACGTCTGAACCCAGCCTGAACCCTCGACTCTGGTGCCACATTCTCTACAATTTTGCATTACAAATTATCTGACACTTACCTTAGTAGCTTCTCCCCGTTCATGTAACCTCCGTAATTCGCGTCAGTCATTTCATCATATTTTACTTGTATACTTGATTTTTGCGCCCTCGCGACCCCATCACCTGTTATTGATTCGTATAATAAATTCAGTCACCCACCTACACGTATTGCGATCATTTCACATCCTTGAGAACATTCGAGTCACCTTTCGAACCGCCACAAGGCTTCCAAATTATTAGTTTTCCATTAGGGATTTACAGCCGTACTATAACCTGTACCCGAAGTCAGAACCTGTGCAACGCTGACTACGGGGCCGCTGCCAACCTACGAACTCCAGGTAATTTACTTGTAGACTTTTCACTGCCAAATTTCAGCCTTAGCTCGCCATCCATTCCTGACATAGTCATATTCAGTAGGTTTACAGGCAGGATAGTCACACAAGTAACGATTACACAACTCAGAAACCACCTTTCGACAAATAAGACTTCTAGCATCCTACCAGTCGGGGTTCAGAATTGGTCACAGCTGTGCCACGGCATTGTTGAATGTGACTGAGAATATTCGTGAGAAGTTGAATAGGAACTTGTGTACTATTAGATTTCCTGATTTCAGCAACGCATTTGGTGCAGTTGATCAGTTTGCTTGTCTCAAAACTGTGTTCTGACTTTGGTTTTGGATCCTCGAGCTTGTTCTCTCATTGCCTCATTCCTGAACTGCAGGAAGCAAGCTGTTTGCTGTGGCGAATCACAGTCGTCTGAGCGTTCAGTGAATGCTGGTGTGCCGCAGGGTTCAATACTCGGACCCATCCTCTTTTCTTTGTTCGTCAATGATCTCCCTTCATGTCTCATCAAATCCTGCTATCATCTGTTCGCAGATGACTTCCAGTTTTACTAACACTGTGCCGTAGACAAGTTGATTGAACTGAGGATGATCTCCCAGTGGGCTTCCTCAAATAACATCCGCCTCAACCCAACCAAATCCCAGTCAATTATTATCTGGAAATCCTCACTGGATACCAGGCTTCTTCCACCAATTCAGGTCAACAACTGTGTTATCCCCTACTCATCGCATTTTAAAAATCTCGGAGTAATAATTGGTGATGATCTGTCCTGGAGACAGAACACGGCTGCTATATGTAGGAGAGTGTATGGGGCGTTGCACTCACTCCGGAAGCTCTCATTTTGCACAACGGAGGCTCTCCGATTGAGACTGGTGAGGGTGCTACTTGTTCCGTTGATATCCTATGGGGACTCAGTTTTTGCCCTCTCTCTCGATGCCGAGTGCAGCAGAAGACTCCAGGTGCTGGTTAATTCATGCACTAGGCTTGTTTTTAGCTTGAAGAGTAGGGGGCATATCTCCGGTCACAAAAATAAAATCCTAGGCACTGAGGTGGTTTCTTTTCTCCAGGATAGAACGTTGATACTGATTTTTAAGCTCATAAACCATCCTAATATCCCTCAGTACTTTAAAAAAATTTATAATTTAGCGTCAGTGTAGATTCTATCCCCCTGCCATTCAGAATACTCATTATGGATGTGTTCCAAGACGAGAGCTTGAAGTTGATGCTGGGAATAGTTGGCTTTTCTGTCAATGGTTGGGATGTTGATCCGACGATCCCAAAACAGAAAATGAAGATATTTTTGGAATATTTCGAGAAACAGTGGTCGGAAAGTCAAAATCAAACCCTCTCACTGTGGTACGTTTTTAGCGAAAGGCATCGCACTAATAATGTAGTAGAGGGATGGAACAGGAAATTGAATTCCATTGGTGGAATTAAACACCCCAACGTCTTTGGTTTCATCTCGAAACTGAGGGCCGAAGCTTCCGCGGGTGGCTTTGAGATCGTTTGAGGTTGGTGAATTAGGAACCAAGAGGAAAGAACTATATACTTGGGTACGCAGTTGGATGAAACTTATTGACTGAGCTCTCCTTCGACTGACACAACTTTTAAACGCTTGCCTTCAGTGCCTGACAATGCAAGTCTGGGAAAAGTGAGAAGGGAAGTTGCCTGGGACTGCTTACCACCTATTCCCTCTCTGTCCGCAACTGCCACGCCACCTGGGAACATCCACACCAACCGCACTATCCTAGGATAAGTAGGTACCTACCTACTACCTATTTTTCAGTTTCCAGCAGGTATGTAATTCTGACGTCACAGTAGCGGGGGGGGGGGGGGTCCCGCCCTGGCGGGAGGGGTGCAATGACGTCAGAATTAATGGAATATTTGAAAAATCACAGAAAAAGAACTACTTACCATAGTGCAGTGCGTTTGGTGTCAAAATTCTCAGGTTGAAATCTACTTTCATTAAAGAAATAAAATAAAATAATGGTACGCGCGCACACCCCATTGTCGTGCGTTATATAATGTATATATTTGGGATGCTATTTCTTGAAAACGTAGGAACATTATTTGATATTCTGTTTCATTAACTTTTAAAATGAAGATAATCAAAGTTAGGTAACAGCTTTTGATGTTCCCTCTTTCATGGATTTTGAACTAAAATGAAGTGTATGAAATTTATTGGACTGTCCCAGACATTACGTAATAGGTGGCTCGCCTTTCTGGGAACCTGCTCCCACAACGAAAACAAGAAATAATATCGAAGGTGTTGTTAGTGTTTCTCCACAGATCGAAGACTTACTACGCAGTATTCAACGTTCGTATAGAGGTGCTTTAATCCATTTTATTCAAATTTGAGGGCGAAACAGCATTTTTAAAGTTTAAAATTAACTTCTTATTCTCTTGGCGCTACAACACAGTGTGAGCCTTTTGACCTTCTAAAATTAACTAACATGTACCTACATTACTTATGTACCTAGACTTATCGTAATTTTATCAATTCTTGCAAACTGATTCAAGAACACGAAAGGAGTTGCGACCTACCACTAGCTGAACTATCAGGTGGTCAATACCTTTTACATAGCTCATTTATCATTTTCAGAGCTAGGTATGTCCGACATCAGTGAGCACGACAAGATAATTTTAAACAGCATTTTCAACCCATTTCTCCCAGTCGGCGAAACCAATAACTACGACGGCGACTTTGCCGAAGAAATTACAGGTGTGTTAATTTTTCAGCAATATCCTTCTCATTCAACATGTAGGTAGTATTGGTTATTAATTTCTGGCATACCTACCTACCTAACGAAGTTGTCTTGAATATATTTGCGTTGATTACTTGACATAATTAAATGATTAGGTACCTTGTGATTCTCCTCCATAGACTACAACAGTTTAGAATTAAGATTATTGAAGAATAGGACTACAATAATTAGAATAACCTACCGTCTCAGACAACTAGTGCGTCAGGTACTTATTAACAAAAATCTCGTATATTGGTACTTAACTCCTTCCACCTTGGAAGCAAACGTAAGCAACCCCCCCCCCCCCCCACTGTAAGTAGGCACATAACTTATGGAGGCCCCCAGTTGCAGAAAAGGTACCTAGGTCAGTAATAATGTAAGATAATAACACGCATTGTGATTGAAAGACGACGAAGAAATCACACCCAGCGTAGAGAGAGCGAAGGAGATTGAAACAGATGGTGTGAAAGCTGCAGAAGATGGTGATCTGGATGCAGCTGAGATGCTGCTCACCCAGGCATTGAAAGTCTCCGAAACAGCCTCTGGGTACAACAACAGGGCGCAAGTTCTCCGCTTGAAAGGGTCAGATACTGGTAAGATATTCCAACTATTATTCGAAAATTGAATGTGCAGTAAACTTGGCGGATTTTCGAAGCGATTTTATAAAGTACTTACCTACTGGATTAACTAAATCGGAAAGCTGTTTTTTTGTAGACTAGGCAAATTCTTCTTAGGTAGATGCAATTAGGTAGCTAGATCCCCAATTTCAATTTTTTCTATAATTGGTGAAGGGAGTTTATTAAGTACAGCAGTGTTTTTCAAGATGCAGTAAGCTGGCACTTGGATGTTCATGAATATCCATCAAGTGCCAACTGAATGTGGTGATATGTTTCAGAATGATTGATTGATTCCTCATGGGTTTTCATAATTTTAGCTGCCATGCTGGACTTGAACAGAGCGATAGAGGTAAGCCGGGGCACAGGAAAGGCTGGTTGTCAAGCTTACTGCCAGAGGGCGCTCTTGCACCGCAGGTATGGTCGGGACGCTGATGCCAAGGAAGATTTTATACAGGCTGCCCGAATGGGGAGCCTCTTTGCGAAACAACAGGTAGTAATTTGAATCCTTTGCCTGCAGATTATTGTTTATGATACAACCCATGTAGAGTCCAGAAATTTTACGATTCATGGAATTTGTTCAGTTATTGCGATAAAATTGTTTATGCAGTTTTACTTGTGCTTTTGTGAAAAATTACATGTTTCTGAGTCTTTGAAACGGCTTCACCAACACCCCTGTCACAAGTAAATCAACAAGGGCAAGTTTTCAAAGAATTACACAGGTAGTTCAAGGCTCTCTGGGAATATATCCCCTGTATAACTATTTTGCATTTGTTGCAGTTGGTCGAAATGAACCCTTATGCTGCAATGTGCAACCAGATGTTGAACGACATGATGAGGAAGCTCAATGGAATTGACTGCATCACGAAAAACGGGTAAACTATAGCAAAAAAACAAGCGAACAATATGATTTGATCACAACAGTATAATTTCTGCCTTGAGTGTCAGATTTTGAATTATATAACCCACCATTTTCTCTGAGGAAATACCAATATAATATTAGATAAGTTAGTTTCAATTGTCATTATCATAATACTCTGCTTATCTGGGAAGGGAAGATGTTCAGTTGAGGTATATCACGATAAATGAGCTCATCAGCCTAGGCAACCAGTCAACGAGTTGGTTCTCTTCACCAGTAACCTTTACCCAACCCACCCCCTGTTCAAAAGCCTGCAGACAAAGGGGTATTCCAGTGAGTCTAAAAATAAGATGATTTCCCGAATATTTTAGTTCACCTGACTGTGAAAAAAAGACAAAAGACTTAGTGTGGGGGAAAATGATAATTATGCAACATGAGAAATGAAGACACCTATCAGATGTTGAAAAAGCGCTGGTTCTAAATCTACATGGTGGCCGGGCTGTGTGTAAAAGCATATGGCATTATAGTATCCATGGGGATTTTGGCAATCAATGTCTCCCCTCATTCTACCTTAACATTGCTTCAGCTATTATTACTTCCATCTCGATCTTGTTTTGTCCCTGATATGTACTCATTTTTGTAAAGTTTGTGGAGGCAGTGAATTATCTCGTCACAACTGCCTTTTTTTCAAACTCCTAATTTCTATTTGCCTATCCAATTGTATGTTAACATTTTCTCGACGAACAGCCCCACTTTTGTTAACCTGAAGTAATGTAGGTACTTCAGAGGAAAAAAATGGGTTTCTCCACTTCATGGAAAAAACGCTGAATCATGGATCACCTTGCCATTCGTACTCACCAGTCCTACAGATGCTCCACTTTGGATATCATCCGCGTAGGTCTAACAAATTAGTCTCAGGGCTCACGCAGCTGATTAGGGAGAGGGGCTCCGTTTCGAATTCCATCCTTACAGGTCAAAACAGGAGTTGAATTAGCCTTCGGCCTCACTCAGCTGATTAGGGAGGGCCCTCACCTCGTAAATTCTTACCAGTCCTACAGCGGCTCCATTTCGTTTCATTTCCTAGGTCAAACCTAGCAAAATATTATTTTAGTAACCTACCTACCTACAAAATTTTGTTTATCAAAAATTTCATGTTGTCCCCCAGCCCAAAAACATCCATGTTAATCTAGTAACTACCATATTTTAGTAATCGCCTTCAGTTTCCCTTGAGTTTAGTAAACAACTATTGGTTTCTAGGACATAAGGTGTATGGAAACCGGTATTGTTTGTGGGTAGTTTGTTACACTTCTTGGGGTCGATCGGAAATTATAATTGTCCCTCAGCACAAAAACATAATTTATCCATGTTAAAAGAAAAAAATGACAGGAACAGCATTCACCGTTTTGAACGATGAGGGATGAAAAAGCTGAACAAAAACACCATCAGTTGTAATGAATATTTTTAATAGTTAAATAACTATCATGCCAGTTATAACAGATCGCATTTTTCATCAAGTCAGCTCAAAGCCACAATTCGCCTTTCAACTTCCAATTCATAAGTTGCAACGATTAAACTGGAATGTACAGCGGCAGTTCCGGATGAAAGTCCACTAGGTTTTGCAGGAAATGAATATGTAGGTAGTTAAAAAAAGTCCATGTCAATTTTTGTTTTGGACATTGAACTAAAGTTGACATTAGCCATCTTCAAGACAAGTCCGTTTCCAGCATGAAAATAAATACATAAAAACTAAATAATCATCAGTAAAATACAACAAAGTGAACATTTAATTTCATACAATAGGTATCTACGAAAAATAAAAATAAATAAATGAAAAACGCTATACTCTGTTTTAGAATCGGAGTTGATACATTTCATGCTCGTTTACTTTTTTGCTCAATGAAGTTGGAGATTCAGGTCAGTAAGTTCGTTTTTTCAACCAGGTTGAATCCGTACAATATTTACATAATTAATATAGTGTTTTGAGGATGTTTAATGGGAAAAAAAAATGCAAACATTACCATCATCCACAACGAGTCTTGCAGCAAAAAAGTAAAATTCCCTTCAGTGAAATTAAGCGTTAAGAACCCTTGCTCGATAAAAGTTTTTCTGTATATCCAAGCACCGAGTGTAACTTCTAAGGTTGGGATAAGAATCATCATAATAACCACACTGTACTTTCTTTCAGCACAACCTTAGTATATGAGAAGGTACACAAATAGAGTAAGACGGCCAATGGAGACAATCGATAGAAAGGAAACGTCAAAAATTAATAGAACAAAAGGTATGGTGGGAGGAGTGTGGTGTCTCCAAGTTCACCGGACACATGATGCCTGTAGCAGGTTTGTCAAGACCCTTGGTGCACGCCAGCTGGAATAAAGTGGAATGAGAAATAATAACTAGGTACTGTAATACGTACATTTAAAAAAAAAGAAGCCTTTTGAGGAGGTTAATCTCCAACTACAGCGCTGGGGAGTGAGACTGATATCCTAGTAGGTAACTTAGATCACAATAGTTTTGTTTCAAAGCATTGCCTCAAGTCCAAGTCACATGGGACAAAATGCGTTACCTTATTTTATTTGTAAACTAGTCGAAGCCCGTATCCCTCTGACAGGCAGAACTCGCCAATTTAAATATCTGAGCCAGCTCGAATACCATCACGTCATTTAGAAAGTACTGTCACATTTTTCAGTACCCAGCCTGCATTAAGACAACGCGGAATGCCGGGGACATAATGATGTGTGATTTTAAACGGGTAAGGACTCGCCAGCACGGTTGCCAAGTACCTAGAGGTAGACAGATAATTTCGTAATGGGAAGAAGAGCGATTGGCTATATAGGTACCTATATTGATCTCCAAGTTTAAGAGAGCGCACCATAGGCAACAGTTCCACTCACCAGCAAGCTGTTCCTCTTCAATGCCAGATGATCACCCCTTTAATTACACACCACTATGACACCCCCATTCCGCATTGTCATACATTAGGTGTCTACATGCAAGGGTAATGAAAAAGGTGACAGAATTTTCTAAATGGACATGATGGTATTCAAGCTGCCTCGGGGATTGAAATGGGCGAGTTCTGGCCACTAGAGACGGGGGTACATATTATGTTGGATATTACTTTCTTGTAAACAATAACCGAAAGAAACAGTATGAATATAAGCATGGAATTCCACGTGGATGACTTCAGAAGAGTGACTGGTATTCTGTTTCTATTCCGCTTTTTCCCGTATAAAATGCGGAGGCCAATCCCACAGATACTGTTCTGGTACCCTTTTGAACAAAAATAAACGGAATCTGAGGCGAAAAGTGGTACACGTACCAAGACCTAACTTAGTTACTTGTGTTTACATGGATTTGGTTTAATTAAGTTTGCGAAGGAGTGCCACATTGAGGATGAAGGAGAGGAGCACTGGAAAATCAAGGTGGCCTACACTGTGCGCCGTGATGCGAGGAATCCAATGATACCAACTATGAGAAAATCAGTCCAACAGTAGAGGGAAAGTAACACACATAAAACTTCCCGTTTTTATTATAATGATGATAAAGACATGGATACTGTATAGTTGTGACAAAGCAGATCATGGGTATTATTTTTATGTTTAAATCTACAGATAACATTTGCTGGGTTGTCACAGCTTGGGGATCGATCTGTTATTCATGGTTACTGTAAAACATTTTCTCTGAAACCAACTCAATCACTGTAATCCCAACAAGACACGAACATGCGAGCCCAGCTGAGCCATGCTAACCCATTACACAGCAATGCGGTGTCAGCATTCACAATGTTGCGGGCGCGAAACTGACCACTAGAATGTGAGGAATCAGTATTCTGAAGATTCCACGTTTGCACTACCACTGATTGGAATGTGATGAAACTCATGGAGGACCACCTATAGATCAGTCCAAACTACCTTCAGAATTTCAGCAGAATTCAGTACAAATGAATGCCATACATAACACACATGAATGGCCTTTGGTAGTGAAGAATCAAAAACGACTGCCAAAAGGGCGAGGCAAATCAGCTTCCTCGTATTTTTTACATGATTGCATAGATCATTCAAATGTATAAATTAATGATAATGTATGGAGCATGGAATTTAGTACTTATAATATTATAAACCAATCATAATGCTATAAGATTTGTAGGGAACCATCTAGATGTCAGCAACCAACTACCATCCAAATTTAAGTGTAACCAGATGAAAAGTGAGGAAGTTGTGTGTGTCAAGGATTTCACGTTTGCTAGTTTCATGGTCGAAAAATGCGGAAGAAAAGCAGAAAAACTGCTCAGTGTGATATGGCCTTGACAATGCATTGCGGGTCTCGCTGCCCCTTGGAAGCCTAGCTTACCTTTTCGTGTTGGGAGTACAGTGATTAAATGAGGAAAGGACGTCCCTTTTATTTTTCAATATTCTTTCAATTTTAGGTCTAACGGAGAGCTTTCCAAAAAGGTGCTATACAATGGGTCAGAAAACACCGGAAGTGGGTGAAAAAGGGGAAGGAAAAAGCGTGGGGACGTCATCTGGTATGTATTCCCTCCCCCCTGCACATGGGAACCGAACAGATACATTCCAGATGACGACACACGTTTTCTTTAGCTTATTCCTGCCAAACTATTCGGAGCAAGGAGCTGAAAATTTGGACACATGGGGTTTTCGAGGGTGCTGAATCCGATTCTGTGGTCAAAAGCAGAGAATTCCAACCAACATACATTCCTCAATGTGGGAACCCATTTAACAATTACGGAGTAATTACACTAAGTCGATTTCCACCCAAAACCTCTTCCACACCCAGTTTAGAGTGGAAATTCAGTTTTTTAATTTTCTCAGAGTTGTCTAAAATTCTACATCCACATTTGATTTTGACGTGTCTGATTGATCTTGAGTTAATTCAGCGTTTCTGTCAATATGTTGTATTATTCCATTAATCAAATACATAAATAATGAAAGGCTGTTCTATTTTTTCATAATGTTGTGCCAACCTGACGTAATGAAGGTTGATTTTTGAGAGGCACAGATTCCGGTTCATGGTCATGAGGATACCATTATAGATATCTGATGCTTAGACGAATTGCCGCTCCATGTGAGCCAGGCTTTATTCTCCACTTTAAGGTTTTCTCATTTGGGAAGGCAGAGAGGCTACAAATGATCAGGAATTCCTTTAGCTCAGTATGAGATCACCAGTTGCTAGATATACCCTCTGAACTCGAACCAATGGGTGACACAAAGAAAAGAGTGGGATTTCACCAACGTAATCTCACATCTATTTGCTGTTTTTCACTTCCTTACTCCTTAGTCCGTTTAAGCTAGCTTGCAGGGAACAAATTCTTCTATACGCCTAAGGTTTTGCGTTTATCATCTGTGTTATCTAGTAATTTCATCTAAATTATCTTGGTTACAACGAGAATGTGAGAAAGCTCCAGAGTCAACAGACGCCGCTGTTTCTTAATACTACTTGATGGTTTTCATGCTCAACTCACCTTTAATGCGCTTCGACGACGTCGTCCTTGTCAACCATTTCAAAATCTTTACCAGTTTGGCTTTGCTGACTGCTTCCCTCAGACTCACTGCCGCTCTGGTTGCTCCCTCCGTCACCCCCATCATCTTGTGGGCTGAATTGGTGTAAACAAAACACTCATATCACCAAATATATTTGCAGCGAATGAACTCTCAGACTAAATTCGTCCTGGAACATATCCACAAGGCTGTGCGAGGGATAATGAAAGAACCAATTTTACACAACCAGATAGAAGGTACAATTTATTAACTGTATGATGTGTCCCGTGTTGATGCTCGATTACGTGTAGGTGCGGCAATCAGCGCGGCCTTGTGATATATAAGCACGAAACCTCAGTTAGCACGATTGCAATTCATCCCATCGCCTAAGAGACATTCGCCTTTCTTTCTTTGAGAATACCATTTGTCAACTCTTTTCTGCAATCAGTCGAGATTCAGCTGTTAGGATACGGGTAGCCCCAAATTACGTACCTACCTACTCTATAAAATATTATTTACGAGTTATAACGCACAAACCACACTAAGAAATATTTCCTTTATGACCTCATAAGCCAGTCAGTAGAGGTAATGTATGATGCAAAAGGTGGTTTAGAAGCTTTTTTTTTAAACTTGCATATAATATATACAAGTTAAATAATTTCCGTTTTCTACATGTTTGTAACCATATGCGTAAACTTTACACGTAGGTACCATGCACCCCTTTACATGTTCTGAACCAAAACTTAAAAAAAGAGGTTTTTGGATGCCGTAAGTGTCCCAAGGTAGCCTGTGTTAGCATTTTGGTTTTTTGCATGTTTGTACCCATACATATACAAGCTGAAAAAATTCTACACCACATTTTGTATCAACTCCCTATTTCGATCCTTCACTGACTGGCCTATCAACTACTGATCCATCAATTCGGCACCACTCCATACTTTCAGTTTTATTCTGCCAGTGTCTCAATAGGTGGGTAGTATAGGTACCTAAATAATATACGTTGATATACATTTACACTTAATAGAGCTGCTAAAAGGTACCCAACAGTATATCGGCGATCGTATCCTTTCGTGAGATACAACTGCATCTCATAACCGCTTCACAAAGTAGCCTGGCATGCTAATACATTTTTTACATTTGATAGATAACAGTGCAATTTTTGTCTTAGTTTTCTCAGTGAATTTCTTCCCAGTTTACAGCAATCTCTTGTATATCGTTCTTTAATAAAGCATTTGAATTAAAATTGATATTTTGAAACAGAATTGTAACAAAATTCTCTAAGATCCTACCACAGAAAGAATAGTCCATCGGTTAGTCCCATTTTTATTGAAACACTTCATCCGTGTTCTAATGTTCAGAAAGAAAAGTTTTTGAACTCATCCCCACCATCTAGAGAAAGTTATATGCATACCTTTTTCACCAAAGTTAGGTACATTTTAAACGGAAATATTCAGCTTTAATCAACCCACACGTCACGGGTTTTGGCCTCGGATGACGGTCTTATAACTTACTTATCCTGTTCAGGTTCTGGCTCTTTTATGCTTTTTGCTATGTCAGCCTCGTCTTCATTGTCACTCAGTTTCTCTTTCTTCTTCTTCTTCTTCTTGGAACGTTCGCTTGTTTCACCACCTTTGTATTCATACTGAAAACAAATATTTAAAAAATTACTAATAATCTTATAATATCACAGTTACTAACAATAAGTAAGTTTTAGTTTTTATTCTAGTTTCATGAAGATTATATGAAAATACTACAGAACCACGTAAGATTTGTTTTCCTACAAGCCGTGTTTGTTTTGCAGATTTTCCATTCTTCTTTTATAAGACGAAGAAAATAGATCCACTGACCAGTTGTCACGCCGAGAGGGTAATATTTATGGGGTAGGATGGTATACATATACGGATGTTACGTCTACTTCAAATAGTGAACTCACACAAGAACATCGCAGATCAAACATAACTAACAGCTTTTAGCTGATACTCACGTGATAGAGTGGCCAGAAAGAAGCAAAGAATCCCACGTCTTCAGTAAGATTAGGGAAAAGCCAGAGGTGGTGGGTGCCCAGAGTGAGGATCCAGATGGTGCAGAAAACAATAAACCGAATTACGGCCAACGCAATGATGAAGACGAGGAATCCAGCAGCGGCTATACTCAAGTAGTACACACCCATCCTTCAACAATAATACAATTAAGTAGTCTAAATTAGGAAAATCGCAAAGGTCAAAATAATGAATATATGAGGTTGTAAGAAGGACGTAAAAATTACAAACCGAACAGAGGGTGGCCAGAGGGGGAACAAGCAGATTCCGATACCAGCCAGGACAACAAGAAATCCAAACAGCCAGTAGTAGAGGGGGATGGGGTCGTAGATCCAAACATATGCATCAAGATTGTCTTCAAAATATTGCTTCAAATGCATTTCAAGGCGTACTTTCTTCTTTTTCTTCTTCCTTTCATCTCCTTCAGACAACTATGACAAAAAATGCAAGAAATGAACAAACTGAAGATAGAGGTTCTTACTTACATTTTGACAAGTTATTATTACTTTAGGTTTAGGTGATACATATAAGTACCTGTATCTAAAACAGCGTGTATCAGCTGCCATGAATCATGATCAACCAACGCCCCTGTGAGGAGAATTAAAATGGTCACCAAGCTACTCTTAATTTTGTTTACTCTGATACATCAGCCAGATTAGGCGAAGTGACGGCTCCACCCATGAACAGAGTGCTACCATTCGACTATAGATCGAGAACTATAGATGGAGCGCACGGCTGGGGAATATAAACAATTGCCGGGTAATCTTGTTCAAACTAATCAGAGTTCCATCCACAGCTTGATGAAAAGTGTGGACATAAAGCAGGTGGGAAGAGAGTGCAGACCTTCAACAAACAACCCTCCGAGATCTTGAGGAATAAGATCACATTGCGTATATATAGCTCATACTTGGAAAAGGAAGATATAAGCATTTTAAAAATATGGAAAAAGTTGGGACAAATTTCTCCGTTAGCCAACAATCCCCACCAATTTACCAATTTTTGCCGTCAAGCAGATTGCTATCCACCAAAGGTAATGACATTGTGGTGAATGGTAAGTTTGAGGAAGGTTTGGGAAGGTGAGTTTGGATGAGGAGCTGAGAGAGGAGTGCGAGAGCGTATCCGGGCGGTTTTCACCTCCTTGGATGCGTCTCTAGGATAGGAAAATATCCGTCTGGTTTTCACCACGTTAGATATTGAAAAGAGAGGGTAGGAGAATATCCGCCTGGTTTTCACCACGTTGGATATTTGGAAAAGCACTCGCCCGGTTTTCACCATGTTGAGTGCTGGGAAGGAAATTCTCGTCCGGTTTTCACCACGTTGAGAAAGTAGGGTTGAGGAGAAGGGTGAGTTGATGTCGAGGAAGTAAGGTGAGAGAGAGAGAGAATGCGCTGGTAAGAGAGAAGCTGGATGAATGGGAAGGTAAGGGTTGGGAGAGAAGGCACTTGTTGGAGAGAAGTTGGAAGAATGATGAGCTGGGCGAGCCGGGCGCCTTATAAGGCGCCTCTATCCTTCCCCCGGTCAACCATCAGCCGTTGGAGGGCGATGCACATGGGCTTCCACCGTTGCATCACACAGCTCGTCTTCCCCGTCGTTTTATTGGTATCAATCTAAACTATTTACAGGAATGGTATATTGTAAGGGTACCATGACAGACATGTTTTATACTGGAGAGGATCAGCGATTGGGATTGGAACGGCGACTGTGGTCCGTCAGTTCGAATCACGTCCACAACGTTAATAGTGCAGGTGGACATAAAAACAGGCTGAAATGGCTGTTACTCTACAACACCCTCCGATCTAAAGGATCATGTTTTATGATAAGCTCTAAGAATACAAAATCTGAACCCCCATTTTTTGATTAAATGATATTTTCATATAAAGCGTCTCATGAGCGTCTGGATTCACTCCCCAGCAGGGAACGGAGTTTGTGATGATCAAATACCTGATCATAATGCACTCTACAACTCACTAATTCTATTCGTAGGACAAGCGGTGGTAGTCATAAAGTTCTGGTGTGGAGATTGCCACACAACTCTTCCATGTTCTTCATAACAGTATGGATACAAGTTTGGCGGCCTGAATGGTAGCCCATTTCGGTCTAAATCCGTAAACTTGCATAGATACCTCACGTTCAACCACTTTGACGCCACATCAACGTCATATACCTAAAAAATGTTGGACCCACGGACATACTTTTTGCTGTCAATTAGCCAAATCAAATGCGACTGAGCTCAAAATCAATACGCAAGACCCTAAAGGACATTTTGGTACCAACCGCACCAATTTTGGTCCACTTTTACGGCAGTTACTGTTGAAAATCGAAAAATAAGAAAACCCGTCAGAACTGCCTTGTTTTTCCACCTAGAAAACCCGTTCTCACTTCAACTTGAAGAGTTCAACAATTTGAACAAAACCCAAAAAGAAAATCTTAAAAAGAAGTATTTGAGGAGGCTATGACCATTCGAAATTCCTGAACATTTTTAAGAACATACCCCGTTTGATTTGACACATGGCCAGCTATCGCTTCACTTCCCTAGGTTGGGACAAGGGGCGTTAGGATTCGAACTAACGGGCCGCAGTCACAGTTCCGATCCCAACCACCAACTGAGAGAGTGTTAACGCACTAGGCCACCGGGTCACGAAGGGGTTGGTTGCAATTTTGGTAAAAATGCTGCAAATTATTATGCAGCAGTTTATTATATACCTGTATACCCCTTCTGCATAGAACGCTGTTTTCTGTGGTTAATACCTATCCTCTTGCTCCCGCCACGAAAGCCCTAAATCGAGTACTGGATTAGTTTCATAAAAATGCACGCAAGTCAATAATTTAATCATTGATTATTTGTTGTTATTCATGAAGCATAACGTTAGTTCAAGTTGCGAAAGTACTTACCAACAAAATCCGGAACAGACATCATTCTTCAAATTTACCAATATCACAGAACAACCAACTCGACTTCATACAGCCATCTGTGATTATAGGCGTTCCCTAGCAATGATATCTGGGCCGGATTTATACAGTTTCATTCTCGAGCACCTTGACGAAGCTTTTAGGTGCAAACGAACGGCTGGTCATACAATGCTCCAGATGGTCTCAAAACGTTGTTTAGATTGAGATCAATTTAAAAAAGTTTTAAAAAAACCATAACCTTGTATTGGAAGTTTTCGAGCTACTTCGTTCTGGAAATTTCAACCCCTATTTTTCACCCCTTAGAGGTGGCTGACAGAAACGCAGAGCTTTGCAGATCAACTAGACCCCGGAATTGGTTGTGTGTAGGGAGGTGACATGGTAACGAAATGAGATTACGCAGCCTACAAAATGTTTCTTAAATAGAAACAGGTTTTTAAAACTCGAGCATTCAAAAAGTGGTGTTGAGCTTGTGACGTCATCACTGAGGGAGGAACTGAAGGAGGCTGTACCACCAGCTGATAATCGCCCTCAGGGCTTTTGCACGTAATCGACTTTGTTTTTTTTATTTCATTTGGTCTAAACTAAATCGAATATTGATTTATTTAATTAATTAACAGCCATCACTTTCAAGTTCCCGTAGTACTTCCGATTTAAAAAAAAAAAAAATCATGAAAATAGCCCATTGGGCCCTCGGGATCTACGGTAATACTTTCTTAATAATAAGTAACTGGGTACCTCTTGGCCTTTCCCTTCTGCGTGGCTGCTCTCAGCTACATCATCTTCCTTCTTCTCTTTCTTCTCCTTCTCGTCACTCGACTTGGAAGCATCTCTTTTCTTTTTTGCCTTCAACAATTCTTCCGACACAGGAACCTTCTTGGCTCGGTGGAAAAACTTGTGTCTCAACATACTATGAATGAAAACAAACATCCATAATTTTAATTCAAGAAAAGAGGAATGACCCAGTAACATGAGGAATGCTTGAGTCGGCCATTCCAGTACCCCACAGCTGGCTGTAAACAGATGAAGCATGGTGAACGATTTCACAGTCTCTGATACAACACATCAAATCGTTTAAATAGCATTAATACCCAGTCTGTATTCAACGGGAAAACAAGATAGCAACTCATTAAATCGATAGTGCTTATCGTCTCGAATAAGGGACCGGAGGCCTCCATCATCCATTACATGTACAATTTGATTCGAAATTCATAATTTTGTACTAAATTCAAATGAGAGATGAATGGCTTAGTTTTTTTTATGACCACGTTAAAATATAGCAGCGTTTCCTACTTCCTAGCCCGTTGAAAACTTAATACTGAGGAATGTCTTATTCCACTCCAAAGTGCAGGGACCTTGTAGCTTCCAAGAAGGATCCAACTACCTCCGTAGCATCTACTTTCATTACAGTCAGTCTCAGTCAAGAAAAGAGAGTTCATTCTGAATAAACAGGAATACAATATAAAAAAATCTCTTACTCGTCAAGGAAGGCAACACAATCTTCGCGCGATTTGAAAAGAGGTTCCTCCCCTTCCTTGGCTGGCGTGCCCCATTTGGATTCCATAAGCGCCTCAACGGCTTTTGAACCTATAATATTCGCCAGCAATAATGTAGATAGTTATGGCAATCACAATAATTATTAATTTGTATTCATTCGGTTCGCGTCAGGACAATAGATACTTCAGACCTCTCTCTCATTTCTTCAATTTGACCAATATAAAAAGCTGCTACAAACTTCATACTCGAAGAGAATACTCAAGTTCGAGCTGGTGAAGAGTGACTTCATGATTGTTTTTTTTTTTACTTTCATGCACTTCAAAATTAGCTATAATAGGAAGTTATCTACAAGCATCAAAAATAATATATCATGTCGCTTCCAATCAACTCAGTATCAGCATTTAGGTAGGTAAATAAAGATTGGCAGCATTTAGGTAGGTAACTAAAGATTGGCAGCATTTAGTATAGTGACTAAAGTTACCCTGTATGAATAATTGATGACGTTTTGGGGGTGTACGTACCGGTAAAATATTGGACATTATGGTTCAAAAATTTGGTCTTTTTGGTGGGAACATTATTTTTAATCCAATTCGCAACATTGTACTCTTCCTTCGATGGCTTTTCAGGTTTCTCCTCAACATCACTGTACTCCTGAAATGAATAAGTAATTGATACAAATAACAAAGTACATTTCTTATGCACTGTATCATTCCTCCATGAAAGCGAGAATCTCCTACTTGCACCTGTGTGTATGAATGGGGGCTCCTGAGCAATTCAGGCTTAACTTGAGGAGGCAACAACACAACTTTTTACTATTCATTGATTTGATACATGTGCCACCACCAGAATTTCCGTTTTCTTCTTACCTTTTCTTCGTGTGACTCGAAGATTCACACGTCAATTTTAACCGACGTCACCGATTGTGAACCGATTGTAATGACTTTATTGAATAGGCTGCATCTCGAGGATGGTCCCATTAAAATAAATCCCTGGTCCCATGAAAATAAATCCCGGTTATGTTTTTTTAAACCCACATCGAAAAACGCAGTAAGAAGCACATTAAATAATTCATCAACACCTTTTCGAAACTACCTTTTTTATTATCTGTATATCGCACTAGAAAAAAGACTTGAATAAAACGCTGCAAATCCGTGCACAACGGTTTATTATTTTGTACAGAATACCTTTCTGTTACAGATCACAGCCCTCTGTATTGATAACCCGTATATATAATATATTATGTACAACTCTATACATATTATGAGGATCGCAGACCCTCCGTAGGTTAGTTTTGATCGCTTGATTCACGATCATGTTGACGAAGCTTTTTGGTGCAAACAAACGGCTGGTCGTACAATGTTACATGTGGTCTCAAAAAATGCTTTAGTGCAAGATCAATTTAAAAACGTAAAAAACCGTACCCTTCTTTGTGAGTACGAGCTACGGCGTTCTGAAAATGTCAACCCCCCTACTTTTCACCCTTTACGGATGACTGACAGTAACGCCGAGCTTCACGGACCAACTACACCCCAAACGGGAGCTACAATCCAAATTTCATTAATTCTAGTTCATGTTAACTAAGAAAAGTGCGGCGTACGGCGGACGGACAGAAATTTTTTAATTCCATTTTCGGATTCTACATACCTTGAAACGGAAATCATCAACTTTTTTTACCCCATGCTCGATTCCAAAGGTTTGTTATTGAAAATAATAAACCGAAAGTGAAAAATAAAAATAATTTGTATGCTGATTTGTAAAGCTGATAAGTACAACGAAATGTTTGGAGTCGGCGCACTTCAATTTTTGGCTAACTACACTTTTCCCGAATTTTGGTTTTTTGCGACGTGTGGAAAAACGTCAGAGCAAATCTGAGCCCAAATTAAAGCTAGATAAATTTCCAGCAACTTCACTATAAATTAATTTCCTCGTAGAATGAGCAGTTCTCCCGCTGTTTGCCTTGAAACATGAACATAACTAAAGATATCTACTTTTTGGACAAGTTCATCATTTCAGGAAGACCCGAATTTCCGAAACCACCTGGCATACAGAGCTGGTTCGGGACTCAAATTTTAGCAAATTTAATCTACTTTAAAAAAGTAACGAGACAGATTCGGTAGAACGCACGGTTTCGGAGAGATAAGCAAAAACCAAAATCCGTGCAAAAATGTCGCTGATTTTTGGCCACTGCACGCACAGCGCGCCGAGGTCTTTCGAAGCTGAAAAATTGTTTCTTGCCACTGGCACTGATTCTAACAACATATTGAAAAATCAGAACGACCTTTTGCAAGTATGACCCCCCCCCCCCCCCCTTTCGGTCCATCAAGTTTTTTTTTTACTGACTGGGCTATTTTTGTTCTTCCCGACCATCCCAACATGAGCTCTAACCCAGGTTGGCTGTGTTGAGCTTATCATTTTGTCTGTGTTGTACTTTCAATAAAGAAACTAAATTTCTTCCGCGAGGTGGCACTTTTTAACACTTCAGCCGCACTTTGGCTATCAGTCAGAATTACTGCCCTTTGCGCCTTTTTCATGAGACACATAATTCAATGAGACGGTAATCGCTGCAAGATCAGCAGAATAGATACTCTTTGTTTGTGCTGCCAGAACCAAGCAAGTTCAGTTCTTCATGGTCGGTGCAGATTCAGATCAGTTCATGTTCAGCTCTGGGGACTGTACAAGAGCACATGCATGTGACCTTTGGTTCTTGCACCTGGCCGGCATGAACTTCCTCCTCGCTCAAAGTGCACGTGAAGATTGTACGAACAACCCTATTAACGTGCTAAAACACGACGTATTTTGCTACTGGTAGGCCTAATCTACATCTGTGTCTTCGGCTATCTCAGGGTAACCACATGGATGATCCATCCCACCCTGCGCAGACCCATCAACTAGGATTTTCAAAGCGGCATCTTCTTCATTCTCTCGAAAATTGGCGAATTTATCTTGAATGTTTCGAACTCCAAATTATTGCCACTTTCTGGACGTGCACCAAACAAGATACGCAACCATTCTCCTAAGGCTTGCTGTAAGGGGTGGGCTGTTATTCTTTTCCCACAATTTATGGGTAATCATTTCGGTAATCAGTTTGCGTAATTCTATCGCCATCGTGTCGCTATCTTGACTAGTCATTCTCAAAGATTATAGCAAAAAGTTGAAATCGATTTTTTGTGGAGCAAGCTGGGTTACGTTTTCTGAGGGTTGTATGGAAGATGGCACCAAGGCACAAACGAAACACTTGTTCTGAATGACATGAAAGCTTTCGGGTCTGTTAACGGGGCCTGTCCACAGAACACGGCACCAACATCCGCAAGAGACCAAATTCACGCTTTATAAAATAGCTTATATGTAGGGTGAGCTCTTTAGCAGAAGCATCGAGGATGTAGACTGCCTTTTCACACCTAGGGCATAAAAGTTACAACAGGTTTTAAAGTGATAAAGCGATTTTCTTGTACCCACTGAGCCACATGAATAACTGACCACTTCGAGCACAGGCAGTCTTTACCTGATGGGAACATCTTCCAAGCTGCACCTCATTACAAGACTTCGTAGAGAACGGGGGAGCTTGGGGGGTGGGGGGAGTCTTTTTAAATGACAAAGTGGACCGCTTTTTCCGGGAGCATGATCTTAGTCTGCCCCAACAACAGGAAGTTCCACCACATTGGTAAAAACTATCAGAACTTCCGTTATTCTACATGCCTAGGCCCCTTTATCTACTAGGGTTGCACAAGCTGATGTCAACCACATTATTTTTGATGTTACACCAAATAAATCTTTCGTCAATACATAGACTAAATAATAATTGCCAAAAATGGAGTACGAGTTGAAACCAGTAACTTGAGAATGTGATGGAAATACGATAACCAGCCTCATAACGGTGCCGTCGAATCCCCAGCTATACGTGGCACCCGACCAACGTCACGGTAAGGGGAGATGAATAAACTGCCACAGTGCCACCTCGCGATTTAAGGAAGACAGTGGAAACTAAGCTCAGTTCCTTGCAAAGTGAACCACTGTTGGTCTATAAACCAGGGATGGATTCGAAACAGTGGTTATATTGCGCAAATTGTGCGAAAATAATGCGAAGTTGGTCAATAGCCTTCACCAGAAGCATTCCTGAACGACAAGTTAACATAAGCCGTGATCAGAGGTGACAATAGGAAATACTTAACGAAGAATATTACCTACCTTTAGGAAAATTATTATATTTAAAAAAAAAAACATTTTACTTGGGTACCTACCTCTTTTCTCCGTTTTGCCTTTTTTCTGTCAGCCATGATGTCAACAATATACGATACGAGATGAGCAAGGCTAGAATCGAGTACAACAAAAGCAAGAAACGAAAGAGAAAGCAAGAGTACTCACTACGGCGAGTGACGATGACGACTACCTAGTACCTACCTACAGGTAAACCTCAGAGCTACCACCAGAAAGAAGAAACTGAACATGGAAGAAGAAACTGAATAAAATCTCGAAAAAATGAAACTCAGAGGTTATAAAAGGAAAGTAGAGGAGGCGGAACATCGTCGACTGAGACGCGCCGGGGTGACCGCCATCATAGTCCCATGTTGAGTGCAAAGACTGAGCTGTATTTTATCTTTTCTATTATAGTTTATTATTTTCAGTAAAGAACCTTTGGAATCCAGCATAAAAGCCTAATTTTTTATTATTATATGTATGGTGTAACTATAGGATTAATGTAGAATCGAAAATCAATTTAAGAATCTGCCTATCTGCCATTCTTTACATTTCTTAAACTGGGTAGGTACCTACCAAAATCTTAAATTAGGTAACTTCTTAAATAAATATTCTTCATTCGTCTTAAATTTTATATTAAATTCTTTAATTAAACTCCGATAACTTTTCAGTTAAAGAAATTCAGCATGCAATCCCTTTTGGAGGTCAATTTGCCCACCGAATCTTGGCGTTAGGTAGGTACCTATGGTTAATTATCTCTGTGGGATGAAAAATGGAGGGTGTAATGTTCAAAACGCCATATGTAGAAAACTTTCCCTCAAAGGCTTTGACAGGCACTGGTGGCATTTTTACTGCCTCCTTTTCCAGATAAGAATATGCTTATTGGGCACTGGTTAATATAAAGTTCATTAATAACACCCATTAGAAATCCCTAGAATATTATTATAAATGGTAATAGACGGGTTTATTGAAAATATCTTACCAATAAACTAAAAACTTGACTGACTTTTGATGCTTTCACAACCTTTCACACTGATTCACCATTTTGGCTCTCAGATTCCACCCTCCATCTGTTGCCTTGGTTTGTAAATTAAATAATAATATTGATTCCCATTCCAATGCCCCGATGCTGATGAGCTTGAGTTTAATTATTCAAGGTTATTTAGATACTAAAACGTGGACCAAGTTTGATGGACCTTATAAGGGTTCAATAACAAAGCAACTCCAATATATAACCCTTACAAGTCTGGCCTTCAGCCAAGATTTGTTTAGAGTTATAAAGCCCATTCTCCAACAGTATAGTGGAAAATATAATGATATAGTAACGAATGTGTTGGTGTCTAGGTATTGGATTGGTACTACTAGTAAACAAGGTTTGGAATAAGGCATAAGGAAAATGAATGGCTTGCACTACAAAATTCATTCCAACTTGGTTCCTGTTGTTAACTCAATAGAAAATGTCATGCACACTATTTGGAGTCAGATGGAATACATGTCACGATTATAATATTATCTACAGTTTTATATGGTGAGTAATACGATTAGCAGTTTTGGAGGTATTGGTAGCTAGTCTGAATTTTTGTAATACTGCGTAAAATGCATTTAATATCCACCTACTTTTCATTTCCTACCTATATACATAATATGTGTTGGGTAGTATCGCTTAGGACCAATTCTTTTTTCATCAAAAATGTGATACCTATCTACTGACCTATGAACACAAAACTTATAAATAATAACTTCATTTAGAATAACAAAACCTAGCCCTTCAACACAATAAACTTCCTGTCTTTGATGACTGTCTTTTACTTGGATATTCAATGCAGGGTGGCGAGAATCGATCTTAGGACAGTAATTTATTGAGAGTTATCAACTTTGCAAGATGGGCTGAAATATTACGCTGAGTATTCAGAATATATGTCAAGGTTGAATATTGGTCTGTGCTTCACTGTAAACAAATATTCACATTCCTGTTAAGATGCAAGATATATATGGTGGAGCTGTGTCGTTTTTTATTCAGTGAGAAGTGAGTGACCTCCCCACCGCATTATGCCCATTCTCTCCCCTATCCTGAATGGAATCTATGCCTACTTGTGATCCATGCTTATCAGACATATTTACGATTGCTGCACCTAATGATTAGTGATGCAATAATCATGAGCGCTACAATACAGTAAGCTCGCGCCTACTTATGACGGGAATTTCAACCTTCCATTCTGTCCGGCGCAATAACAGTCTTTGGCCTCCTCTATCCTGTTTATATAAGCTCTAGGAGATTATTTACAGGATCCATGTACACTAAAGAGGAGTTCCAAGTAGTATCCATGTTTTTAGGAATCCACGTAACGTTTCAAGTTCTGGGGTTTCTGGCTTTGAGGGAATTTTGTAGTTTCCCTTCTCAAGCGTTTCAAGTTTGGACAGACCTGTTTCTTATCAACATTCCCTATTTTTTTTCTTCTTATCACCGATATTCGATATGGTTTGTAGTTTCAGGAACAGGGTTAAATTAACGATTTGAAGTATGTCCCAAGATGAAGATACCTGGGAACACTTGGAGGAATCCGGGGTAAGGAAAATAATTAATATTATTTATTTAATCCAGTACACATTCTTCTAACCGACCGCATTTTCCCTGCCGGCCCTGTACTCCTCTCTCTCTTGTACTCTTGCTTATTCGTCGAATAGAAAGTTGTTGGTTGTGAAAGTGCGTCTGCGATTGATGACGAATAAACACGTAACTTACGTTTGTTAATTCATTGGTTTATTGCTCACTGTGACTAACCGATCAGTTATATTGTATTGTGTAGAGATAGAAATTCTCATGCAAATTTCAGTGATAGGTAGGTATGTAGGTTATGAGGTTGACAGGGGGCTCAGCTATAGCTCCTGGAAATGTTGAGTATTGTTTGATGGTAATGAGAGTGTAAGATTTAATGCTGGGGAAAAAAAGTTTAATGGGAAGGTGTTAGCAATGTTCGTGAATTTGTTTTGTGTTGGGAAGGGGCGTTGTAGGTGTTGGATTTGTGTTGGGTGACGGGCATCATTCTTAAATTTACCCGTATAATGTAGATCACATCAAGTCCTATTCGAATCCACATTCATATGACTAACAGTGTAGAACATTTTGAACCGTCTATCCCCCAAAATTATGAAAAGAAATCCTCTCCTTCGTTCAGTTCTTACCTAAGTGATATAAAAATGCATATTTAGGTATGTATCACTGTCTGGAACATCGATCGTTCACATTCAAGATTAAAACCTTAGTTGTTCGCGCGCTTAGTGGATGAATTCCTCGTTTCAGGAACTTGACAAACAAATCGAAAAAATCAAAGTATCAACTCCAACACAAAATGGACTCTCCAGGTAAATTTAAAATTTCAAGACCTTTCCATTTTTGTTTAAATTAAGGTTTCTTAATCTATTTCATTCAAGTTTTAATTTAAACGCCGTTTAGGTCCTTAAATTGGTAGGTAAACGATTATTTATTTTACAGTTCCCATAGTAATTCAGCCATCATCATTCTTCCTGATGAACTGAGGTCTAAGTATATGCCGTCGGAACCAACTGTAAAAATACTCCAACGCCCCAGCCAGACCCAGAACGGATGCAAGTGCCCCAACGGTGATGCCAAGCCTAAAGCTCCTTTCAAAACTCTTCAGCAGGTAAGGGAGTTAGTCTTACTGATTAGGTAGGTACCTATCTAAATATTTAGTGACATTCCCTCAGAACTTTCCGGTCGAATTATAGATACCTACTCCTTCTTGAGCTAATCATACCACGGACGGGTCATTCTCATATAATTTGACCATTCGGCTTTTCTGGACCTTCAAGTTGGGGGAAACAATAAAGCATCTTTTTGAATAGAATTTCATCTGGAATGTTACTATAGATGTTCAGAATAACATAATTTGAGCATCAGTTGTCAGTTTTTTCAGTATTACAGTATTACTTCAGCATTATAGAAACACTCATGATGGTAACACTCGTGATGTTTTTACACAAAAAGATTAATCTTAACCTAACGAAGTGCTGGGCAGATATGAGGGGTCACCCAAAAATAAATGTCCCTAAACTACGTCTTTTGCAGTTAGCACTCGCATGTGTAATTGAACTATGTTAAATACAATAGTGGTAACACTCATGATGAATAATTTTTGTGACATCCCATGTTTTTCGATGAAAAATGCTGAAATGGCCTGCCAGCTCTTTCCTGGGCGAAGGCTGCACGTGGACTGATAGCTGGTAGCGCAAACAAACATAACCTGACTCTTTCCCGCCATTTTCAATGAACATAGTTGCCCAGAACTGATGGTAACACTCGTTTTTTTTTCACCAAACAGTGGGACACTCCTGTTTTTCTGCTTTACATTTAAAGTATTAGAGGTAACTGAAAAAAACCTCCATAATTCGAAACAGCATCATATAACAGTGAAATCCCTCGTGGTTCAAATTTTTTCATCTGTGAGTGCTTCATTTCAGATGGTGATGAACATCACACCCACCCCCTTGGGACAGTAACACTCGTGACGTTTTCAAATATTACATTGAAATATTTTTTCTTGAGGATGTGCTAGGTTCTTTTTAATGATACCACTGCATTCCTCTCCAAAAAACCTACAAATTGATACCAAAAACCTTTTTTTGAAGCTGAAAACCCGTTAAAAAACGATGTTAAAGACTGCGGACATCAAATGGTCAAATAATATGAGAATGACCCGACATATTTGGCTTATTATGTTGTTCGAATCGTACTAGTACGGGTAGGTACATAATACAACAATGAGTAGGTATAGGTAACCTGAAGAGCATTGGCGTAGTATAGAATTTTCCGGAAGGAAAGCGGCCACAGTTTTTTCTTGTTTTGAAATTTTTGTAATTTCATTCTTGTCATTTGTCAGAGGGGGACTCGAGGACTCGAGGGTTACAGTTAGATTTCCAGCTTTCTGGGGAGTGATGAACGAATTTTGTGTGACTAATAATAAAGAGTTCCTAGGAGATATGGTCATACCAATACGGGCTCTAGGAGTTACGGCTGTTAGGGCGAGCAGCACGGATACTAACCCGTTGCCTTGGGTTATGAAAGACAACTGAGCATGATTGACTGTATCTCAAAGTGACGTCAATTCCTGGCTGTATGTTGAAGTAATGCGGATTCTACCTGCTTCCATCACAGAAGACGAAAGAGCTACACACATCCATGAAAGAAAGCCCCAACAAAATCGAAATCTATGGGTTCTGGTTCATTTTGTTGATCTTCTCCAATGATGTGTGTGTGTGTGTGTGTTTGTCTCCATAACAACTTCTCTTTCCTCTTGATTCGTTGATTCTCTTGAGCAGAAATGGGAGGTAGGTATTTGGGTTGCGAAAACGTTTTTGTAGTAGGAAAGTTCATTGCAATGACGATTTCACCGAATCACGAGGTCCGAGCATAGGTACGGTTTTCAACATTTTAGGTTACTTTGAGATGCGGTCTAGTAGTTACGTTGGACTGGATCGAGAGGTCGGGCAGTATGTATACAGCCAACTACGTTAGGCGTACGATACGGCTGATTTTGGCGATGTGCAGAACAGTTCCGGACAAGCGGATGACACGTATGAGCAACCGTATCTCCTAGGAACTCTCTAATGAAAGCTGCATTTTGCTTCCGATTCGAGTCTACCACGGTAGCGGAAGCCTTGTGATCACTAATGAGAGGACACGGATTGTCGTCCTCCATATTCAAAATATCTATTCGTGGTTTGTGTTTCAGTCCTTTCTAAACAAATTTGATTCCGTGTCTTGCCATGCGCATAACTATATTATATGAAGGAAGAAAAAATTGTTCTGCACTGTAACAGTTCCTAATGCATGAGCACACAGAACTGCTACTCAGGAACGGTGCCATCCATCCCAATGATAGGGAGGAGAACAACCAATCCGTTTATTTAAAGAAAAAAAATCCACATACACATAATTATGCTAGACCACTTCCCCAACACAGATCGTCAAATCAACAAAATCATACACAAACTGGCCCCAACCGCAACCATAGCAGTTGTAACTGCAGAGGGTGCAGTATCTTAAGTCAGCTCCATAGTTAGATATAAGAAAGCTATGTAACTGCAGTACTGCCTTTGTAAAAATTGTGCTAGGCATAGCACAATAGTTTGGCAAACATGCGTAGTTTGGGCAAACTAGCCCAATTGGGCTAGGACCCTGACCCCAACCACAGAACCCCCACCTCTCGCCCACCGGGATTCAATAGTTCAGTAATTAATTATTTGTAGTTATTCATGAAGTATAAGGCAAATAATAAACTGCTGCGTAATAATCTACCTGTATAGGTGCCCCTCCTACGTAGATACTATAATGAACCATTGTGTAATAATTTACCCATCATACTTCAAAATTTGTTAAGTTTCAAAAGTACCTTCCAAACAGTCCATTAGATCCATCATTTTTCAAACGAAATAATATCGCAGAACAACCAACTCGACTTCATACCGCCATGGGTGATTATAATCAGGTGCTCCCTAGTGATGATATCTGGGCCGGATTATTTATACGGTTTGATTCACAATCGTGTTGACGAAGTTTTTTGGTGCAAACGAACGGCTGGTCGTGCAATGCTCCGGGTGGTCTCAAAAAATTCTTTAGTTCAAGTTCATTTTAAAAACGTAAAAAAACCACTGTACAACACAATTACAAATACGAATTGCCGATGGCGCTAATAGAATTACTTTTTTTAAACGCAATACATATTTAAAAAAGGCGAAAACGAATACAAAAAGTTGTTACTTAAAAGAATAGGTACGTCGTTTTTCTTGTCGTTCTCAAACAAAATGCATTATTTATAAATTTGTCACAGGTGAAAATCATGAAGGATTAGAAAGAAAGAGAGAGAAAAAAAAGAGAAAGGGGAAAGAAAGGAAGAGGAGAGTGAAAGTTATTTGGCTACTTATTGATCCTTGAGAAACTGCAGGAAAGCCTTACCGAAAGACTCCAGCAAGCCAAGCCCGCAAATCCTGGCCGGCAAAGAGTTCGAAGATCTTGCCTCAAACACCCACAGTGAATTGGAAAAGAATTTATTTTTTGTGCGGGTTTGTTTCAGGCATAACGACCAGACACTGGCACCCCTTTGGTAGATGTCCTGCAAGTAAGCAGGAATTTTAAAATCTGAAAAGTGGACCAATTTGTATATAAATTTCATGTACTGCAATTTTAGATATGTGATAATTCCGCAGCCCAGCAGGTTATTGATGTGGTGGGAAACATGACACCGAGGTTTTAGACGGAAAGTGTAGCGGACACAGCAGTTGTATGCTATTTCTAATTTTCTTCTGCTGATTTAGTTGAGGGAGTTGATGAATAATATGGATCCATAATTGAAAACGGGAATGATTAGGGTTTTTAAAAGATATGATCTTAATTTATCCGGAGTGTAAAATGAAAATTGTCTCAATAGATATAAAGCTCCAAAAACTTTTCTGCATGTTGCAGTAACTTCACTTGACCTACTCATATTCTCATCAAAAATCACACCTAGATTTTTGACGGTTTTACTTAATGGAATCGGACAGTTGTTGTTCAAATATATTTTGGGTACATTGCTCGCATCTAAAGGGGTACAAGAGATATAACGGCTTGTGTCTTGAGGGGATTTAAACATAAAAAATTACTGCGAGACCAATTTGAGACCTTTTCTAGAGTTTGATTGAGAGATTCGATAGTTTCAGGAAGATAGATCTGGCAGTGGGCAAGACGAATAAAACTGAACATCATCAGCGTATTGTTGGTAGACATGGCCATTAAGACAGGTAGCGACGTCATTGGCATAGATGGAAAAGAACAAGGGACCCAGAATGGACCCCTGAGGAACACCAGTAGTAATTGGCAAGGAACCAGAAATGGAATTGCCTACTCGCACACGTTGTGTTCTGCCATTGAGAAACGATGCTACCAGCTTGCAAGCTGTGGAGGAAAACTGGAAATCATTAAAAAGCTTTGTCATAAATATATTATGGTCTATAGATCCAAAAGCATCTGAAAAATCCAACAGGACTCCAACGGTGACTAGATTCTCGTTAAAACTTTGATGAATATTTTTGGTTACATGAGTGAGTGCAGTAATATAACTGTGCCCCCGATGAAAACCTGACTGAAACGGACTCAACAGAGACCGGCTGTCGAGGTATGAAATAACTTGTTTGGATAATACAAACTCAAGAATTTTACAGGGTATGCATAAGAGGGAAATTGGTCGAAATTCACCCAGAGATACAGGGTTGTTGACCTTACCAGTGGGTAAAACGACAGCTGATTTCCTTTAAACGGGGAATTGAGCAAACGTCATACAGCTGTTGACAATATATAAGAGATACTTCAGAATAACTGGAAACAAAAGAGTGAGGAAAGAGAGAGGAAGCTCATCAGAACCAGCAGCATGATAGTCAATAGAAAAGAAAGCTGTGGTGATGTCGACCTCCACACAACTAAATGAGAACCCCTCTGTGATTTGAATAGCAGATGTGTTATGGGTGGTTGAAGGTTGTTGGTTCCTCAGGAAAAATCTATTGAAGTCATCAGGAGTGTGAGACGGTTCAGCAGCAAATTTATCACCCTTAAGTCCAATTTTTTCTACATTGCGCCAGAGAGTTTTTAAATTATGGGTAGCGGGATCAAGTTTAGTAAAACAATCTTTCCTCTTGGCCATTCGGATATAGGATTTTGCTTTATTACGTTGTCTCACATAGGCCTCACGATCCTCCTGTGCCTTTGTAAGGTCCCATAGCTTAAATTATTCATCCATTTCGTTGAAGTGAAATTTGATAAAGGGGCTAAACCAGGGATTTGGAGGATGTTTTACCTTGAATTGCTTGACAGGAGCATGGGCATTCATACAATCCATGACAACTCATCCCATTTCAGATTATCAGCATATTCCAGTAAATTGCTTCTATTGATCTGTTTGAAATTATGGGAAGATATTGTAATAGGCTTGAAGTGCAAAGGAGGGATTTTTAAAACAATGACTAAATGATGATGTGCTGAAACTGCAGGGGTAGAATATTGTGCAAATTTAGTGACGTGGTCTAGGTTTTTGACTATAGCAAGATCTATCGTGCTGGAAGAGTTGGAAATGAAGTGGGTGGGATCTGAAGGAACAATATCCAGTTCAAGAGGGGGCAACATTGAGTACAATCTCCTGAAGTTGGCGCTATCATAACCGGGTTACAGTTAAAATCCCAGAGAATGACTATTTTTTCAAAGTCAATAACAAAAGACGCTAGAGCAGCCTCGAGCAAAGATAGATCAATTCCGCGGTCGTGTGGACGATGCACCCAAGAGGCCGGCGCCACCCTTAAACTTGAGTTTTATATATAGGTATTCAACTGGGCAATCATACGAGCGAAGTATAACATCAAATTTCAAACCTATTTTCACGAAAATTGCAACCCCTCCTCCTCCTTTCTTGCCCAGCATAGGTGATCGGTCATGTCTGATGATTTTATAACCTGGGATATTGACCATTCTATTCGGTACCTTAACGTTCAACCAAGTTTCAACTATGCAAATAGCAGAATAGTTGGCACACTCAATGTAAGCCCTAACCTCCTCAATATTCGTGACAAGGCTCCCAGCATTAAAGTAGCCCACTACAAGGGAATATTTTGAAACAGTATTCACAAAATTGATAATGTTGGTATTAGTGGGTATTTCGTCACACTCCCCCAGATTCAGTAGCAGTATAAAATGAGCCATCCAGAGAGAGTCCCAAAGGCAAGAGATCCGCAGAATCATCCATACCAACGGTAGGTCCGTGGCAACCCCCCTGGGCGTCCAGCAGGCCCCAACAATTTCCCGAAGACCAGTAGCCAGGAAGACAGAAGAAGAAAGAAAACAGAGTATGAGAAATTATTTTGAGAAGAACATGATAGTATGAAGAGGAAGGCAACATACAAAGAAAAACAAAGATGTGAATAAGAAATAGTATTGAAAAAAAGCATGAGATAATGAATGAATGAGAGACTATAATTGGTTCAAGGAGGTCCGGATTACTAAATTACTATTTTTGAAGATCTGAGTGAAATATAGAAGAGTCATTGTGTGATGCAAGTATAGGTGAAAGAATACAGAGTATGAGAAATTATTTTGAGAAGAATATGATAGTATGAAGAGGAAGGACAACATACAAAGAAAAACAAAGATGTGAATAAGAAATAGTATTGAAAAAAAGCATGAGATAATGAATGAATGAATGAGAGACTATAATTGGTTCAAGGAGGTCCGGATTACTAAATTACTATTTTTGAAGATCTGAGTGAAATATAGAAGAGTCAAGTATAGTTCAAGTATAGTTGAATAGATTCGGCATGGCAGCGTTACAGTTCAATATGAAAAATTATGCACGATATGTACATTGTAGGTATACCTATTCTTAAGACACGTTCTGAACGAATATGAACAAATGAAATATAAGTAAATAATTCCAAGAATAGAAAAAGAATACATACAAATAATAATAAAATAACATTTGAGGTACTACTTAAAGTGCTGAGTTAGGTCTGAGTGCCATCTGAGGGAGTACGATAGACATCCAAGGACTACAGGTATTCTTGTGAGGAAAGAGTGAGAACTCGGTCGCCATGTACAGTTGTTATAATCCCATTTGTCGTCCTTACATTCCTCATGCCAAACTTCATGAGTACATTCTTGTAGAGAGCATGCTGAGAAAACGTCAGATCTTCTGTGATTAGGGTTCCGTGACCTTTCATAAGACGTTTGGCAGCATAAACCTGAGATTTATCAGCATACTTGGAGAAAGTAATTACGATTGGGCGCTGTGTTGTCGTGGATTTACGAGGCACAGCATTTTGTATTTTGGCCGCGTTCCCGTCAACTGAAGGCATCGGCTGACCGACCGACTCGCCTCACACGAACAAGCGCTGAATCCTCCAAGTGAATGTTCAAGGTTTCCCTGATAACGTTGCTGACGATCGTTACTGGATTTTCAGAGGGAAATTCTGGGATTCCATGAAATAATAAGTTCAGGTGTCTTTGCGCTTGATCAAGATTATCAACCTTTTTGTTGACCTCTGTGAATTCCTTATTGGTAGAGACCATAACCCTCTAGATTAAAGAGTCTCAACTGTATTCTCAACAGCCTCAATCACACTGTCAATTGCTTTCCTGATGATGTTATCAATAATAGTATTACCTGAAGATAAAGTGTTGTTAATAGCAGATGCAATGGACTCACGAAGGGCCGAGGAAATATCCAACTCAGGTGGTTTGACTAGAGGCAAGTCACTGTTATCACGCTGCCAAGGGGTGTTTCGCAGTTTTGTGTTAACAAAAGCCATAATAGCATAGGATCACTTTCACAGATGAAGAATGTTCAAGATTACTTTGAAGTATGGAGAAATAAGCACTCAAATTTCAACGCAAAAAGCAAAATCACTGTAAAATCGGGACCGCCAGAGAACAACAAGCTAGTCAGTCGTGGCCATCTTGCGAGTCCATTATCCACTCTGTTACAGCACTGAGGCTTCATGTTATGGTGGCGGATCCACCGACACCTAATGTTCTCATGGATGAAATAATACAGGAGCAAAACAATTTTTTTGACTGAGTTTTTGGAAAACGGACTAATGGGTGAATTTCATCTAATTGCGACCATTCTTTTGGTAGTTGCAAGGATTTCGTGTTTGCACATGCGTCGATAAGTTTCTGTATGATTTCGATGAAATTGATGCGGGTCCATTTAGGGCCTAACCCGCCCCTCCCTTCCACCCAAACAGCTGATTACAACCATTTTTAAACTATAGTTATGCGTGTGGCAAGGATTTTTTGGGGCACACAGATGTGTACCTAGTCACAGAATCAAATTTGTTTAGAAAGGTCTGAACGCGAGTGGACATTTTGATTGGATTACCCACCATAATTGATATTTTTAGGTTAACTACTTAGCCAAGGAAGTAGTGATCTGTTGTGTATTGAACTGGCTCATTATTTCATCTCTACTCGATATTGGTTTATTATTCTGTGAATAATACACCTATGTATTTGCTCAACAAAAACATTTTATAAAACCCCCTCAAAAATTTTTCTTTTACGTTTCAAGGTACATAGATTCCAAAAAACGCTGCAAAGTCCTTGTCACATGGGTTTATTATTCTGGTGGACATACCTACAGAAATGTTGGCTGTTCATTTATTGTTTCTTTCATGTGAAATAATTGAAATAGCTGTTTCTGATGGTTTCCACCAATTTAGGCCCCCAAAACACAAATTAGGTACGCTCCTTTTTTTTCAAATTATCTTTGATCATTGGTAGTGCGGTTTAATCGTCTTCATTCACGTGTTGACACTTTTTCTAGTGTTATTATACAAATTGATGGTGATTTCAGAAGATTTCCCAGGTTTTCAAAAAAAATCAATTTTGGGAGCTGAACCTTTGGTGGAACCTCAATTTTCCACTCTTTGGTCAAAGTCGACTTCATATTCGGTCTTCTCGTCCCAAAAACATGGAAAACGATACCTCAAAAGCTCATCTTACAATTAAAAAAAAAAACTAGTTTTATACCCATTTTCACTCATAACACCCCTGGGTATATTCCGAAAATTAAGTAGTTATGCATGATATGGCGGACAGACACTGCAGTTTTGTAATGTACGCACCTTGAAACGTAAAAGATAAAATTTTGAGGGGGCGTAATAAAAAATTTTTTGCTGAGCGAATAGATATGTGTATTATTCACAGAATAATAAACCAAAATGCAATGTCCATCCGCCGTATCATGCATAACTACTTCATTTTCGGTCTAAAAAATTTCTTTCGCACCCAGGCTCCATTTGGGCCCTAGTTGTGTCCCGAAACTTTGCAGCCCGATCGGAATATACCCAGGGGTGTTATGTGTGAAAAATTGGTGCAAAAATAGGGGTTTTTGGTGTTTTAGTAAAATGAGCTTTTGAGGTATCTTTTTCCATTTTTAGAGCGAGAAGGCCGAATATGAAGTCGATTTTGACCAAACAGTTATCACACCTGAATTAATATCGACAAGTGAATCAAGACAATTAATTGGTCTATCAATGATCAAGGATAATTTGTTATAAATTAGGGGCCTAATTCGTGTTTTTGGGGGCCAAAATTGGCAATAACCGCCAAAAATAGCTATTTCAATTATTGCAAATGAAAGAAACAAAATGAACAGCCAAAATTCCTGTGGCTATGCCCAGAATAATAAACCCATGTGACTTTGCAGCATTTTAATTTATTATGGTGGTACGATGTATCACTCAACTCGTGATTTAACTGGACGAACTGCAAGATCGAACTCGAGTATATTTACAAGAACAATGTCAAAGGACAACAAGATCACTCGTTGCTTCTAAGCAGTGGCCTATTGACTGTAGTTGACAACACTACAGAAGGACTGGACAGTGGTGTTCCTCGTGGCCAAGTTGGTCTGGGGCCTCGTGATTGTGGTTGTGCTCGACTAAAAGTCCATCTTATAGCCCTGATATGAACGATTAGGCCTTTAAGTTTATATTTTATCAGTGTGGATTTGTCTCAAAGTAAAAACCGATCTTTCTCCAGATTGAGTTGGAGGGTTACTACTGTCCGTCCTACTTTCGGAGGACATGTCCTAATATAGTTTATTTTCAAACTTCAATATAATACTGGTTTTAATAAAACATTCATTGATTTGTTTAGTTGGTTGCTAGTTTCTGCAACGTCTGATCCCACTGTTTCCTAAGGGCCGGTTTCACCAACGCGGATTATCCAGAGTTCAATCTCGGCTGAGGTTTAAGCCATCGATTCTGAGAAAAGACAGTTTCACGAACGCCTAATCTAGGAATAAGTCGCGGCAACGGCGCATTAAGTTAATACCTCGTTTCAGGTGGCTTAAACCTCTGATCTACGGTTGATCTCCGATTCTCCGCCAGGCCATCGCCATTTTGAAATCTATTTTATCAGTGTTTTTCATACTTATCAACTTGCATCAACATTTAGTGCGATTAATCGTTTCACTGAAGTGTTTGAGTCATCCTCGGATGAATATTTCAATGAACTTGTGGAAGTGGCCGTGCCCAGACGGCGATAATTAGCGAAAGGGTCGAGCATTTCCACAAGTGGGATGACGGCGATTTTTTTGCGAGGTTCCGCCTTCCCAAGGAAGGGATGAGCTTCGTGCTCGATGCAATAGAAGTCCTAGTTTTCGAAACAGAATGGTGAGTCCAACCAAAAATGTGTAATAAATATAATTTTACAACAAACCAGGTAGGCAACAACGTCGGACCCATCATTATTTATTTCTTCGAGTAGGTAAACAAACCTTCATAGTACGTGGTAAGTACTTGCAGACTGCGCAAATAAGTACATGTATAACTGCTTCTGCATACAGCGAACTATTGTAAAAAAGTAGATACCTTTGATAAAAGAGCCTATCTATAATAATTATAGACTTGTAATAAATTATTTATTACAAGAGCTGTCTCGAGTGGAAGTTCTCAGAATGACAGAGCCATAAGAAAGAGAGAAAAAAATCGCGAAACTATGGCACTGGTTACTATTATACAGTTTAAATGTCTCCACAACAGTGGATGGCGGACGAAACTTAAGTATCCATAGAAGAAATATCATAGATCCACCACTCATGGATGAGCATCTCTCATCTGTAATACGGGATTTGTGTTTCTGGGGATAGCAATGCTGATGCAAACTGAACAATCTCAGCTTAAACCCAAGTTCGGCTAAACCGCGGATCAAAAACGTTGGTGAAACTGTCGAAGCTCTGAACCACAGATCAAATTTGAATCCAGTTTTTATTGATACCAGGTTTAAGCTGCGTTGGTGAAACCGGCCCTAAGTGTCTGTATTGTGTGATTTTACATGTTCAGGGGGGCCTATTCACTAAAAGAGATAGTGAATAGATTATCTATTTTGAAAATCTCCTGAATCTGCTCTATTTTGAAAGTCTCCCTCGGGAGACAGTCTCTTCAAGTGTCTCCCAGGTTCGTCTATTTGACTGAATAGCTCTTAACCCGTATCTACTCAGACGTTTTTACTCATGAATCGATAATATGTATATATTTTAATGAACAATCGACTTACCTTTAAGAGATGAAGAAACATACATCAAAATGACCAATATGGTAGCCAATGAACGAAGGATGATTCAAACTCAATATCAAACAAACGAGAAATCAGAAAGGGACTCTCTTTCAAGAAGACACCTAATTAGGTGTCTCTCTGAAAGATATCGAAAATGCCAAGATGGCCACCAACTCTCTCTTTTAGAAGTTACTGAATAACCCTGTCATGGATACTATAAAAATCTCTTCTGCCAAAAGCGAGTGTCAGACCCAAAAGAGATGTCTCTTTGGCTTATTGAATAGGCCCCCTGATCTCTTGTTTTTGTAGTATCGGTAACTGTAAAAAGCTTTTGAAAATTTTATTTTTCAGTTATGAACAGGTTCCTACTTGTCCTAGTCTTATAATGTTTACTAATGTAGGACATGTAGGAACCTATGTTCATAACTGAAATAAAATGTTGTCATAACCCTTTTCTTCTTCAACATTTACCAAAAAACTATATGGTAACCCTCTTGATTGAGGACCTATGAAATTGTATGTAGGTAGGCGGGTAAACCTTGAAAATTGTGTTGGTTGCAGAGAGAGCTTGAGTATGCTGAAGCAAGACTTCGGATCTTGGGTGAAGCAAGGAGCCCAGAGGAAACTCATAGTCCCACGGGTGGCAGCCCTCTAGATGATAGGTAAGGCCTAGCGTGCATATAGCAGAAGCTTCCTTAAAATCTAGGGAATCGGTAGAACTCACAACGATAACAGTCTACAGTCGCCAGCCATATTTCTCATATCAGTCCGAAATTCAACAACTTTTCTGAGACCAACACAACACTTGATACTTCTGTGGGTTCACCACAATAAAATCACTCTCTAAAATCGTTGAAACATACATTCGCAACAATTAACATACCTTCCGCAGGAATTTGTCGTTACATGTAAATCCAGTACACTAGGCGAAAATTACACTGTACACTTCCTTTCCATAACTCCGTTTTTTCTTTGAAATGGGTTTCAAAGATTTCATCGACTTACCAGCAGAACCCTTTTAGATCTTCCACAACGGATAATAAGTTTACGTGTAGAGACCCTCCTGTCTTGGTCACTGTTCTGATCGGAATACCCTTGAATGGTCCATAACTGTCAAAAGAAAGGCATTATCGAGGAATACTGTTGCGGGTGGGTACAGGTTTGTACTTGTCATACATTTGATTGTAAAATCATCTGCGCATTGCCAGATTTTCTCTGACAACCCCATACACTGAATGTAGACGGTTGTTGTGTACAGGCTGTCTGATGGTTTCATGAATTCCTCAACTAAGATCATCCCAGATTGTTCTTGAACTGCAGTAGATCCAAATACTTTCATCAGTACTAAACCAAATACCTATTAGCTACATCAGATTATTTTCATCAAGAATTGCCTATCAAGAAACATCCAAAAATAACCCCTTCTTGAGTTATTGCTATTGGAGTAGGTATTTTCGAACAACTCGATTTCATAATTAACTATGATAAAATCGTGAGTGCATTGGCGGGTTCACTGTCACTGATAGCTGGGCTGGAGTTGTACCTTTTCATTCACGCTTGATGATGTTTTTTCGTTTCAACGGGTTAAAAACGTCTGCCAATTCGAGTAGGCAGTAAAGCTTCCTCACTTGAATCATTAACGTATAGAATAGTTGGGTAGGTTCGTTTTGATACGGGACCATCTGCGATCCAACCCGCGTGTACCCTCAAAATGAGGTCAGATCTCGACTATTTTTCGCGTAATTAGAAGCGTTACAAGGAAACTGTCAACGTTTTAATGTTCGCGCATGCGCAGACGAAAGTTACCTTACGATTCCAATGAAGTTCATACGGAACTATCAAAGTATTATTCCTGATCGACCCTCCGAATCTGAACTCATTTCAACGATATTTAAGGTAGTTATGGGCGTTTCAGTTATTTCACGTTTGCGCATGCGCAGACGAAAGTTACCGTACTTTTTCAATGATTTTGGTATGGGACCATCTGTGACCTAACCCGCACCTACCATCAAATTTCGTCCATTTCGACCGTTATTTCGGGTAGTTATGGGCGTTACAAGGAATTACCATAGACAGAGACGGACAGACAGACACGGAACCAAAAAATAATGTTCCTGGATGTTTAAAACGCAAAATGGTAGTGGAAATTTTCATTTTGGAGGACGCACATTTTTTTTTACTCAATCACGTATCCAAGGTTTCCCTGCCTTCGAAAGTGAGGAACCAAAAGTTTGGTTTCATGCTCAATTTCTAAGTTTTATTATTGTAAATGCCTAATAAACCCAAAAATGTGTTGCCAAAAGATGCCAGCTGCCCTTGAGTAGAAAACACTGTGTAAAATATTCTTCGATCTAGCGACGACTGCCGCCAACAGAAAAACTGGAAGCGACCAAGAACACTGTTCGAACATTACGGATTTTTACCCTCTATAACTCAGCCCCTTGGGGTCACCGGTGTTGATTTTTCGTGCACCAATTCTCGATGAGCCTCTGAGGACGTGTATTCAAATTTCAACCGTGGGGACAATCAGGTGCCCAAGTTATGGAAGTTTTAAAATAGAAATGTTTCATGTTTTTCTACTTGTTGTTGTTGTTTGACAGGGCTACAGCCTCACACACATAACAGTGCTCCAACGAGGTGCCTTTTTTGCAATTTGTCCCTCCCCTATTTTTTAGGAGTAGGTTAGAGAGGGTTTTAAGAGCTGAAATTTGGCACCCCCCCCCCCCCCCCCCCCCCCCCCCCCCCGAGGCCTGAGGAAATGGTCAAAATCTGAACTCCGAGTTGTAACTCTTTAAAAACGCTGCATATTACGTTAAAAAAATAACCTAATTTTTTCATATCATACTTTTCTGCAGCACTCTTGGTTTATTATTCTGTGAATAATACACCTATGTAATCGCTCAGCAAAAAATTTTTATAACACCCCCTCAAACTTTTTTCTTTTTCGTTTCAAGGTGCGTAGATTCCAAAAATGCAATGTCCGTCCGCCGTACTCCGTCCGCCGTATCACGTGTACAGGCTTCATTTTCGGTCTAAAAAAGTCGTTCTTTCGCACACATGCTCCATTTGGGCCCTAGTTGTGTCCCGAAGCTTTTCAGCCCGATCGGAATACACCCAGGGGTGTTATGAGTGAAAATGTGTGTAAAAATAGGTACTTTTGCGTTTTAGCAACATGTTGGTAACATGAGCTTTTGAAGTATCGATTTCCATGTTTTTTTGGACGAGAAGACCGAATATGAAGTCGATTTTGACCAAGGAGTGGAAAATTGAGGTTGTACCAGATGTTCAGCTCCCAAAATCGATTTTTTATGAGTCAAAAACCTGCGAAATCGTCTGAAATCACCATCAATTTGTAGAATAACATTAGGAAAAGTGTCAACACGTGGATCAAGACAATTAAATGGCACTACCAATGATCAACGATAATAAAAAAAGGAGCGTACCACCATTGGTGGAAACCATCAGAAATAGCTATTTCAATTATTTTACATGAAAGCAACAATAAATGAACAGCCAGCATTTCTGTAGGTATGTCCATAGAATAATAAACCCATGTACAAGGACTTTGCAGCGTTTTTAAATTCGGTTCAAAATTGAAAAATTACAATTTTTAGTTTTTAAAAAATTAAGAAAATGTTTTTAATGTTAAAAAATTAGAACGAAAAGTTAATTTTACTTTCAATAGAATAGTTCTTTTTATTTAACTTCATTGGATTGGGCTTCGTCTTTGTCTTTGTGGTTGGTTCTTTGGTTGGGTTTGAATGGTATCAGAAATAACCTTAAAACTATCAATGCAAAAAGGTGAGATATCCCCACAGAAACATCCCTGATGTAAACTTCTGCTCGCCAAGAAAACCTCCTCAGTCGCAAAAAGGATTGCTATCCATTCTCACCGCCAAAATACATGGCTTCTAACCCTGCTTGGCGGGGAGCTTCGGTAGTAAAATATCTGAAACCAACGGATCTGAGTCTGAAACACAGTACGGAACTGAGCACATTTGAAACTGCCCACAAACATCCATCCAGGTGGTTATTATGCAGCATTGTCTGAGATGCAGCATTGTCTCAGACGCTGTAAGACGTTGACAATCGGACAGTGATTAGGAGCGTTCATATCCAACTGCCAGTTTTTATTTGAATCTGAATTTATGCAAGGTCCCCATTTCCTGCAGCAGCCAAGGGTGCCATGAAAGAAACGTACCGTAGAGCAATGCATGCATTACAGTGGATGTCTCTTATACTGGTGTATAGATCACTCTCACTCATTGCAGAACGCGTGGAAGTATGGTATGAATCGATGATGATGAATTCATTGCGCAATTTAATATTATCTGATTTCGTATAGGTGATGTTATCATCATAACAACGCCCCAAGAATATTGTGAATAAATTTATTGATCTAAGATTAGGTTGCTACCTACCTAATACCTATCTCTTATGGCAGGTTTCGTAATACCTATCTCTTATGGCAGCTTCAGAAGTTGAGAGTACGGGCAGCGGGCATAAGATTTACAGAAAATCCCGCGTTCTCTCCTCCCCCGCCCCTATAAAAATACATTTCGGCGACGTACCTAGTGCACAACTAGACTGAATTCTGTGTCGAACAAAAAAAAAACCACACAGATCGGTTGAGAATTGTGGCCTGGGCGGCGCACACTTGATTTTAGCATGGAACATGCTTTAGCCTTGGACTAACTAGCCGAAAAATGTCACGCGGAAGAGTCACGAAATTTTAACGATGATTTTCACGTACAACCGAGTAGTTGCTAGGGAAATGAAACTTCTTTCATTTTCTTCGGACAAAAATCGTTTTCCATTCGTTGGAAAGCTCTTGATTTATCACGAATTTATTTCGTATTTGTTCTTGGTATTTATTTCGTAGTTTCATACTATAACTATATAAATGGATGTTATAAATGGATAGTTAACAATGACGCTTGTTTGGTTGTCACTTGGTTGTATCCTGGTGACGAAGTGAAATCATAACAGTGCGGCTAAAGCATGTTCCATGTTTCTTGAATTTTAGCCGTAGGCTCTAAGCAGTAAGCATCCGGGGGTCCAGGGGGCTTGCCCCCTGGCGAGGCGCGCAGCGCCGAGTTTTCGACAACCCACGTTTTTTGGCATTTACCCCCCTTCCCCTTTCTAGAAACACATTTCGGAATTCTGGCGACGCAGGGCACAACTAGACAAATTTCTGCGTTAAACAAAAAAACCTTGCGAATCAGTTGAGAATTAAGCCCTGGGCAGCGAACACAAGATTTACCCGAAAAACCCATGTTTTTGCAGCAATAACCTCCCTTCTGGAAGTAAATTTCGAAATTCCGGCGACGTAGGGCACAACTAGACAGTTTCTGCATCGAACAAAAAAAAAAAAAAAAAACGGCGCTGCGCGCCTCGCCAGGGGGCAAGCCTGCTTAGAGCCTACGGCTAAAATTCAAGAAACATGGAACATGCTTTAGCCGCACTGTTATGATTTCACTTCGTCACCAGGATACAACCAAGTGACAACCAAACAAGCGTCATTGTTTACTATCCATTTATAACATCCATTTATATAGTTATAGTATGAAACTACGAAATAAATACCAAGAAACGATTTTTGTCCGATGAAAATGAAAGAAGTTTCATTTCCCTAGCAACTACTCGGTTGTACGTGAAAATCATCGTTAAAATTCCGTGACACTTCCGCGTGACATTTTTCGGCTAGTTAGTCCAAGGCTAAAGCATGTTCCATGCTAAAACCACGCAAATCGGTTGAGAATTGCGGTCTGGACAGCACACACAACATTCTGTCACTTACACCTGTTTTTTCACGGATTTGGATTCAGGATGGTCTGAAACGGATTTGAATCGGGTTCTTTTCATTCTCGGCTGAGTGTTGTGCTCTTCTGATCAGCTCGAGTACGTAAGGTACTCCTACTACTGAGAGACCTCCTAAAAAGTAGTACCTATTATAATTGTTTCCCTTCATTGCTCACCCTGTCTGGCTGGTAGCTGACCAAAATGCACCATAGTGAATCACTAGATGTACCTATAGTTTATGCTGCGTCCTCATTAGCCAATGAATTAGCACAAATAATAATTATTTCCTCCACTACTCATACTTTGGTCCACTTGTTTCAGCCCAGACCTCACCTGCTGCTCCTGAATCCTTGCCTTCTTCCTCTATTCCCGCTTTTCACTACCCCTGTTTTCACCTTCGTCCTTCAGGTTGACTTTTGATTATTACCTCTCTGCATTTTATTCTCCAACAAATACAGGACTTCTGAAAATAATTCGGACTTTTGATTTCGGAAATATGGTCAAGTTGGTTCGGATGTAGGTACTGCTAAGCGGATTCTCAATCATTGCTCAGGTGATTTACATCCCTCATTGACTGTGCGTTTCTCTGAGGTTGTAACGTTACCGATCTTTCGATATCCTTTAATTTTCTTTGGATGACACTTATTCTGCAGAATACCCAGAATCCAAGGTAAAACGGAAATGCCAAAACCTGACAGTAGCTGTGCTGGTATCATCCGCATGCCCAAAGGACCAGACGGCACTTCTGGTTTCACTCTCCGAAGGTAGTACATTGGCAACCCCCTATCTACTCCAGCGATCAATGTCTCCCATAGCTCTGTACATATTAACTCAGATCTAAGTTTCATATTTGTCTTGTTACACTAATTTATTTTCATGACGCTGGGTTTTAAATGGTACTCTCTATCGGTGACGTACCTAAATCAGAAAATGAGTATGCTGAATGTAAATAAATTTATAGGGCAACATTTTTTATGGCAGTTCGACCTGGGAGTTTCATGTACTTTTTCGTTTTAATGAAACCTCTAGGAAGCGTATAGGTTGCAATAATTATAAGTCAGTTGTTGTACTTGGTCGCTATTTTATAATTCATTAGTTTGTTATATTTTTCTAGGCTATTCATATTATATGCTGCTCTTGTCAATTTAATCCAACATTTGTTTGTTGTTTCTAATCAGCTTGTATGTTCACGTTAAAATAATTACGTTATTTAGAAAAAAAGACAGATCTGTTTGGGGCACACGAAATGTCGGTTCCCGGCAGTTGTGAATTTACGACATGAAATTTGAATGATTCAGGTAGTATTCTGTTGTAAATGATCTGCTGATACGGCGTTTCCTCATGCAGTCGCCGTTGCTGCTTAAGTGCTGGCCACAAGTGGGATTCGCGTTCTAAAATGAAGTTGAGGTCCGCTGCTATTTCTCTTTTTATAAGTTATCATTTTATAGAGTAACGAATTTTTTCAACTTGGAACAAAGTGTTGGATGTTCTCATAATGGTGCCATGGTTGATGGTAAATTAAGTCTGCCCCCATCCACTTCCCTTGCGTGTTTAACGTCCTTGAGAAATTCCGTATTGAAAGAAAAATTTTCGAACAGTTTCATTATCCTCAGCGTTGATTTTTGTTCAATTTACTTTGCATGTATTTTCAAGATTTGTAAACTATTTATGTGGTTCAGCTACCAAGTACCTCTTGTGAGCCGATATAACCAGCCTAACCAGGGTGTTGAAAGTAATAATGGATTTGAACTACCCCCTCCCAGTCCAGCTTTACTTTTATGATTTAGGTTAGAGATCATCGCTTAGTAGTCTTATTACCAACTCTATGTATCGGTGCAGGTTCTAAAAGACAGGGAGTATGTGGTACATACCACCTAAATCGTGAACTCAGCCCTTAGATAATACGGTTTTCTTCTCTTTCCCAGTCTCGCTGTTCAAATGCATCTCCATCTCCTCACGTTATGGAAAGTTTGACAATAGATTCAAGTGGAGTAACGAGATGAGGTTAGCATTCCCATTCCTCATTTTCAGTTGCCAGGGAAGATTTACCTGTGTTGATATCGTTGCAGTCTGTGTATGGTGGTGGTGGTGCATCAGTGTATTCAGACCATGATCCTTGGGTAGGTAGGAGGCAGTCACAGCGTTTTTTTTTCCTATTCCCTGTCAACGTTTTTCCGTGGTTCGTCGAGCTGAATATACAGCCTTTTCTCGCCTACAGTGCTGCAAGTATGATGCTTGATTGTTAGCATCCATTTGTGCTCGCGCATAGATTCGACCAACTGTGTGTTGAGAAGTGTTTGCACAAAAATTAAGCGTTACCCTTGGGGAAGGCCATAGGTTTGTTCGCTGTGGCAAAAAAGCCACTCACAAACCACTGAGTCACTTCTGCAGTGAATTTCCTGACGTTTCTGACTGTATGGTATCCATGACCTCCTGTTCGCTGTGTTTCTGACCACTTGCAGACTGTTTTCTAGTTGCCAGATCTGTAAGAGGATTGTTTGGCTTACTGCTCAGACGAGTACCCCCCGATCTCCCTTCAGTGATAGCCAATCAAATCATTTGATTTATCTGTTTCGGGCACGTCATACTTTCTTGAAGTCACAGCCAATCCCGTTCCTTGTGCTTCTGATGTTCAAGTGGGTCGCACAAGCTCACTGGGTGGTTAACTAAACGGTTAGCTGGTGATGTGCTAGTCACCCGTAAAACCCACAGCAAACAAACCTCATGCACTAGCGCCCTTGTATTCATCCAGAACATTGCATATTCCCAGTTCTGAGGGCAAATCATCCATTATGGCGTCAAACGAAAAATGAAACTCCCATTGAGGGGATAATTGACGAAATTCCTATCCTCCTGAGGACAACCCGCTACATCAGCAGGGAGTCTGGATGTTTAGCCCCAGCACGAGATGGCTGTTTAATTTACCTATTGCGGATTACTGTTTCGCTTTCCTCACAAGGTTTAAACCACCCCATTTCCCCAATCTGTGTCCAAGGGGGCGATATATCTTGCCACCATCACAACCCTTAATCTTTAATAAAGAATATAGTAAATTCGATACAGTAACTATTCAGCAATACAATGTTTACCTAATTGGAGTTGGTAAAGAAGACGGTGCTTCGTGTTTTATAAAGTTTATTTATGTAGACAACGAAGCACTTAGTACTATACCTACTTGCTAGCGAAGTACATTGGTCTTGATGTGTTTGAATACGTAGTGTGATATTCGATTTAGATAATAATTTATAGTTAACGTAGGTACGAATATATTCATTAAATTAACTGGTTTAGTAATTTGTCAACACTTGTTTCCTCCATCCACATTATAGCTGGTGTTATCTACCTCTATTATTTGAAGGTTCTGTTTTGATTGCGTCGATCGTATTGTATTATGTTGACATTTGGGACAATAACACAGGCTTACAAAATGAGGGTTCGAGAGTTTTTCACGGGTATTTCGTGAGGTACCGCTAATGAGACGTTGAGTAACTGCCATGATCACCTAAATACTTCTGTACACATAAAAAAAAAAACAAAAAAAAAAACGGAAGACGTTTCCAAAGTGGAGTGGGTTTCTCCATTTGTTGCAGACCTGTGCTATTAGCCCAAGGTTCTATTACATTCATAATAATTATGTCCTTGTACCTTTGGTCGACGTACTGATGCTGTATTACAATAATTATTACTTAGTAATGTAAAAATTATTAAGCATACCATCGTGTATTTGGGCCTTAACAGTGCCTTCTGATTTATGTGGATAATCACTTTTCATTCCCCTTGATGACCGACTAGATACAGCTGTTCATTGTGTCCTCAGTTGAACCAGTACAGTATTGCAGTCGGTGGTTATTATCTATGCGTTGTCAATCGATTAACCAGCTCTTGGATAGCCATGTATAATAACTTTCTGAATTGTGATAAAATGAATAATTACGAGATAATTATCAATCGTCGAGACAGTCTTATTAATATACCGATCCATGGACGAAATAGAGCTTATGCTATCAGTTATGTATTAAAACAATGTGACATAATTTGAATAACGTTGTTTCTTCATACTTGTACTTTCATAAGTATTTTCAAGACATGAAATAGAAGTATTATTTTAATTAGATACAATAGCTATTAATTTCACTCACACTTTTTTTCCCCAACAGCTACTTGCAATCAGGTGCTCCAATCTTCTTCTCTGCGTATCTGATGTAGGTTAGGGATTGAGCATTTTATAATATGACATAGACTGTTCAGTTTACGAACGCGCTTGAAGCCACCTATAATAGTGGGGGGGGATATATAATAAATAGCCACCTATAGTGGGGAAATCAGCTGAATGTTGATCAACAGCTTACCAAAATCGCCAAAATGGGGGACTGGTTTTTCATGACAGGAGAAGTGAGATTCATCTGCATAATGGACATCACTCTCTAGAAGGAAAGTGCGTTCTTCATTATTGTGGAAAAATCGAGCAACTCATTAATTTGCAGGAATACAGCATGAAGTTAAGAGGATGGGATACAAACTGTTTTATTAATCACTTGAAACGTAGGGTACTAAAAAGATATATAAAAAAAGAGGCTTGTCAACATGTCAGGCTCTGAACTTCTTGAAAAGAGGGTGTTTGATCAGGGAGTTGCTCCTCTTGTACTCCATATATACAGCGTCATCAGCGCCAGACATGGATCCCATGTTGCCGGCTGATCTCTTGGCTCCAGGGCGGAACCCTTCACCAGGTATTCGCTCCTCGTCAGCATCCAAGTCAGAGGCAGCAAGGACCTGCTGTAGCAACAACATCTGCTCTTCTCTCGTTTTGTAACTGATGTCTGGGTCCTGAAACCGGATTGAATAAGCTGATGTCAATTTCAAGGTTGTTCTTTTGTTTCAACTATACGAAATTCTGGGTTACCACAGGGTTTCACGCGAAGAAAGAGCAGATTATTGCACCTGGCTTGATTTACTATGCTAGATCAGTAATTCTCAGCTGAACCATTGAGCTGATTGGTTAGTAATTATTCAAACTCGACAGACACCAGTGACTATGCTAAGGTCGTCCTTCTCTAACATTTGTACCAACTTATCAGATATTCAAATGTAAACCAATCAGATGTTCTTGGTGAAGGAAATCCTAAACAGCGCTAAAAATATAGCCTTCATTACGTACTTACATTCTCGATTCCAGCCAATTTTGTTACGACTTTATAACTGTATCCCTGATTGACGAGAAACCGTTGCCGCTTCCTCGAGTAGGCCATCTCCATGGTATCTTGGGACACGAGCGTATAGAAGAAAGCGTTGTATTCCTCTGCCACAGCGCCTAACGATGTAACACACAAAGAGTTAATCGATAAGTAATCTCTGCATACTGTTTGGATGATATGTACAAAATATTTTTTTTCTTCTTTTTTTAAGAATACTAGAGAGTTTATCTGGGAAGTTTGGGAGTCACAATAAGATCAGCGTACCAACCAACAAGTTATTTCTCACCTTTCTTAGCTCGAAGAATTCTTCCCAGACGCTGGGCTTCCTGTCTTCGAGAACCGCCTTGTGAAGAGATCTGGATCAGAACATTCGCTTCGGGCAGGTCGAAGGACGTGTCAGCGACTTTACTCACGAATATCGTGTTGACTTTGGGATTGAATTTGAAGTTTTGGAGGATCTGAATACGTTCATTCTGAAGAACAACACAATTTGTCAGAACAATAAGAACAAAGCTTGAGGATTACTGCTAAAAGTGTATTCCCTTCAAAGTAAACAGAAATACAGTACTCCCTCTGTAATCCGGCAGATATCGGACCACAGCACTGCCGGATTACTGGAAAATATCGAGAAAAACGCAGTTATCATTGAAAAATCAGTTTTAATTACATACATTGTACTGTCAAAATACAGTACATATATGTGCTTGTGTACGCGGAACAGATTGAGCACTAAATGCAGCGCGATCGTGACTAAGGCTGACTGGGACGTGAGTCATCACTTTGTTTACTCAGACTCCAGTCCAAAGTCAAATCAATTGTTGAGCTCATACTCGAATACAAAACGCCGGATTACTGGGAGTGCTGGAGAGCTGAGATGCCGGATTACAGAGGGAGTACTGTACTACTGAATTTGTGAACGTTATGACAGACCAAACAAGAAACCTTGAAGTACGTTGTTCAGGCCATCCAGAGCTAATAACTCAGTTAGATAATGTTTACCAAAAACATTACTTTCTCCTGCAAACCGGTAAGCATCAACATTACAGTTTACATAACACCAACCTGAGACGTGGGACCGTAAATGTAAGGTTTGTTCATCTTTATAGCATAGTGTTTCAGTGCAAACACGTTATCGGAAAATACAATTGTTTTGTCCCCTCTCTTCTCATGGTACTTGATTAAGAACTGCGCTGCCCTGAACTTATTGGGATTCATCGTGTACAAGAGCTGAAACAAACACAATAAGTAGGTATTAAATCTTAATGGTTATTTTGCTAGTATTAGATACACTGTTTTCATGCTTAATTTAACGTTATAATCCGGGGCTCACCAATTTTTTACTAGTTTTAACAGTGAGATACTCCTTGTAGAACTCCGGCGTCATAGGGCACCACACTTCGGCACACTGAACCTTGGCAATGTAATTTTTCGACTGGAGCTCTAGCCAATTAGCCTCGTAGAGTTTTGGACCGATGAGGAAATTGAGGTCAGCAATTTTATCGTCCTCTCTGAGCAGCGTCGCTGTCAGCCCGAGCTTACAATGCGACTGAACGATTGTTAGCACTCGCCTGAACATCTTTGCGGGAATAGTGTGAACTTCTATACAGGGAAAGAGTGACGAAGTGAGTACAGTGGACTATATATACTTCTGTACTAATATCAAACTTGCAAATACATTTAATAAAAGACACTGGAATATTCGAAAGTGAAAAATAATTGTCCCTTACCGTCTAATACCATGATACCCCACTCTTGGGTTTGCAACCACTTCATAGTCTGATCAGCCTCCCACGATCGCTTCTGTGTGTGGGTGATCATGGAGTATGTAGTAATAAGGATACCACATCCCATGGGCTTGTCTTTGGCTTCAGAAGTGAATCGGCAAATCATGCTATCGTCAGCTGAAAAAATTAGCAATGTTTCCACAAAGCGCATGAAAGGGTTCTGTACACTGCATCTTATGTCGGAAATTGTAGTCAGGCGGCATGGAAGTAAATACTGGTGGATGATCACGTTTTTTACCTATAGATGAGATTACAATAACATCTGGCTGAAGGCATCATTTACAGAGGATTCTGTTCAAAGTACAATAAGGAGATAGAATAAAATACCAACCTGTAGACCACATTTTGAACTGCTGTTTCCACTGTTCAACTGAAACTCCTGAATTACACAGGACAATTGCTCGCTTCCGGACAGTGCAGCAGGCAGTTACTCCAACCAAACTTTTACCAGCTCCTACACAGAAACAATGAATATTGATGACTGAATTGACAACTACGCATGAGAAAATACTTTCCGTTTTTTCTTCAATTTTCTACTTCTTTTTTTACCACAAGGTAAGACGATGACACCAGATCTGGCTCTGCCGTTGCCAAACATCTTTCTCAAACTCTTTTCTTGGTAGGGTCGTAAAACTGCTGACGGCTTCAGATCTATGCTGGAAACAATGGGAACACGTGCAAGAATAATAGGTATTGGAAAACATATTCGAAGTCCAGCACTATATCTCCTTGGTGCTGTTTAGTACTCAGACCAACGCACTGCGTCTAGCCTGAGCCCCAGACATCAACTTACAAGGATTAGAGAGTTTTTCCAGCACAACGAAATGAAGGGGAACGAAAGTAATGCTGCGCATGCGCATTGAAAAGTTTGACAAATGACGACGAAAAATATCACGGCATCTCCTTTCGTTGTTGAGTTGATCGAAAAGTAAGGTAACCTTTCATATCAACTGTACATAACACCACCCATATTTTTCTCACCTTTGCGACTGTTGGCTCAATTTGTTCTCTCAATGACTTGGGTTTTTTTTGTATTTTATCGCAGTTGTGTGAGCCGACGGATGAAATGCACAACTTTCATCACTTGGTACCAGTGAGTATAGAAATAACTAGAGCGGCCTTCCCCGTGCTGGAAGGTGAACGGGCGTATGCTCTGCCCCCCCCCCCCCCCCAACCCCAACCCTCTGGTGCCTTGCCCCGCCCTGTCAAGGAGCTTCCACTGCTCACGGCCAAATACCCTACTTGCATCCTCATAGCGCATCTCCTTTTAGATCATGTACAGATGATTTATTGTCATTCCAAATAGGTGTATGAGCTCCCTCGGAATGTAGGTACCTATAATAGGTAGGCAATTTATTAAAATAATGCACTTGAAAGAGCATCAATAAACTTTATTATTCAAATGAACAATAGAAAAATTGGTTGAGAATGGGTTAAATGAAATCATTGTCCTTTAAAATGAGTTTTTTTTTGAGCTTCTGTCTCACTCTTTCTTCTTGAATGTTCTGGTTTTTTGTCCCGGATATATTTTTCCCGATGCTTTCGGCTAACCAATGCTTGTGGTTGTCTTCTCCCTGGGTTGATAGATGGGTCGATTCTGTGAAGAGGTTAATATTTGAGCAAGCGGAAAGTAAATTGTTGGTATAATGATTGAGGTTGCTCTTGATTTTGTATTTCGTAATCGTTGTCTTGAAAATTTGCTCGCAGATCCTGCATAAGCGGGTAATGCTCAGGTGACGGCTGAGTCAGTCCTCCACGGTTTTTAATTGAGACTAAATTGGTGGTCAAGTTCATAGCACTGTTCTCGTCCTTGTTGATTGCCAGTAAACATTCTTCACACTTTATCTTTCTCTCAAGGCCACGCGCAACATATCCCAGAAAAATATCGATGGAATGGCATATTTTGGTTTATTATTTTCAATAATGAACCATTGGAATCGAGCATGAAAAAAATTCTAACCCCCCCCCCCCCCCCCCCCCCCACCCACAAAACTTGATGGTTTACGTTTCAAGGTATGTAGAATCCGAAAATGCCATAAAAATATTTCTGTCTGTCCGCCGTACGCTGTATGGGCCACTTTTCTTAGTTACCATGAAACAAAATCGATGAAATTCGGGTTATAAGTTCCGTTTGGGGTCTAGTTGGTCCTCGAAGCTCGACGTTACTGTCAGTCTAAGGGGTTCAAAATAGGGGTTGAAATGTTAAGAACGCCGTATCTCGAAAACTTTCGATAGAAGGGTATGGTTGTTAAATTTGTCTTGAGCTAAACAATTTTTTGAGACCACCTGGAGCATTGTACGTCCAGCCGTTCGTGTGCACCAAAAAGCTTCGTCAACACGATTGTGAATCAAACGGTATAAATCCGGCCCAGATAATCATCACTAGGGAGCACCTGATTATAATCAAGGAAGGCTGTATGAAGTCGAGTTGGTTGTTCTGCGATATTATTTCATTTGATAAATGATGGACTATTGGTTTTTGTTGGTAGGTCCTACCTATTTCTGAAACTTGAACAAAATTTGAAGTATTATTGATGGGTAAATTATTACAAATGGTAAATTATTACACAACGGCAAATTATTACACAGCGGTAAATTATTACATAACGGTAAATTATTTCACAACAGTTAATTATTACACAACGGTTCATCTACCAAGAAGGGGCTGGATTTTGTTGATCGGTACTTTTGCAACTTGAACAACCGTTGAAGTATTATTGATGGGCAAGCTATTACACAGCGGTTCATTATACTTGACCACGAACGTAGGTATTGACCAAATCAACAACTTTCCTTCAGAACTTCATTATTTGCGTTTCTTTTTGCCGTTTTAGTTACTGTTTGTCATCGACAGAATTATTTTAGCAACATTTAACTCGTGATTTAGATAGGTACCTAGTAACGAGTACGGGGTTAGGTACTAACCTACTCAGGGTCTGCGATCTACATAATATGTATAGAATAGTACATATTATATTATATAGACGGGTTATCTATACAGAGAGCTGTGATCTGTAACAGAAGGGTATTCTGTACAAAATAATAAATCGTTGTGCAGGGATTTGCAGCGTTTTTTAGATATCTTCGAAAAGGAGATGAATTATCATAATCGGATTCTTTAAAATGGTCACCACAAACACGACTGTGATTGGTTGGGTTCCATTTTTCTCTCCTGATTGATCGGACCCATTTTTCTCTGAGTTCAGGGTCCTTAGGGAAACGGTGAAAGGAAATCTCCCTTACCTGGCCATCGCCAACGGCCTTGGTTCTCTCACTGTTTTGGCATCCATACGCGACACACTCACTTGGCATTTTCTCTTTATAAAATTAGGTAGCTACTCGCCTACCTACAAGAGACAATCAAACAATCACACCGCACTAAAAACCAAAGCAAACTTAAACAACTAGGCGCGTCAACAACAAACTGTTCAGAGCGCAGAAAATAAGGAAACGCGCGGAGCGTGGCATCAGTGAGTGGGGGAAGGTAAACACTCTCTGGTCCCCCCGACGGCCGCTCTAGTTACTTCTATACTCACTGCTTGGTACATGCCAAAGTCGAATAAAAAAAAGAAAAAGGTAATCATTTGAGTTCACTCACTCTACCTCATCTTTTCTGTTTCAGTCTCTTTCGGCATGCCGTTGTGGCAAAAACTCTCTATTGTGAATATGAAAAGAACGAATGGCTTGCCAACTTACTTTATATCTGCGTTAACAGTATCGTTTCTGAAGTCATACTCTGCGAGAAGGGGGTGCTCAAGTTCTATACAACGCTTCTGAATCACTTCGATTTTCTCCTAAACATAAAACCAAAATGCTAAGATTTTCTTCTGTAAATTACTAGAAAAAATATCGGTTCATCAATACGATACAGGAGAAGCTTTCTTTTCCTTTTACCTGTCACGAATTTCGTTGGGTGAATAACACTTAGAGACCCAAAATTTCTTCTAGATGAATACTCAAAAACGAAAAATTTGAGTACCATGTACTTCATAAACAAATGTATGGATTACTGACGAACCTGATTCACTTCAAAAGAGACGGTGCTTGTTTGCTGGTCGTCGTCGTCTTCATCAGCTTTGTCCATTTTCGAGTAGAAATCCGTGATATCGTCGGGTACAGGAACAGTGTCCACAACCGCTTGAGCTGGCTCCCCAGGTGTGATCTCTGCGCCTGGTTTCCCTGCCCCGAACTTTGAATGAACAAAGTATGTAATGTGAATACTTATAAATAGGGTTCATATAATTATGAGGGGTCGGATTGGATTGTAGGTGCTTAAAAATGCAGAATATGAATTTCACCCCGTTTAGGTTTTTATAAAAAATTAGGTAAGGTGAGTTCGAAGAAACCAGTTCATTGATTCCATGCTGTACCTAACTGTACCAGTGTTGCCATCTCGGGGCACACAAGTGGCTTCCACACTACAGCCACTTGGAGTTTCAGAACCAATTGTGGCCAAATGGGAAGGTTGAAAAATGTATGTGTGTTTTCAATGAGCATGCAGTTACCTGACTCCAACTTCATCTTTATTCACCTTATGTTCCTTGCTGTTTTCTGGATACTTATTGTGATATTAAGTTACTTGTCCACGCTTCAGTTAATATATAGTAAATTGATTATTCTTTCGGCAGTAAAGAAAAACGGCACGTTCCCCACTTGCCCCGTTTCTTGTAGTGCAACGGGGTAAGTGGAGAAGTCAGACGATGGGAAGTGGAGAAGTCAGACGATCGGAAGTGGAGAACAACAGAACATCTCCCACAACATTATGCAGGGGCAAGTGAGCGTGTTCTCCACTCTCCTCATGGGGCAAGTGGAGAGTATCGTTTACCCCAAACCCCTTATTGCTAAAGAGAAAAATGTTTCTCAGAGACTACTGTTCCTGGAATATTTTTTTATTATGACTCTATTTTATGACTTTATAAACATTAAACCCTTGTATGTACTGTTTTTTTACCCTCTGGGTAACCTCCATGTTTTAATACATAACTTCACCAACTTTTGTTCAAATCTAAAATTTCAAAAAGCAAAACGATGATGGGGAATCGGACTACTACTCACATGCTCCATGTCAAGAGATCTTGACAAGAAGAAAAATAGAGCCTGACTTTCCAGTTGCCCCGATGGGCAAGTGGGGAAGTAGAACCGAAAACATAAAATCTTTCACAAAAATGACGTGTCGAGAATAAGAAAAAATTATAATGATCTTGAAGAGGACCTTCTGAGGGATATGTAGAAGAAAAAATTCCTTTTAAGCTACAACAGCTGCTGCATAATCTTTGGTCAAAATCATCTATGATTTTTACCCCCACTCGCCCCAACTCATCTTAGGTATAACAGGACTTGGGCAACCGAAGTCTCCCAGTATTACCACAAAGTTCATCAATATAATAATGCACAACAATGTACCTAAGGAAGGAAGTTATGAGAGGGAACGAATTTCAAGAAGGAAAAGAGCCAATAAAACCAACAGGTCAATTCTAGCTCTACCCACAAGAACCGAAGATTGGTGAGTAATCAGACTACCCCAAGAACGAATTACCTGAACGCGCCTAGACCACCCTCAGAGAGTGTGGTAAGAGTGCCACTTCGCTATTTATAGGAGGTGGGTCCGAGAAGAAGGAAGATGTTTAATAGGTTAGAATAGGCAGTGCAACACGCAATGAGATACCTATGCAGTTATTTTTTTGGTTCTGCCAAGGTAAGTACGCCTAACAGCACTCTAACATACCCAAGGAATCGCATCAGCCAGTGTATTCACAATATGGACTGCATGTCGCCTGACAAAACGGGTAAGTTTAAAACGCAGAAAATAACTGTATAATTTCGGTGTCTGACCTGAGTTACAGGTTTCTTGGTTTCAATCTGTGTTATCATCTCAGCATCTCGTCGAAGCCGGCACTCCTGAATTACTGGGTCTTTGAGGAGCTTTTGAAGGACTTCAGGGAATGGTGATTCGATGAAGTATTTGTTATGCTTCAGAACCAGTTTTACCTGAGGAAGCCCACTAAGATTAAACTTACTGCACAGACAATTTCAAATGCTCAAAATGGGTGCCGGTTTATTCTATAAAAGTAGTGCAAATACAACAATCACCTTTCCATAAGAGAGGGTACACAGTTTAATGAACTCCACAATCCCTTCAGGCATTGACGTCTTGCTCAGCCTCCTCAAATATTCGATAATGTCATCTGTTTCTAAACCGACACTCACGGCAGCATAGAGAGAATAAGCTGTGAGTTTGTACTGTGAACAACAAATTAGAATCAATAACATAAAAGCGAAAACGTTAATTCATCATTTATATGACATTCCTTAAGAATTAAATCACTCGAGACCCATTTCAAATCCCTTGAAACGTAAACGATCAAATTGTGAGGGGGGGGGGGGAGGGGTTAAACATTTGTTTTTCATGCTCGATTCCGAAGGCCCATTATTGAAAATAATAAACCAAAAATAAAAATGGAATTATTGATAGGTTGTCTATTTCCACTAATACACATGCCAACCACACACGAAACATGATAAACTTTCAATATAACCTATACATCCTGTATTAATGGAAATAGACAACCTTTCAATAACTCCGTCTTTATTTTTTGACATTCCTTCATTACTTATATTTTTACATAATATATTTACACCATAATATCATCACTCCTTTATAAATGAGGTGACAAATACTGTGCAAATTATGATACAGAGCAAAACATTTCTTATACTAGCGAGTAAAAAAAAATTGAAAAAAAAGGTCTTTTAACGATTAAGAAGTATAACTATGGGAACTATGGGGTGGGATTATCCTCCGAACAATACCTCACTAATACAACCAAGAAGAACATGTACGTACCTCGTGTATATGTTCAGGTCTACACACTGGTTCGGAAATAGCGATGAGAAAATCATGAGCATGTCTGTAGAGAGGTGAGAACGACTCGAGAAAAATGTGACCGTTTGGTGCCTGGGGAATGGAAGACATTTCAAATAATTATTAATGATTAAATTACAGACATTTTTTGTAAACTTTGTGGAAATAAGTAGGAAATCGAGACCAGATTTGTGGAAATACAAAACAAATCGAGACAAGAAAATCAGTAGGAAGGTACTTTTTTCATAATCCTGTATAACACAGCAATAATGACAAGAATTTTTAAATAAGCGTTTTCTTCACAGCCTTCAATGTCACATACCAATCATCTTCAACTAATTTAATACAATTATTGGGGAGGGGGGGGGGGGGGTTGTTGAGTAATGGGACGCTCATGGGGCCCTGTGTACTCATACTGCAGTAACAGACTGGAAGCTAGTTCAACTAGACTTACTGATTACAAAAAGAACCATTGATGAAATTTGGAGAAAAACTGCATCCTGAGTATCTCGATGTTCCACCTCCGCTCTCAACATGAAAAAGTCATAATTATTACTAAGAAAATAATGAGGAGTCTAATCTTTTCCTCGATTCTTAATTAGTCGATAGAAATAAAGACTATTTACTTTGTTTTCAAAATTACCCACAGACATCCAGTGATGCCACAATGTGAAGTTCTTCCTCCACACCACAGTTCAGAATATGGTCACAGGACTGTCTAGGGGCCATCCCACACATATCCTCCAGATTTTAGCTCATTATTACCGTTCTTTTGGGAATGTACAAGCGTGGCAAGAATTTTACGCTTGTCCATGCCCGAAGTCCAACTTTGATGAAATTCTGGCTCAATGTGCAATACTCCTAGTTTCATCTCATTTTGACAAATATTTCGTAGCCATGGGTGTTCTGAGGATTTTATGTTTGCTCATGCACAGAATAAAGTTACAGCGTAATTAAGATAAAACTCATATGGGACCACCAGGGATCATTGTGCACATACCCTCCAAATGTCAGCCCAATATGACCATTTTTCGGTAATTACGAGCATGGCAAACACCTTGGCAAAGAGGGTCTATAAAGGACATGAATATCTAAACTCTAAATCATGTATACATTAGTTGCACACCTAGACCCGAAAATTGCAATGTCGACTGTCAAAATTACCATGAAAATTGCTGTCTGGGAATCACTAACTTCGATTTTAGAATGGTGTGAAACTAAGGAGATAAGGAAGACAGATGGAACAAGACAAAATGGAGGATAGAAAACCCATTGTGGCGTGCATTATCAGGATTGCCAGCTTTCAAACGAGTGGTGTAAGATTTTTGATGACAAAAATATGAAAAAAGCTGCAGTCAGTGAAAATAATTATTATGAAAATAACTCAGTTTTACATGGATGCTGTACAAGTGTATGGGATCCGTAGAAGCCTGTCTAGGGTTTTAACGAAACCTTTTGCTCTAAGCTATCTTCAAATTTTCTCAATTTTTATTTATCTGAAAATGAAGTACTTGAAGGCGAAGGCTGACCTTCAACAATCTACTAGGAACAATCTGACTCCGAAAGATTTGAACGGAAAATAGGTAAGTATATTTACAATAATAAAAAACGCAAAGGATGTGTGTTAATCAGAACCAGAAAGCTCATAGATGAGGCTTTTCAACTTCGCCCTTCATTGTAAACGGGCTTTAAAATGAATGGGATGGTCTTTATGGGATGGTTTGGTTTCTACGATTTTGTGGAGCAGATGTGAACTGCTGGGTAAGGATGACAAAGTGAGTCCCTGCCCTCATCAGCTGAGCTCTTGGGCTAACTTTTTTCCTTTTCAATCCACAAGGCTCAAATTTGGAATAGAGCTTCTGTGGGATTGCTGGGTAAGAATGACAAAGTAGGTCCCAGCCCTGATCAGTTGAGTGAGCTCTGAGACCAATCTCTTTCCTTTCCAACCGATGACGCTCAAATTTGGAATGGAGCTTCTGTGGGAGTGCTGGGTAAGGATGACAGTGGGTCCCTGTCATGATCAGCTCAGCGAGCTCTGGCCTTTTGGACTGTTTGAGACAGACATCGGTGCTACTCTATGCCCCTTCCTGATTAGCTGTGTGGCTATCGGCTTTAGCACCCCATGTATCGAAATAACAGGCTTTCTGACTAGGTAGTTAACAATAATTTACAGCGTGACACAGAGAAAAATAGTTGGGGACAGCAAAATCCCTAACAGACTCTTCTTCTGCATAACATCCATGATCAGAGTTTGCTGTACCCCCCTCACAATTTGAAACTGATTTCACATCAGTGAAACCAGTCGGAAGAATTTTCTCCAGTCACTTCTGACTCCCTGTCCCCAGCAAACGGTAGGGACGTTACCCTTCCCCTTCAAGAAAACCGTGAAGCTAGTAAATAAGAATACCACAGAATTATTCAATTATTAGTTATCATACCACCCATAGAGGCCTTGTTGAGTGATCAGTTTTCATTTGGAGCACAGTTCTATAGTCCTTGGCGCCATATTCATCTTCCAAAGCTGATGTATCAGCAGCGTTTTCGACATTTTTCTTTGCAGCACCTGGTACCCCCTCTGCAACCACGGATTCATTAATCAGAAATCAAGTACCTACCTACTGCTAATCACAAGAGGCCTAACAACCAAATTCAATGGACACAAGTTTTGTCCTTGCATAATCGAGTGGACGTTGGATAGGTATGTTTTCCTCTCTATGAAGTAGGATGAGTAGGTAATAGGCAGACTATTATTCAGCAATTTCAGGCTGTGCTTCACATTCTACTGCTCTACAGGCGTTGCAAACGTGATCAGCTGTGCCCTCTCAGGATGACCCAGATCCAGTCAATGGCTACCTCACTGCCCTACGTTGACACTAGGGGAGTTAGGATTCGAACCGATAGACTGCAGACGCCGTCCCAGTCCCGCAGTCCCAACGACCAAGTGACAAAAAGTGTTAACATTCTTGGACACCGGCTTACCCCTACAAACAACAAACTAAAGAATGCAAGCAAAGGGAAAATTCGGAGAACAGTCCAAACGAATGCTAATCAAGGAGTGAAATAAATAAATCTATCATTTCCTAAAGGGTCATAGGGAAAACATTGTTACTGACGAGAGTAGGCAAATTCAATAATTAGAACACGGTAAACAAAATCCCAACATAATGTACCTTCTTCATCAACATCCATCGGTTCTTCATAATAAGATTCGTCCTCGTCTTCTTTAATTTTCTTCTTCCGCCCTCTCTTGCCTCCTGAAACGAGGAAATTATAATCGGAGGGTGAGGTATGTAACTAAACAACTAAAGCTGAATGAAAACAGCCGGTTTAAATTAATTTTTGCTCCTCATCCACACCCAACGCAAAATAATAGTATTTACGTTATATAATTAGACGTAGGTGTACCTACTGTGATTAAATAATTGCACAATTAAATGAAATTACTGCCCTCGATCCATGATCGAATTTCTCCGTTATATCAATCTAGGTATCGAATTTTAATCAGGTTCATGGCCAATTGCAAGAATTTGCCCCGTCCGAATAGAAATGGAGGGCAACACGAGAATAAAACAATACCTAGGTTTGAAATAATTCGGGATAGGTCCGGGAGGCTTACTAACCACCTCTAACGTGAAGGAACGTTTACTGGGAAAACACGTGCATACACAGCATATATATCAATAAATTTAGCAATATAACGACCAAGGATGGTACAAAGATAACCAATCACCCAAGTCCGAAAGAAGTACATCTACCAACTGAAATATAGTATTATGCAAAGCACAGGTAAAACATACCTAGCAGATTTCCTTGAGCAAGTTCAAAAGATATTTTATTCCTTCTTTCTTGAAAGATGCTTATAAGTAAATTAATCTGTGCTCACCTCCAGTGCTTTCTTTCTTCTCTCTCTCTTTCCTTCCCATCTTTACAGCTCGGAATTCGGATGAATAAACGCACAGAACCAATCGAATGAATTTCAGGTCATTACAAAAATATATAATTTGCTTGACATCAAAAAGATGCCAGGTAAGTAACTAAACTTAAATACGAAGAAAGGGTAAAATGAAACGATGGAACAGAGCTGAAGATCCAAATTTTATGCAAGAGGTAAGAATCTATAGTAATAGATAGCTCATTAGAACCTCAACCAGTAAACCACTATAAACAATAAACCATAGTACGGCTAAGATGGTACGATGAAGATCAGAGATATAAACACCAAACAGGTGCCAAAGAGGGTGCAGATTGCAGACGTAGTATAGTAGGGTTTTCTGTGTTGCAGATGCAGACGCGTAATAAACAATCGTGGTTGTTTGTGCATGATCTAATTTTCTGTCCTTGTACGCCGGACACTGGTAAAACCTCTTGGAAAGTTTTCTTTGTGTTCTTCTTTGGCGAATGTTGAAGGTATGATATTCAGTCAGGTACACTAGGGGGATCCGATTGATTTGTCACGTAGTTACTGCCTATGGCAGGTTCTTCTTCCTCTGCTCAGCTTTTTAATTAATTAAGTGTGATGTTATGATTTATGAATAATAATTTTCTACCAATATAAACTGTAATATTACTAAAATAAGTAGGGTATACCTAAACCTAATAAATTATACTCAATACCTACATTCCTAATCTTCTAAGTGCTACGATATTTCAGAAGTTTTATTTCTGTCTTGATTCACGATTCCTGATATCCATTTGATAAATTATTGTACTAACTTACTATCTATCTATTATTATGCTGTACACATAAAGAGTAGTGGAACCTAGAAAGCTGAAGTTAAGGCTTTAACCAGAAGTGCTGCTGTTTACTTTGCCCAGCATCGTTTTAGCATCATCTAATGAATAATAAATTCTCTAATTAAGTGAGCTCTAAGTAGTGGTTTTTTAGGACGTCCCTCAGTAGTAAGAGACGTCCTTAGTCAGAAGAGGACAACGCTCAGCCGAGAATGAAAAGCTCAGAATGTTGTGTAGGCTGCAAAGGCCGCAATTCTCGAACGATTTGAGTGGTTCTTTTTTTGTTCCATGCAGAAAACTGTCTAGTTGTGCAACGTTGCCGGAATTTCGAAATTTATTTCTATAGTGTGGGGGGGGGGGGGGGGGAGAACGCGGGATTTTCTGCAAATCTTGTGTCTGCTGCCCGTACTCTCAACTTCTGAAGCTACGACAGCTAGATACGACATGGGTATATATAAGAAACAAAGGTAGGTGGCAACCTAACCTTGGATCAATCAACCAATTTATCCACAATATTATTGGGGCTCATAACATCACCTAATCACTGACGCAATGAATTCATCATCACAGATCGGTTACTCATACATACTTCCAGACGATCTGCAATGAGTGAGAGTAGGTACACTATACACCAAAATAAGGGACGTCCACTGTAATGTTTTCTTCTTTCATTCGGAATTCCGAAAATTTATTTCATTTCGCATTCTCGTTCCAATTTTATAACTGCCTGAAATTGCCTATGATCAAACTCAAATTAACCATATTCCAATTTAAATTAATATAAATGCTGATTTAAAACTATGATGTAAATTTCTTATTACTTTCCAGAAGTTTGCATCTTGGTTATGATATAAGCGTATTATGGTACTTGTTAATGGTAGTACAGAACAAAGTGTGAGTTCACATTTCATTGATATGTTCCACGCTCATGACTTAAATCAATCCATATTGCAAAATTATGCACTAAGGTCATGCACCTCCAACTAGGATGAAATTGGGCGATTATTTCTTGACGGTGGCCCGACGAAAAAACTGAAAAACGCTGCAAAGTCCTTGTCACATGGGTCTGTTTATTATTCTTTTGGACTTTTGGACATACCTACAGAAATGTTGGCTGTTCATTTATTGTTTCATTCATGCGCAATAATCGAAATAGCTATTTCTGATGGTTTCCATTCAACACAAATGGCCCCTAAAACACAAAATTAGGTACGCTTTTTTTTTTAACTATCTTCGATCATTGGTAGTGCCATTTAATCGTCTTGATCGTATTGACACTTTTTCCAGTGTTATTATACAAACTGATGGTGATTTAAGACTATTTTCCAGGTTTTTCACTCATAAAAAATCAATTTCTGGAGCTGAACATTTGGTAGAACCCAATTTTCCACTCTTTGGTCAAAATCGACTTCATATTCGGTCTTCTCGTCCCCAAAAACATAGAAAACGATATCTCAGAATCTCATGTTACCAACATCTTGCTAAAACGCAAAAAGTACCTATTTTTACACACATTTTCACTCATAACATCCCTGGGTATATTCCGATCGGGCTGAAAAGTTTCGGGACACAACTAGGGCCCAAATGGAGCATGTGTGCGAAAGAACGATTTTTTTAGACCGAAAATGAGGCCTGTAGACGTGATACGGCGTACGGTGGACGGACATTGCATATTTTGGTTTATTATTCTGTGAATAATACACCTATGTATTCGCTCAGCAAAAAATTTTTATAACACCCCCTCAAAATTTTTTCTTTTCCGTTTCAAGGTGTGTAGATTCCAAAAATGCAATGTCCGTCCGCCGTCCGCCGTACGCCGTATCACGTCTACAGGCTTCATTTTCGGTCTAAAAAAATCGTTCTTTCGCACACATGCTCCATTTGGGCCCTAGTTGTGTCCCGAAACTTTTCAGCCCGATCGGAATATATCCAGGGGAGTTATGAGTGAAAATGTGTATAAAAATAGGTACTTTTTGTGTTTTAGTAACATGTTAGTAAAATGAGCTTTTGAGGTATAGTATTCCATGTTTTTGGGGACGAGAAGACCGAATGTGAAGTCGATTTTGACCAAGGAGTGGAAAATTGAGGTTGTACCAGATGTTCAGCTCCCAAAATTGATTTTTTATGAGTCAAAAACCTGCGAAATCGTCTGAAATCACCATCAATTTGTATAATAACACTAGAAAAAGTGTCAACACGTGGATCAAGAGGATTAAATGGTACAATCAATGATCAAGAGTAATTTGAAGAAAAAAAAGGAGCGTAGTACCTAATTCAAGTTCTGGGGGCCAAAATTTGTGGAAACCACCAGAAATAGCCATTTCAATTAATTTACATGAAAGAAACAATAAATAAACAGCCGGCATTTCTGTAGACCAATAAAATAATAGAATAATAAACCCATGTGACAAGGACTTTGCAGCGTTTTTGGAATCTAATCACCTTGAAACGGAAAAGAAAAAAGTTTGAGGGGGTTATAAAAAATGTTTGCTGAGCGAATACATATATAGGTGTATTATTCACAGAGCAATTGACGAAACGGCTGTTTCGTTTATTGTTTTATATAAAAAACCTTTTTGGAATCAAGTATGAGAAAAAAATTTCAGCATCCCCCTCAAAATTTGATAATTTGCACTTCAAGGTACATACCTACCTACGTAAAATTCGAAAATGGAATTGAAAATTTTCTGTTCATCCGTCACTGGTACTTCGCACTTTTCTTAGTTACCATGAACGAAAACTAATGCAATTTAGTAAGTTGCTCCCTTTCGGTTCATGCTATTTATGGTAGTTATGGGAAGTGCCAAATGCCAAGGAAAAGGCCTAAAGAAGTTTGACTCCAAGAACAGTAAGTTGCTTGTTTGAAAAGTTGCGCAGTAGAAGTGAGGATGTTTGGGAAGCATTCAAAATATACTTTTTAATATTTTTTTTAGAGGATTCAGAATTGAGTTAGGTCTTGAGTAGCAGCCGATCCGAAGCCAAGCCGATACCGAAAAGAAACACACTTTGTAAAAGGGCTTTGTAAAAAAAAAATATATTAATATTTGTTTCAAAATGCAAATATAAAACCTCCTTAGGGAATAAAATAGAGTAAACGTTCTTGTTCTTTCTAGTTTCATGCGTTTGAGAAATGAAATAGACGTCAGAGGCTTGTATGTCTTATTAACAACCACTCAGCCGATTTGATCATCATTGCAGTAGACAACATTGATACAGGTAACAACTAACAATCACTGATATACTTAGGTATACATGGTATTAAGTATGAACACCAAATATTATAAGTAGGCACATTAGGGATCCAATTAGGGTGCACCAGGAAATAGACTCAGCTTGATTATATAGGCTTCCACTTGTATAGGTCGACTCGACATCAATCACCGAGCCTCACAGACGACCTCATTATGCGCTACCTAGGTAACATTGAGCAATAAACTCGTAGGTTAACTTGAACTAAATGCAATGTTACGGGAAAACTAGGTGGTTGGGAACTAATGCTAATTACAATGCAAGATAACACACTTATTACCTGAACAACTTTGCGGTTGAACTGGGACGTCATTTCAGATTTCGAAGGTTTTGACGTACGTAGGGTACCTACGTTACTCGTGCTGTCGAGGAATATTCATCGCTAGTTGGAACCTAGGGAGGAAGTTGATAGTACTTCGGAAAATATGAATCCACTACCAAGTTGGACTTCGTGAAATAGGGATCATTTGTGAACCTGATGAAGGGTCAAGAAACCCAGACGTACCCCAAATCACGCTTTGACTTACGAACGATTGAATCGTAAGTAAGTTTGATAATTTTCAGAAACATTATCGTCTAGCTACGCATTTGTCCAGTTTTCACTATTGCCTCGTTTTTTTCCAGAATTTAGAAGGATTATATTTCTCCCAACCAGTGTATCCCATTATTGTGCTAAATTATAGTTACATTTTGATAACATTAATAATATGGAAGAAGGCAAGAACCAAGTAATATAAAATAGTTGACAGTAATTTATCATAACACTGTATCACAATGGATTTGCTATTTCTTGATGGATTTGCTATTTCTTGAAACATTCCGCATTGCAGACCTCTCATCACATCATGTTCATATCATCAGAAGCTGATAACTTTTCAAAATTTAACACGCGCAGATACCTAGGTACAACACTCGCGCACTATCACAATGATTGTGACAACCGCCAGACAATATTAACTTTTATAGTTTGTTGAATTTAAGGTGAATGGTCATTAGCCTGAACACGTGCTGATAATAACACCATCGATCTTCGATAAGTAAAATATGAAGGAAAAAAACCCGCTGAATTTCAAGTAGCTACCTAATTACCTACCTATGTGACATTCTTTCGAGTCACGTTATACAGTAACGTTCGGTTGTTTCTGAACCATAATCCGGTAACTACCTTACCAACCTTTCAGCAATGTTTGGTTCAAAGGTGTTTAGGGTCATAACTTCATTTATGTTTTAGATGTTGATTTCAAAGAATGTGTGGTGGAATGTGCAGTAGGTACCATATTTAAAAAATTTAAATTCCAATACAGATAATTCGGCATTCAAAATGTTCTACGTTGTTCCGGTTTGCGTGTTTTTGATATTCATAGCAAGGTAAACGTGTTATCTGCTTCTGAATAATTATATAAGTAAATACTAAGGAACGTAGTTATCAGACCTCAATCTTGTCATCATAGAAGGTAGCTAGGTATATAAAGTAGTTAGGTACGTATATACCAAATAATATGAAAATAATAAACTAGTAACTTTCTATCAGTGCTTATATCTCAAGTTCGCAATTGACAATGTAGTAACTAACTTGTGACCTTGCTGTAATGATTCAAACCATCTCCTTGGTTATACTGGAACTGGGGGGAAATGGGGAATTTTTTTCTTGGGCTGGTTAAAAGGGGTGGGGGGAGATATTCCGCAGCACTGGTTTGTTACTGCGCTCAGCAAGCCTTACATGTCAAACTGAATTTCCTGTTTTGGTTTATTATTCTCTAAATAACACACCTATGTATTCGTTTCGAAATTTTTTTTTGAACACTCCTCAAAATTTTTTTTTTACGTTTCAAGATGAGTAGATTCTAAAGGCGGCTCCACACATGCGGTACTTGCCAAGTACCGAGTAACTCGGTGACTCGCCAAGTTACTTGGCGAGTGACGAGCTCCTTGCTCCACACATTCGTGGATCGTCCCGCGCAAGACTCGCCTCGGGAAAGAGGCGAGTCACTCGCAGTTGCTCGCGAGCCAAGGTAAATGATGGACGACGAATTAATTGCAGCGGCTGCTTTTTTGTGATTTTTTTTTTTTTTTTTCATCAGGCAGACGACCGCTTCTGGAAGTCGTAATATCGTTAGTCTTAAGTGATTTGTTTGCTTCCTAAATTGACATTATATTATTTCTATACTATATTATTTCTAATAATAAAACCTTGTTTCCTGTATTGAAAAAAATCTAACCCCCCCAATCAAATCTTAAAATGTTTATTCATTATTATTATTATTTTATTTTATTACTTTATTTTATTTTTTTAATTATAATTGTAATTTACTATGGATTTAACAGTCGCCTGGGTCGCAGTTGGTTTCATTTGAGAATATATTGTGTTGAAAAATTAAAATAATATCAATTTAAAAAAAATTTTGATGTTTCGATCTATCGAAACATCGATATTTTTTCTCCGATGTTTTTTAGACATCGATGTTTCTTGAGGAAAAAACATCGAAGTGCAAACATCGATGTTTTCTTCATCGATACCCATCCCTAAAGAGAACTAACTATGTGGATCACTACTAGACATTGAAGGGACAGAGGGTGATGTGATTCACAGAAAAATACCTCGACCATCGGCCCCTTGCGACCCGCATGTGTGGAGCGGGGCAGTTACTCGCTACTTGGCGCGTACTTGTCTCCTTTGAAGCGGGGAAAAAACCGACACTGGACGGAGCCTCCCCAAGTACGGTTACTCGTGACTCGGCGAGTACCGAGTAACCCATCCACACTACTAGGAAATCGGCAAGTATCGACTCGGTACTTGGCGAGTACCGCATGTGTGGAGCGGCCTTAAGACGCTGCGAAGTCCTTGTCATATGGGTTTATTATTCTACTGGACATACCTACAGATGTTGGCTGTTCATTTATTGTTTCTTTCATGTGCAGTAATTGAAATAGCTATTTTTGATTGTTTCCACAAATTTTGCCCCCCTCCCCCCACACGCACGAATTAGCCTCTTTTCTTTAAAGCAAATAATCATCTTTGATCATTGATTGTGCCATTTAATTGTCTTGATTCACTTGTTGATACTTGTAGTGTTGTTATACAAATGTGGTGATGAACTTTCGTTGCTACCTCAATTCTTTGCTCTTTGGTCAAAATCGACTTCATATTCGGTCTACTCGTCCTAAAGAACATGTAAAACGATACCTCTCAAGCTTATGTTACTAAAACACCAAAAACCCCAATTTTTACACGCCATATTGGAATTTGACGTTTGATTGGTTATGAATTTATGATTCCACTCGCAGATGCCAGCTCCGTACTCCGTGTGAACCTCTGTGCACAATAAATTCTGGTAAATGCGGAACCTGATTTCAGCCCGAGTGTGAACCTAGTTTAAGGAAGCCTGGCCTGTTGTACCTTTGGCTGATCGTGATTCCTTCACCATGGAGTTTCAAAATAAAATCAGTTCCACCATGGTAGCTAGGTATGATCGACCTGGAAAACAGCCTACTAGTCAAGGAGATTGCCCTAACGGCTGTCAAAATTATCAACCATCTAAGGACCTAGGAGCGTCCCACCGGCCAAGAAAACCGAAATCTCCGTACCGACCTACAGTGACGGAGATACTAGAGGGCCTCCTGTTCTGTGCTAGAGAGTTGTCCCAAAAGTTTGGCCACTAGGTCGTTAACGGACTAAGGATCTCCAGGCTAATGATCTAAGGGGAAAAAACCGGATGCTAACCTCTAAGATGGTGAATCGATCCAAGGTCGTGAGTTAAGCAGGGTTCACATCCATCCGGAAAGCTATCCGGAAAGTGCGTACAAGCAGCTGATTGGTTGGACATCAGCTGGGGAGGGGGGAATATTCTTTCCGGAGAAGCACTTTTGAAGCGAACTGTACGCATCTGATTTTTCAGATATTTTCCGCTCCGCATCTGCGCAGTTCACTACTGCGCATACAGAATGGCGTCGGCAACCGAAACAGCTGTGGGAGGAAGCGCGGGAAACGAGTTGTCAGCCAAAATTCCGGATGGTTATGAACGCCTTCCCAACTTCCGCGATTCCCCTCCATCCCTTCCACTGCTTTTCACTAGCTTCCCCTATCCGTATTTCCGGACGGCTCCGGATGGATGTGAACCCTGCTTTAGGTCGTTGTAGCTGATCGGATGGGTAACACTAACGTTAACGTTGAACTGTTATCATATTCTCATCATTTGAAGATTTCATTTTAAAAAGCCGTTTTCAGTTTCCTTCTTGGCTAGTACAATTATATATTATGGTACAATTAATTAAGATTTTCCAGTCTTAAAGGATCACAGAAACATTTCCGATTACTATTCAAATGGAAAATAATGTAGGGTTGTCCATAGACACGAGACAAATGAGCCAAAAAACTAAAGGTTTGGCTAATTAAAGTTATTTGGCAAAAATTAGTGGCTAATAGGTAGACATTATTAGTCAAAAAACTGTAAGGTTGTCCATAGACATAGAGAAATTAGCCAGGTACAATTTATTGACATTTTCCAGTCTTCAAGGGTCACAGAAATATTTCCTAATACTGTTTTCAAAAAAATATAGAAATGTAGGGTTTTTATACAGCAGAAAAACCGAAAATTGAGAGAAAAAGCCGCACGCTATCAGGTACACCTACACAACACAAACAAATAATCACAAATGCCATGGAAGAAGGCAATCCATGCGATGAGGTTTCCTTGGTGGAAGGTTAGTACGGGAAACGGCCCATGCGACCGAGTGCTAGGTCGTTTACGTAGACCGGTGGCATCCAAAGTGGAGGAGCTAGGTTAGGTCGTTCCCACCCAAACGTGCACATGCGCAGTTCGCACTTTCCTTCATATGTAGGCCTTTGCCCGTCAACGGTCTAGCAGCCAAACCTTTGCAAAAACTCTCTAATGCTTACACAACAAATAGGGGTTTTTACCACCCCCCCCCCCCCCCCCCCCGCCCATAAATCGGCCCCCTGGGGGGTCTCCAGTGTTGATTTTTCGTACACCTATTCTCAAGGGGAAGTCTACCAAATTTCAACCCTTGGGACCATCATGTGCCGGAGTTACGGAAGTTTGAAAATCCCTATTTTTCATGTTTTTATACTTACTGTTGTCATTGTTCTTATACAGGGCTACAGCCTCACAGACATAACGGATCGAGCTGAAATTTTGCATAAGGTTAAGTTGTGGGGGGGGGGGGGGGGGGGGATATTACATCTTCTCATATTGATCAATCCTTTTTTGCGGCTGAGGAGATTTTTTTGGCGGGTACATTTTTAGAACAGGGTTATTTTTGAACATATAGTTGGACATCACACACTGCTAACAGCCAAACCAAGAACCACCTTGAAGTCCTAAGGTCCTACCATGCCCAACCAACCAACGATAAAAACCTCCAAATCCACCTCAAACAACAAAACCAACATCAGGACCAAACAACCGCTGAAACCACGACAGCACAGATCACCACCCTGCCGCAGGCAAAATCTGTGGACCCCCTGCGGTTATAGCCACTAAAATGTAAGATAACCAAGGACAGTCTAAAATGTAAGATAACCAACCAACCATCTATCTAACTACCACCATCTGATAAACAATCCGCTTCCGCTCTGATAACGGGCATTCAAAAATCAAAAATGTTCTTGCTTGTGCTGTTCCGGGAGATTGCTCATTGCTCTGCAATACGGGATTAATTCAGACCAAAGTAAGTGGCTTAATTTTTCTTTCTTTCGTCAGTATTTATTTATTAGGTAATTGATTAAAATTGCGCAAAGGAGATTCAGTGATTTAAAAAAAAAAGAAATTTACGTTTTTATTATTTTCAATAATAAACCTTTGGAATCGAGCATGAACAGAAAACGCTGTCATTTCACATGGGTTTATTATTCTACTGGACATGCCTACAGAAATTATGGCTGTTCATTTATTGTTTCTTTCATGTGCGGTAATTGAAATAGCTATTTTTGATGGTTTCCACTAGTTTTGGCCCTCCAAAAACACGAATTAGGCTCCTAGTGTTATTATACAAAGTTATGGTGATTTCAGATAATTTCCCAGGTTCTTGACTCATAAACAAATAATTTTGGTAGCTGAACCTTCGTTGGAACCTCAGTTCTTCACAATTGGTCATAAATCAGCTTCATAATCGGTCTTTCGCCCTAAAAAAAACACAGAAAACGATACCTAACAAGCTGATGTTACTAAAACACCAAAAATCCCCATTTTTACACCCATTTTCACCCGTAACACCCTTGGGTCAATTCCGATCGGGCTGCAAAGTTTCGGGACACAACTAGGGCCCAAATGGAGCATGTTTGCGAAAGAACGAATTTTTTAGACCGAAAATAAAGTAGGTAAGAATGGATGATACGGCGGACGGACATTGCATTTTTGGAATCTACGCACCATAAAACGTAAAAGAAAACATTTTGAGGGAGTGTTATAAAAGTTTTTTGCTGAGCGAATACATAGGTGTATAATTATTCACAGAATAATAAACCAAAATGCAATGTCCTTCCGCCGTACACCGTACGCCGTATCATCCATATCTACTTTTTCCGGTCTAAAAAATTCGTTCCTACTAGTTCTGTCCCGAAACTTTGCAGCCCGATCGGAGTATACCCAAGGGTGTTATGGGTGAAAGATGGTTGTAAAAATAGGGTTTTATGGTGTTTTAGTAACATGAGCTTGGGAGAAATCGTTTTCCATGTTTTTAGGACGAGGAGACCGAATATGAAGTCGATTTTCACCAAAGAGTGGAAAATTTAGGTTCTAATAAAGTTTCAGCCTTAAATTTACGTTAAATTTTGGTCTAAAATCGTCGTTCTTCCGCACATAGTTTGGGCCTCCATTTGGGAACGCATTTAGGTCCGTGCTGTGCTCCGAAGCTCGGCAGCCCAATCGGAATACACCGAGGGGTGTTATGGGGGGAAAGTGGGTGTAAAAATAGGGCTTTTCGAGGTTTTTTGAGATTTTCGTGAACGCCAGTGAGGTACCGTTTTCCGTGTTTTTATTTAGGGCGGGAAGACCGAATGTCAAGTTGATTTTGACCAGAGAGTGAAGATTTGAGGTGTAACGAAGGTTCAGCTCCCCTAATTCATATTTTGTTAGTCAAAAACCTGGGAAACTGTCTGATATCTTCATAAATTTGTATTATAATACTAGAAGTAGTATTAATAGGTGAACCAAGACAATTAAATGGCACTGTCAATGATCAAAGATAATTTGTCAATAATAGGAGCCAAATTCATGTTTTTGGGGGCTAAAATTGGTGGAAACCATCAAAAATAGCTATTTCAATAATTGCACTTGAAAGAAACAATAAATGCATAGCCAGCATTAATTTCTGTTACGTATGTGCAATAGAATGATGAACCCATGTGCCTGGTGCCAGACTAGCAACGTTTTTAGTTTTTAAATTGATGTATTGCTAGGGAACACCTGATTATATCACGGATGGCTGTATGGAGTCGACTTGGTTGTTCTGTGATATTATTTCATTTGAAGAATAGAGAGTTCCTAAGAGATAAGTTCATTAGGGAACGGCCATATCTTTTGGCCACATCTAAGGCGAGCAGCCTTTGGATGCTAACCAATAAGTCCGGTTTGACAGAAGTGGTGGGGGTAGGAGTGAATTAAAAAGTAACGTCACTTAACTTAGCACAACGCGAAATCCATTCCATTACATAGCATAGGTAGGTATACTCACTTTTTTATCCCAAGTTGATATCGCAACAATCTAGCAAATTCTTTGAAAGACGCTTGGAGTAACTTTGAAAGACGCTGGCGATGGCGAGGACCGAAAACACATGACGCGTTAAAAAAAAAACGACAAAACGCGGCAAAAAGCTGTGCACTGTTACCCCTGAGTAAGGTTAAATGGCTCTTTGGATTTTGTTGGTTGGTATTTTCGTAACCTGGAACAACCGTTGTGCTTCATGGATCAAAACAAATAATTAATTACTAGTTGGTACCCAGCGAGGTCGACGGTCAGTGAAGTTGCTCTCATTCAGCATAGTTTAGCAACTCTATGCTAGACGGCAGTGAAATGATTGAAGTCGTAAAAAATTGATAAATGAATTTTTATATTTATGGACTTGAAAAAGAAGAGTTACTGAAATGACGGTACAGTTAGAAATATTAGTGGAGTACTTCATTGAAGACCATATTTTTGGTCCAGCCATCGGCCACAGGAAGTCCGGGTGAAACCATCGTGAGTGATCTTGACTGCCACGGCATCCTTCGATCTAACCCTTGAAAGAGTACAACATTCCATGAGAAAATACGGGTTCTGGAAGATGAATGCCAACATTACCAAGTGTTTGGTCTTGACTCTTATGCGTTGTCATCGCAAACGATAATATAATGGGTAATTGAAGCCTCTTGATGGTGAATGGGAAAGCCGAGTCACTTGGAGTGAGCGGAATTCTTGTAAGAATATGTTCAGTTCCCAAGAACTCACCGCATAAGATTTTGATAGTATTCGGATGAAGAGATTTGATGATCAATCGTGTTCGGTTAACTAAGCCTTTTCTAACATCCAAATTTCTGATGAGCAAAACAACTGTGCCAGGTTTCAAACAAAAAGTGTAAGGGGGTAAGCCGCTCATTTCGATCGAATTTAAGATTTCAACTGGGTATCGCATGCGATCCCTCTCATCTTCAGTTACTATAGAACCAAAACTATGGTACGTCATTTCAGATACATGGAACTGTTGGATGATTTTATGTTGATTTCCAAACAACGCGAGTTCTTTGGACATAGTATTGCTCTGCTTTTCAAATCTTGCTCTGATAGATTCGCAATATCTGGTCCGTAAATACGTCCAATTAAATCTCCATGGCAAAGTATTTCTTTTGGAATTTGAATGAAATCGGTGTCCGAGCATTTGCTAATCCAGAGCCAGCGTCAAGTAGGAAGCGGTTGAATTCTACCTCAACTGGATTTGTTCGCTTTGTTTCTATCAAGGTAAACTTCTCGAATAAATCCCAAAGTGTGCAGGAGATCAAATAATTTTCAATGATAGCAGCTCTAGCAGCATGTGGAACAACTGGTAAAACCTGTTGGGAATCACCTCCAAGAATCAAGACCTTGCCGCCAAACGGTATGTCGTTATTTTGAATACCTCTGAGTAATCTGTCTAGGCAGTATAACACATTTGATGGAATCGATGATGCCTCATCAAATATAAAGACCTTTGTCTCGCGTAGTTCATGTCCTGCCTTTGATGTAGGTTTGATGCTACTGACAGAATTCTCAAAGATAGGAATCGGAAATTTGAATACGCTATGGCTTGTTCGTCCTCCAGAAAGTAGCATTGCTTTACCGTGGAAGAAATGAAGTAAAGTTTGATAGCCTTACCGCAACCACCAGCACCTGAAATGAAGAAGGCATTCGTGCTTCCAGCAGCTGAAGGAACATGTACCTCCCATTAAAAAAGATGATGGGGAATGGGCAAAAAGTCCTACTGAAAAGGCTGAACACCTCGTGAACACATTTTTGCCACTCCAGGAACAGTGATGAAGGAGGCTTACCGGTGGTATCCTCCTCCACGGATATACACTTCTTACAACCAGTAATGCTCAGTGAACTGAAAAATGAAATTCGCAATCTCAAAACGAACAAAGCTCATCATTACAGGAAAGGCAATTAAGCAACTTCCAGAGGAAGGCATGCGAATGCTATTGTATCTGATAAACGTGGCATTGAGACTGAAATATGTACCCCGCTGCTGGAAAGTGGCAGAGGTTGTCTTGATACTGAAATCTGGGAAAGAATCTAAGAATAAAGAGTCCTACTGACCTATATCATTACTACCAGTAATATCTAAGCTCTTTGAGAGATTACTGATACAAATATTGAAACCAGTCGTTCAAGAGAAAGAGCTGATCCCCGACCACCAGTTTGGATTCAGGGAAAAACACTCTACCATAGAACAAGTGCATCAAAACTGATGTAATAGAGAATTGTCTAGAAAAGAAACAAGTTTGTGCAAGTGTCTTCCTGGATGTTTCCCAAGCTTTTGACAAAGTCTGGCATCAAGGGTTCGAGTACAAACTTGAGACTTGCCGAAGCCATTTTTTTCATATTTTGAAATCATATCTTACTGAAAGACATTTTAGAGTGAAACACGAAGGAGATTACTCCAGTCTCAAGGAAATAAGGGTAGGTGTCCCTCAAGGAAGCGAGCTTGGGCCCTTACTATACCCTCTGTATTCACGTGATGTACAGCTAGCAATGAAAGCACGAGAATCGCAACTTTTGCTGATGATCCATACTGGCGGTTGGTGACTCAGTAGAGGAAGCAACTAGGAAATTACAGCATTCTGTTGATGATGTAAGCGCCTGGACCAAAAAATGGCGACTGAAGCTTAATTAACTGAAATCTACTCATACTAACTTTACGAACAAGAACATAGATACCAGTCATTCTGGATGAACAACAGATTCCCTACGCTAATACAGCAACTATTTAGGGATAACTGTTGATGCCAAATTAAGATTGAAGGAACATGTGATTGAAAAAAAAGATCAGTTAAATGTCAAGTTCAAAAAATGTACTGGTTGCTAGGCAGATATTCTGAACTATCTGTACACAACAAATTGCTAATCTACAAGCAAATCCTAAAACCTGTGTGGACTTATGTTATCCAGTTCTGGGGCTGTACCAAAAAGACAAACAGCAAGATTATGTATACAAACTTTTCAGAACAAGGTACTGAGGAGTATTGTCAAAGCCCCTTGGTTCATTTATGGAGACCTCAACATGGAATCCGTCAGCGAAGTGGCCAAGCAACATGCGATTAAATACGATCAGCGGCTTCATGAACACATGAATCCGGAAGTTCTTCGACTCCTAGACAACAGCAACACCACCCGGCGGCTTGATAGAACAAAACCTTTCGACCTTGTGATGTGACAATGTGACAAGTGTAGTGATTGAGTGTTCTCTTGAGTTTGTAGAGGTTTTAGCCACTGGGCTAAAAACTCTACAAACAGTTGAATAATATTATAGCAAACTAACTTGATGGGCTAAGCTCAGTTGTTATGTTACTGATATAACAAATATATCGACTACTAAAAAAAAAAAAAATTGATGGTAGCCAACAGAAAATAGCTGTCGTTCTTTGATGTTAGCGAAGGTTCCGCAGAGCAGTAATCCCTGCAAATGATACCTACTCTTCATTAGATATTATTTTCTTTGTGTCCCATGATTTGTGGAACCTCTTGTTCCCACAATCCAGCGATTTTGATTGCACTTTCGATCGCCATAGCCCGATATGATAATCGATAATCCTCAAGAGGCTCTTCAAATTCTCCCACGAGTTGTTTTGTTAAAAACTCGTTCGGTGGTCATTTTACCGTTGGTAACCCATTTCTGGGCAATTCCAATGAGTGCATGTCCGTTCAACGCATAATTTCCCCCTTTTCTGGCCCGTAATTATGTAACCCCCTCGTATTGTAACTCCACCTGTAGATCCGTAGTTTGTAATTTCATGGTTGTGACGAGTAATAAATCTCTGATCACACCGGTACCGTGCGAAATACTGGGTTTGGAGTGATTTTGTTTTATTCGAGGTAGTGTGTAAAATATTATATTCTCATTTCGGGCGTCCTAATTATGAAATATTTCATCAACGTTTTTAGATGGCTTCTTCCAATCTTCAAATCCCATCCGGAACTTAGCATTGACAAGCGATTCCCACTAAGGGACTCCCTTCACAGCGTTCATCTTAGAGAGCACATTGAAAGGTGAGTAGGTATGTAAGTACCTATATAAAAAATATGCAGCACATTCATATTATTACGATGTTGATAAAATGCTTGGTATCAACATTCTAACTCTCAAGTCTCTAAAGAGTGCAAGTTTAAAGAAACCACAATGGTTATGGACCTATAAACGCTTTACGATGATGTTCTTGTAACTACTATTTTACATACCTCCTATTGGAAAAAATATTTTCAAAAATGTCGTGAAACAATGAGCATGAAATTAAAGATTTTACACATGTTGTGACTAGGGTTTGCAATCCCGTCCAGCTTTACCAATCCCGGGATCTCGGGATTACCTGTTCTCAAACCCGGGATCCCGGGATTAATCCCGGGATTCAGGAATTAATTTAAAAAATATAAAAATTATTGTAAAAACCGAAAAAATCGTTTATTTTTTTAAATGCTAAGTATAACTTTACAAACTTAACTCATTTACCAACAAATTATTTTAAAATTTTCAATTTTCAATTTTGTTTACGAACATGTAGGTACGTAGAAGTTATTTTTTTTCATTTTTCATAAAATGTGCCCTCAGAAAGCAGAGAGAATTCAGTGTCTCATCAGCCAGTTTGCTCCTCAGTTTCGTAGAAAATAATCCTGCTGCTGAGAATGCTCTCTCGGCTTCGACACTGGTTGGCGGGATGGTCAACAGATAGTTATAAACTATGGTTAAATGGTGGCCTCGGGTACCTCCATTGTCAAAGAGACTCATTTCTTTTTTGATTGTGGTCATCAGATCGTTGCGAGCTTGCGAGAGGGAGGGAAGAACGCGCTGTTAGGAGTTTGGACTGAAGGGGAAACGGTTCTGTGATTCACAGTCACAGACTTGCTTCCTAATTCTGAGAATTTCCTTTCTGGTTTTCATCATGAGCAATTTGCCTCGAGTTGGGACTATTTTCCGTTTTAATGCTAAAAAAATTTCCCTTTGAAATTTTTGTATTTTGAGATTTCGGGATCCCGAAATCCCGGGATTGGCCTCATGAATCCCGGGATTTGAAATCGGTGAAAATTGTCCGGGATCCCGGGATTTCGGGATCCCGGGATCCCGGGATTGCAAACCCTAGTTGTGACACTCTCTGGATGGTGTGTAGATGTAGTACTACCTACCTACAGGAGAGTCTGGAGGATTGATGCGGCGATGCTGCTTTCTAACGAGTGCTGCTTTCTCCACTTCTAGTTAGCTTCTATAATAGTACCCATAGGTCAGCTTGGACACCCCAGTGTTGCCAAACATGAACTTAAGATCTGCCTACGAACTTCTTTTCTCAATCTTCGCACTTTTTGATGAATTTGATAAACAGAATTAAATTCGCAGTTCTTCTTAATACATATCCAAGATGTAAAAACATTTTTTGAGTTGACTTTATTCTGTCAACGACCATCCTTAGGTGTAGGTAAACCTCCTGCCATAACTACAATACACATGTGCCCGACATCCCTGCCTTGTAGAGAAGATTGCTAGTAATGTTTGTAGTTTTCAAATTTCGTTTGCCTTTGCATTAAAAATAGCGGACCTACCTAATATCTAATTCCGATCTTGGGGAAAGAAAAAGAAAACTGTGGAATTCAATAATTTGATTTTCAACTTATCTTGTTGATCGTTATAAACGCCAGTAACTCGAAGCACGCTGGTTATTGCTGATCTGTGCGTAGTATTGTTAAAAGCTAACCGGAAGTGGTGGCATGCGCATTTGTTTGGAAGCGCCATCGCCGCATCAATCCTCCACACTCTCTTCCTACCTACAATTAAGTGTTGCTTTGACTCAAAATAGTTTCCCCAAGTTTCTCAAATAAGTTAACTAATCGATAACTGAGTTTAATTGACTCATGAACGAACAGACCCTTGCTAGAAGCGATTTATTATTCAAATAATGATAATCACTGTCCCTCAAACAATAATTTCTGAGATGACTATATTTCATTACAGATGTTGGACGAATGAACTTCTGGCGAGTATTGATTCCAACAGGAAACCACGTTTTCTTTATGCTGCGTGGCGCTGTTACGGACCAGCTTACGTTATTGTGTCGACATGTTTGTTGATCACCGAGTTCTTATGGCAAGTTTATAGATTCGGTTTATTATCATCCCGTATAGATAAACGTCCGTAGATCAAGAATTCCTATAATCGCCGTTGTTTGTGGTGGATACCTACCTACCTACCCACGAACGCACACACATACACCACAAAAATGGTACCAGAATCGTCCTTAAGTTTGCACCGAAAGGCTTCGTCAATATGAGTGTGAATCTTTTTTATTTTCTATATTTAGGTGCATTCAACGGTAAAACGTCATCAGTGTGAATCTTGCAGTGTACATCCAGGCAGGATAATAAATTTAATACCATGTAATGTCTAGGGAACAGCTGATGATTGATTGATGATGTACTAAATATAGTGAGGCCTCATATCGAAAAAAAGTACGGTTATGCGCGAAGCAGTGAGTGCAGAGGAGGTTTTTTGGCCACTGGCAGGACGTACAAAACTTGAAGTATAGTGCTGCTATATCGCCATAATTGATATCAACCATGGTTCCAGAAACCTGGGCCTGGTCTGTCCCCACCCTTCCACCCGAAATCGGTTGGAAATCTCTCCCGACCTCCCTGCTTAGTCACCTCCCCAAAACGTGACCAGCAGCACAGATTTTCACCATCGGATTTCAGGGCCGACTGTGATCGGGCCCGATTTAGGGTCCCGAAATCAGGTCGTGAAATCCCCCCTTTATGATAATCACGCATGGCTTTATGAAATCGAGTTGGTGTTCCGTGATATTATTTGTTTTGAAGAAAATAGATTATTTTGTATTTTGTTGATACCTAGGTAGGTACTATTGTAACGTGGTGTAGAATTGTGACTAGCGGCCAGTGGCGTAGCCAGGATTTTTCAATGGGTGTATCGGAGAGAGAAAATGTAAGATTTGACTTTACAAACAAAGCTGAATGTAAATTTAACAAAGCACTACATGTTACAGGTAACGTTAGGTAAGATAAACTGATGAAATAAAACATTTTTATTTCGCAACAATGTTAGAGAATTAAAAAAAAAAACGGACATAGCTACAGAAATATTGCTGTTCATCTTTGAACATTGATAGTTCCATTTAATTGTTTAGATTCACCCGCTAATTCTACTTCTAGTGTTATTATACAAATTTATGGTGATTTCAGACAGTTTCCCAGGTTTCTGACTCATAAAAAATGAATTTCGGGAGCTTAACCTTCGTTACTACCTCAATTCTTCACTCTTTGGTCAAAATAAACTTCATATTCGGTCTTCTCGCCCTAAATAACATGGAAAACGATACCTCACAAGCTCGTGTTCACTAAAACCTCAAAAAAACATTGAAAACCCCTATTTTTACACCCATTTTTCTCCCATAACGCCCCTGGGTGTGTTCCGATCGAGCTACCGAGATTTGGAGCACAACTAGGACCCAAATGTGTTCCCAAATGGAGACCCAAACTATGTGCGGAAGAACGACGATTTTATACCATAATTTAACGTAAATTTAAGGCTGAAACTTCGTTAGAACCTCAATTTTCCACTCATTGGCAAAATCGACTTCATATTCGGTCTTATCGTCCTGAAAAAACATGGAAAACGATACCTCAAAACCTCATGTTACTTGTCCCTCCCAGAACCATAACTCTTGTACGTAGAAATAAGATCTCGCCAAATAAACTTAGAAGTGGGGACAGAAGACGCAGGAGAGCCGAGGGCCAGCCTGGAGATCCCCACCATCCTCTACTAGCTAGAGGATGGAGGGAGACAGCTCCCAAGCCTATATATACTCGCCTCCTTCACCTTTTTAACCATTCTACGCTCTCCTCTAGTCGCTGACTACTCTCTCTTCTTACCTCGTCTCTCTCCTCAACCTAAAAGATCTTGGGCATGGTGGTGATTCGCTCATAACCAAACCAAGCAAACTACCCTAAAAGATCTCGGGCATGGTGGTGGTCCGCCCATAACCAAACCAGGCAACGCTTCTAAAAGAATCCGCGCATGGTGGTGGTACGCCCATAACCAAAACGGACACACTCCTAAAAGATCCCGGGCATGATGGTGGTTCGCCCATAACCAAACCGGGCACATCCCCCCTCGACGCAGCTCGTAGTGGATGTGCGTCAACTTTACATTCACTACATTACTAAAACACAAAAAATACCTATTTTACACCCATTTTTCACCCATAGTACCCTTGGGTGTATTATATTCCGATCGGGCTGAAAAATTTCGGGACACAACCAGGGCCCAGTTGGAGCATGTGTGCGAAAGAACGAATTTTTTAGACCAAAAATGAAGCCGATATGCATGATACGGCGGACGGCGCGGCGGACGGACATTGGATTTTCTGAATCTACGCACCTTGAAACGTAAAGGAAAAAATGTTGAGGGGGTGTTATAAAAAAAGTTTTGCTGAGCGACTATATAGGATTATTCACAGAATAATATACCAGAAATGCTGTTGCAATCGGTACAATATTTTCAGAACATAAATTTTTGAAATTATTTCATAGGCAAATCGCTTTCAGAGCATCCTGATTTCATCCCTAGATTTTAACAAAAATTTGTATGTATATTATATATATTTATTTATTTATGTGTCACTCCAGACGATATCTGACCTTGGGTTCATGACAAAAACTCAAAATTTCGCCAAAATGATCTTGCCAAACAAAACGATGAGTGCGAAGATGAGCAATTTTCAAAAATTCTTGGGGGGTCTAATTTAAGTTTTCAGGGGTCAAAGATTGGTAAAAACGGCTAAAATCGCGAACAATTGATATAAAATCACAGAAAGTGGTTTGGAAGGGCGAGTAAAGACAGAAAAATACCATTTTAGTTGTTTTTAATAGAGAAGAGGGTCAAATTTTGATTTTGGGGTTAAAAATTTGGTATTGGGCTAAAATCAATATTAATTCACCTCCCATAGTGTGAGATGGTGATTAACGACAGAAAGAGGGACTATTTCGATGATAAATATATTTTTCACAAAAAAGAGTGGGCCAAATTTGTCTTTATAAGGGCCACAAATCGGTAAAAATGGGTCAACGTGTAGGCACTACAGTTCGCTCCCCGTCACCTCGAAGTCATCTCGATGTTGCTTGGCGGCAAACATCCTGCTGGTTTTGACGACCGTCATTTTTCATTTCCGTGAGGTTTTGAGGTTTGCTCTCAGTTTTAAGATTGTTGTTACTCTTTAACATGTGTGACGAAAAACTGATTGAGGTAGGTAGTGCGGACATATCCCCCGCTCCAATCCAAAATACATGGACAAGAAACATCTGGAGAGGAGTGTCAAACAACTGATAAGAAATACGTGTATGTTCTATTTTTATATTTTAGACGTTACATTATTATTTGCTCAGTTCTCACTTCCCAAACGGCTGATGCTTTGCACTGTTCTTTGATGGATTCTGACGGATGAAACTCTGTCCGATGTGAACAGGAATCACAGGCCTTCACAGACCGATCTCAGCTGCTGGAATCTCGTAACGGTGACAGGCCGGTCTCGAGACTGTCTATTGTGAAGCGACCCTTACTGGGAAGTCAGGGAGTTTCCTACACAACACACAACACATCCCATCCCAAACCCTCCTCCCCTACTTGCTCGGAAAATATTCACAAAGGCCATTACATTGCTCGTTTGTAATAAAATAAACGTAATATTAGTTTACTGTTTATTCATGTTTGATTTTCCGTTTAATCTGGTATTGTTGTATTTTTTTCTGTTACTTTTGTGATTATTATCATTCTTGAAAATTTCATTCTTTGATAATGTTTCGAACCAATGGGGGGGGGGGGGGTAGTGGGGGTCATAACCCCCCGGGCTACGCCACTGCTAGCGACAGAAAAAGATCATCGATGGTCAAAAGTATTTTTTTCTTAAAAACCAAGTGGGTCCAATTTACGTTTTGGTGGTCAAGGCTGCCCAGAGCTGGGAAGGGCCCCGGGGATAAATTCTCATTGGGCCCCTCCCCACACCAATTTTATAATTTATAAACAGAAGTACTGGACGTGCTGTTCTACTCTTATTTATTAAGGAAGTAATTGAGCTCATTTATAAAAGGGAAATTTTTAGTTTGCACAATAACCGTACAAATTGGGCCCGCGGCCGGGCCCCGGGGATTTTGCCCCCCCCCCCCCCCCTGGTCGGCCCTGTTGGTGGTCGAAAAATAGCTAAGTAACGTTACTAAGATCCACTCATATGGGCATGACTGGAACTTTTTTATTCTCTCAGTGCTTAGTTTGTCTCAGTGCACCCTACAGGTACATTAGTTCATTGAGTTAGATACCCAGATACTTACTTTTTTCTTTTTCTTCTTTTAGCGCACTGCAGGCCTTACTATACTACTATTACGCCTTTGAACCAAGGTATGAGTTCAGTTTGGCACTATGGACCGTCACTTTTCTATACGTAGTCACCAAACACCTCTGGAAGGCCAGCGTGACCCATATGGGTATCCAGCTTAGGGTCTCGTTACAGACACTTTTACTGAAGAAGGTGAGCGAAATTCTAAAAGTACTTCACCTACTTATACATTGTGAAAACTGTTGGAACTCAAATTTAAAGATAATAGACCATCAGAAATAATGTGGTGTGACACAACTGATAACTATATTAATGGGGAATTTTAGTGGGTTACAAATTCTCATTTTTTGGGCAAATTCTGTTCAGTAACGAAAATTAACACTTACTGGCCACGTGAGATGTTTGTCGGAAAGTATAAGCAAAAAAAGGGTGTGAAATTTGAATTTCTGAGTTCCTGCTAAAAATTGCGTAGGTAGGTATCAGGTAAATCGCCTAGTAGCTCAACGCATATCCGGCTTAGATTGCTATTGCGTAATTTTAAACAATGTACCTACAGAACCTCAATGGACAGATGGATGGGACCACAAATGTATAGGAATACATTTAGAAAACAGTTCCTTAAAACCAATCTGAGGGGAAGTTCACAAAAGGTCACAGCAAAGGTTCTTGAAGGTTTGCCATTTCTTAATGCTCAGTTGTTGGCAGCATTGAGAGCCTTTGCCTCCAAAGCTTCGCTCCGCCTCCTTGGGCCAACAGCCAGTCAGATTTCAATAGACCTGATACATAATTTCTTGCCACATTGGTTTATTATTTTGTGAATAACACACCTATGTATTCGCTCAGCAAAAATTTTTTATAACACCCCCTCAAAATATTCTCTTCTCCGTTTCAAGGTGCGTAGATTCCAAAAATGTGATTTCCGTCCGCCGTACGCTGTATCACGTGTACCGGCTTCATTTTCGGTCTAAAAAATTCGTTCTTTCGCACACATGCTCCATTTGGGCCCTAGTTGTGTCCCAAAACTTTGCAGCCTGATCGGAATATACCCAGGGGTGTTATGAGTGAAAATGTGTGTAAAAATAGGTCCTTTTTGCGTTTTAGCAACATGTTAGTAACATGAGCTTTTGAGATATCGTTTTCCATGTTTTTGGGACGAGAAGACCGAACATGAAGTCGATTTTGACCAGAGTAGAAAATTGAGGTTCTACCAAATGTTCAGCTCCCGAAATTGATTTTTTATGAGTCAAAAACCTGGAAAATGGTCTGAAATCACAATAATTTTGTATACTAACACTAGAAAAATTTTCAGCACGTGGATCAACACGATTAAATGGCACCACCTACCAATGATCAAAGATAAATTGAAAAAAAAACTCGGCGCTGCGCGCCTCGGCGGGGGCTTCGCCCCCTGCACCCCCGGATGACTTCCGCTTAAAGCCTGACGGCTAAAATGTGGTGTACCTGGCCCTTCAGGTTTTTGTCCCCCTCGCTGTATTATATAAGATCGGCTGTTTCTTACCTTACTTCACGCGCGGCTCATACTAGACTCCACTTTTGGTTTATTATTTTCAATAATGAACCATTGGAATCGAGCATGAAAAAAAAAATTCTTACCCCCCCTCAAAATTTGATGGTTTACGTTTCAAGGTATGTAGAATCCAAAACTGCAATAAAAATATTTCTGTCTGTCCGCCGTACGCCGTACGGGCCACTTTTCTTAGTTACCATGAAAAAAAAATGATGAAATTCGGGTTACAGGTTCCGTTCGGCGTCTAGTTGGTCCTCGAAGCTCGACGTTACTGTCAGTCATCTCTAAGGGGTTCAAAATAGGGGTTGAAATTTTCAGAACGCCTATACCTTTTTTTTACGTGAATTTTTTTACGGTTTCAAATAGTTCTCGAACTTGGGAGTTTTTTAAGACCACCCGGAGCACCGTACGTCCAGCCGTTCGTTCACAGTTCACAGGCCCCGAAGTTTGCACCGACATGCATTTTCGACACCAGGGTGAATGAAATTGTATACAATTCAAACCAAATCTCGTAACCAGAGACGCGCCCACAATAGGAAATTTGGCAGAGATGAAATCATTGCTAGGGATCACCTGATTATATTGGCGGAGTATGAAGTCGAGTTGGTTGTTCTGTGATATTATTTCATTTGAAAAATGATGGCACTTTTGGAGTTTGTTGGTAGGTAGTGAAACTTGAACAAACGTTGAAGTATTATTGATGGGTAAATTATTACTACGGTAAATCATTACTCAACGGTAAATTATTACACAACGGTTCATTATACCATCTACGTAGAAGGGGCTCGAGTTTGTTGGTAGGTACTTTTGCAACTTTTTTCACTCCTCATCAACAATTTCTTTTCAGAACTTCATTATGTGTTTTTCTTTTTGTTAGGTACTGTTTGTCATCGGCAGAATTATTTTAGCAACATTTAACTCGTGATTTAGGTAGGTACCAAGTAACGAGTACGGGGTTAGGTACTAACCTACGGAGGGTCTGCGATCTACATAATATGTATAGAATAGTACATATCATATTATATAGAAGGGTTATCTATACATAGAGCTGTGATCTGTAACAGAAGGGTATTCTATACAAAATAATAAACCGTTGTGCAGGGATTTGCAGCGTTTTTTTGTTTTTCAGTAAAAATATAAGTATCACTTTATAAATACGTATTATTATGTAGGTACCCAACTACTATTGCTAACGTTATATTGATCGAGTAAACCGCTTTGTATAATTAGGTAGGTCAGGTTAAAAAAACATGCTTTAGCCGCGTAGTTTACTACAACCAAGTGACAACCAAACAAGCGTCATTGTTTACTATCCATTTACAACATTCATTTATATAGTTATATTATGAAACTAGGATGTAAATACCAAGAACAAATACGAAATACATTCGTGATAAATCAAGAGCTTTCCAACGAATGGAAAACGATTTTTGTCCGATGAAAATGAAAGAAGTTTCATTTCCCTAGCAACTACTCGGTTGTAAGTGAAAATCATTGTTAAAATACGCGCTACTTTCGTCTCACTATTTGGTCTCACTTTTTCCTGTCGTTTTTCGGCGGGGGGTCCCATCGCAAAAACCTGAAGGGTCAGGTTAAAAGAGAAAAATGGGCCTACCTAATTCGTTTTTTGGGGTCCAAAATTGGTGGAAACCATCAGAAATAGCTATTCGAATTATTTCACGTGAAAGAAACAATAAATGAACAGCCAACATTTCTGTAGTTAGTCCAACAGAATAATAAACCCATGTGACAAGGACTGCAGCGTTTTTACTTTCAATCATCCTCATTTACAAAATGTCATTTATATTTGAAAACGAGCTTCAAACTACCATTTTTCCAATAGGTTCTTCTGAATATTTTTTCCCAAAACACAAATTTGACGAAAATTCCCCATGAAAGATTTCTTTCAGCCAAAGTGGGGTTGAAATAAACCGAATCATTCATTATCTGCTGAAAAGGGATATGATAATGTCGGCATATATCGTTTCATTTACATAGGTACTCCTCATAGACACAAGAAAAGTCCACTACAAGGAGTTGAACACCCAGGTGATGCGGGTAGTTCGACGGTTATCCAAGCTGGACAACTTGTTCCTTTTCACCCCTTACATCTTCGTAGCCTTCCTCTACACTATCACAGTTGCTGTGGTGCTTGCTGAATACTACAGATATTCAACATCGTCCATCTTACTGACGATGGCCGTACTTTTCATACTGATCCCATATCAAGGTAGGTTGGCTAACGTCAAATTGAAGTATTTGTGGTATATGTACATTAATTAAGATTATCATGCGCATAAAAAATTCTTATACCTGCATTCATTTCGAGCAGGAACCTAAACAGTAATTACATAAATAATCAATACGCAACAATAAGCATCAATCTGTTTTCTGTGAATTCTTGCCGCACGATTATTCAATCAACTACTCCTTGACAATATTTTTCCCACTTGTCTTTGCGTACATGTTGACGGTATTTTTTTTAGGTTGAAGGTAGTTATGGAATAACAGGGTGGGAGGGGGTTCAGGGTAATTAGTTCGAGAAGGGAGTTGATCATCACAGGTTCCTCACTGAATTCATGATAACGATTTATTTACAGTGGAATTGAATGGAGGAATTGCATAGTCAGGTACACATTTATAAATTTACGAACTTAATATCCAAGAAAAGCCATAAAGGTTCGTGTAGAGTGCTTAAAAACGTCAAACCGTCCACATGGACAACACTAGATACAGACATAAATCACGTAATCATATAAATATCGTCTGGATTTTTTGATCTTGGACACTGGTACAAAAGCCATTTCGTGTAAAGAGTGTAAACCTGATGAGCCAATCAAATTCAATTACGCCTTCGAGTTTTGCGCGTTTTACATCGATTACGTGTCAGTGTGAACCCATCTATACAGTCAGATATGAGATGTGAAGGATCTGTAACAAATTGTTCATAATGGAAAGTTGAAAACCGTTAACGATGGTATAAAGTTGTGATACTTGCAGAACTTGAACAACCAACGTTCCTTTTTACGTCCGGACGCTCTAACCAATTGAGCTGTGACGCCAACTAGCCAGTTGGGTCCATTGTTAATAGGAAAGTTGAAGGACCAAGTTCTGCTGACGTCACAACATTCTTTCACCTTTTTCCAACTTTCCTAATGACATATTTTTGGTTTATTATTCAGTGAATAATACACCTACGTAATCGCTCAGCAAAAAAATTTTATAAGACCCCTCAAAATTTTTTCGTTTACGTTTCAAGGTTCCTAGATTCCAAAAGTACGATGTTCGTACGCCGTCCGCCGTATCACGTATACCGGCTTCATTTTCGGTCTAAAAAATTCGTTATTTCGCACACATGCTTCATTTGGGCCCTAGTTGTGTCCCGAAACTTTGCAGCCGGATAGGAATATACCCAGGGGTTTTATGAGTGAAAATGAGTATAAAAATAGGTACTTTTTGTGTGTTAGTAACATGAGCTTGTGAGGTATCGTTTTCCATGTTTTTGGGACGATAAGACCGAATATGAAGTCGATTTTGACCCATGAGTGAAAAATTGAGTTGTACCAAATGTTCAGCTCCCAAAATTGATTTTTTATGAGTCAAAAACTTGGGAATCGTCTGAAATCACCATCAATGTGTATAATAACACTGGATAAAGTGTCAACACGTGGATCAAGACGATTAAATGGCACTACCAGTGATCAGAGATTTAAAAAAAAAAAGAGTGTACCTAATATGTGTTTTAGGGGCCAAAATTGATTGAAACCACCAGAAATAGCTATTTCGATTATTACGCATGAAAAAAACAATAAATGAACAGCCATCATTTCTGTAGATATGTCCAATAGAATAATAAACCCATGTGAGAAGGACTTTGCAGCGTTTTTGAGATTTTAGTGAACATGAGCTTGTGAGGTACCTATCGTTTGTTTTTGTCGAATATTATATTGATTTTGACCGAAGAGTAACGATGGTTAAGCTCCCGAAATTCATTTTTTAGTAGTCAAAAACATGGGAATTTGTCTGAAATCACAATACATTTGTATAATAACACCATCAATTTGTATAATAACACTGGATAAAGTGTCAACAGGTGAATCAAGACAGTTAAATGGTACTATCAGTTATCAAAAATAATCTGTTAAAAAAAAGCCGAGCCTAATTCGTGTTTTTGGGGGCCAATATTTGTGGAAACCATCAAAAAAGCTATTTCAATAATTATTGCACATGAAAGAAACGACAAATGACCAGCCAAAATTTCTATACATATGTCCAGTAGAATAATAAACCCATGTGACAGGACTTGCAGCGTTTTTTTAATTTATTGACGGCTTTTCTGATTATCGCTTAGGGACATCACACCCAGAACTCCCCAAAAGTGTACCAATTCGCACCCGCATCTCCCCAAAAGAGTACCAAATAGTACATCTACCCATATCTGAGACTAGCTATAATGCAGGATATCCATTCTCCATTTTGTTACAGTATTACTGGCCTATACATGTGACACAGCTGTGAAAAAGATCCTCCGGAAAAACTTGACTTTGGGTAAAATATTGAGTGACTACAGGAGGAGTTGGAACGAAGTAAAAGCTTACTGTTTGAGTAGAAAATTCATAAGAGCCGTCAGAAATCACAGATTGTGAGTACGGGTTAATAAGCTAGGTCCTAGGACCTAGGACCTATTGTTTTTGTTGAAAAAGGAGTAAAACTTGATTATTGAATAATTAGTACTGGATGTTTCCATACTCTTTGTACAGTAGGTGTTTTGTATTCTCCATGGTCCTTAGATCTACAAGAAGCACAGAGCTCACGTTGTACTTCTACGAATCTGTGTTATTCGTGATTTCACTGCACTACACGAAGGTTGTGGCGTTAGTCTTCGTGATGGCCCATATATGGTTCAACGAAAATGTACCAGAAGAAAAGGTTGAACTTTAAATATTAGTACATACATAATTATGTAGTTTTTTTGGTGTCTTTCTACGGTGATTTTTATCAAATCCTTTATCTACCTCCCAACCCTTGAACACATCCACTCATCCCTGCACCTTTGCTGAAATTCTTAATTTCTAGAACGACTCATCATTTTCAGGTGCTTCTGCTGCTGGCATTCCTTGAAATTTTTATGTACCCATTGTCCGTCAACTTGTCCCGCTCGATCAGTTTGACAGCGGAGTTCGTTAAAACCATCAATTTACTGCAGGTAAGTATCTTTTCATATAAATGATTTATTACAAGGCATATTAAGAGCAAGTTAATGTAGAAAGCCAGATTTACTCGTAATTGAAAATTATTCAACATTTATTGATGACCAAGAGGTAAGTACATAGGTTGATAGCTCAATATCGATGTTCATAACTAACACTATTCCTATATTCCATGCTATCTGGTTTTGAAATTGAACCCTTTTGGTAATCAAAACAGCACAGTACCTAATATTATAGTAACCTAATCATAGTGCAGTAGCTTAGTAGTAACGAGGGTCAGTAGGCTCGAATGGACCCCAGCTCTGTGTACATGTAGGTATGCGGTACCTATATAGGTAAACTGGCTGGTCAAAAGGAGCCAAACTATTGGGTAGTTATACCTTTCAAACTATTGACTACAGCCTTTCAAACTATTAAATTCTGATCCACAAATCACGTTTGTGACCATCCTGAACACGAATTTGATGGTGAAAACTTCGAAATTTGGGGGGTATAATATGCAGCAGATTAGTATGCAGCTATAAAAATGAATATTTCTTTCTTTCTTTGTCCCGCATGCGTTCCTATACCATTCATCCGGTTGCGATGAAATTCGGGTGAGTGTTGTGCGCACGCCACAAAGGTTTATTTTTTGTTTTAATTTTTTTTTAAATAAAAAGTGGCATTAATTGTGAACATCCCTCCCCACGAAGTTTTCTGATTTTTTCCCCATTCAAAACGAATTGATATAAGTAAAAGGTAACAAAGGAAAATATTCACTTCTGTAAGCTGCGGCCCCCGAGGAGGATGAGTTCCACAATGTTTCAACAAAAACAAAAATCAACATAAAAGAAAACTCCAGATAATAAAAAAGCAAATTTTCTTTAATAATAACAAATTAATAGAACAATATTTGGCGCGCGAATATATATTTTTTTTAATAAATGAGCGTAAGTATTCCATGTTAGTGGGGTCGTCCACTAGAAGCGTACTCGAGCGGCTCGGCGCTTTGCGCTACACAAGCGGCAACGAGCGACACGCGCTACAGATCCAACTACATTGAGTTATATGTGGTATCGTCCACTCGAAACATGTTAGAGTGGGCGGCTACGGGCATACACAAGTGGCAACGCGCTACGAGCGGCAGATCCAAAAAAAGTTGGATCTGCCGCTCGTACCTCCTCGTAGCTCGTTCAATACCATTGTTGTCAGTATCACTTTCCTACAGGTTTTGGCAGGAATTTCACGTAAATAAACATTGGAATCGCTAACGTACGGTTCATCGGAACACCTAGCTACCATTTCAGTCGTATTCCGGGTCATTTCGAGTCACTTCACACGCAGGCCCCGTTTTGAGTAGGTGAAAATTACCCTCTGGGCAGAAAATTGATCATAACACTAATAAAACAGATAATAATCGAAAAATTTGTTAGGGTCAGCCTCAAGTTAATGGTGAAGGTGGTGAAACTCCCAGAAAGATTCCCTTTTGGAGAGGATCGGGTCCACCCAACATGCTCTTTGTTCCAACATCCGACATCGCAAATGGTTGCTGCTTTCAAGGAAATAAAATTCCTCTGGGTCCGTGACGAATAAAAAGGAACAGTCCCCACTTTTATCGAATACACTTGAAAACAAACTGAAGCCCGACGCACTTGCAGTGGACGACCCCTGTCGCTCGTAGCCGCTTGTTAGGTTGCCGCTTGTGTAGCGTGTAGCGCCGCACCACGTAAATACGCTTCCAGTGGACGACCACCCTTAGTTTAGCGGCAGTGTGTGTGACATAGCAGGTGGTGATGATTGTGAAATTCAATTACTCTTTTAGAAATCTTGAAAATTATCGTCAAAATGTAGCTGATTAGGACTGGTCCTACCTATTTGAGTAGTTATCTCGCTCATTCAAAGAGGAATGCTTCAAGGGACTTTTACATTCAAGGGAAGGTTACTTAAATCAATATAATGATATCTTCTTCGCACTTTAGAATTTACGTAGGTAGGTAGTGGTTTTCGGAGTTGGTAGGTACTGCGAGTTCTCCCTTTTTTGGGCAAAGTAAGTATCCATCCAGCCGCTGGAAAGCCGTTTATAGTTTCTACTTTACACACTATAATTCTTTAATGTATATGAAAATGAATTTTTCTTTTTTTTCCTGGTCTGCATTACTATACCGTTCATCCGATTGCGGTGAAATTTTGGAGCGTCGTGCGCACGCCTGCGAAGTTTTCTGAATTAGAAACATTTTACAGTATTATGACACGCAAGCACTTTACACATGACCAGCTGTATGTGGCCTGCTCACGCGTATAAATAATTTATTTATTCCAGGATGTTTTGATGATGTTGGATAAAGCCACTCCTAACTTGGACGGAGCTCGAAAAGACACGGAAATTCTGATAAACATGAATAACGTGCAAACTGACGATGCTGCTGCAGAGAACCTTTCCTGCAATGAACTTATCATTCGCAGAGGCCAGACAATAGCCTTCCCCTACAAAATCAAGCCCCGTATCAAGGTATCAAACATAACAATCAACACTCCAATTCCAGTACTGTTTTAATAAGAAGTGTTTTAATAAAATTGTAGTTATTTGATTTTTTCCAATCTCTGATCTGATTCGGTATTTTGTCAGAAAACGTTATTGAGGTTACTGACTGGAGAGATAGATCTGAACCACGGCTCATCATACATTTATGGAAAGGTGTCACTCTGCTCGAAAAAACCCTGGTTATTCCCTCGTGCTAGTATAAAGCACAATATCCTTTCCAATCACTTCTACAACAGCCAAAAGTATGTTAGATGATATACGTTTCTTGCCAACTGGAAATTTATTGCCTTGTGCACTACCTCTTTGGTGAAGGTACCTAACAGTGTTTGACTTATTGTGTTTGCAGGTATCAAAGGGTTCTTAACATCTGCAATTTGACTAATGATTTCCAGTACTTACCAAAAGGGGAGAATACCATCATTGGCTGCAAGGGAGATTTCAACGTCACTACCGAATTAGCGTTGAAGATTTCAATAGCGAGGCAAGTAAGGACTTATATAAGTTTGTTTTCGTTAGAAGTCATTATTATGCGAACGATTAAATTTTACGAGTATTTAGGTATTTTTACGCTACTGCAACGCATTTGTAAGTCAGCATAGGGCCAGTATAGCTGATACAGAAGAAGAAGTAGAAGAACTTGAAAAATAGTGGTTTTTTCAAACTACCATAACTGCGGCACCTGCTGGTCCCGAGGACTGAAATTTCGTACACGTTCTCAGGGGCCCTTCGAGAATGAGTACGGAAAATTAACACCGGTGACCCCCAGGGGGCCATGTTACCCGGGGGGGGGGGGGGGGTAAAAACCCCTACTTGTCTGTCGTGTAAACAGTGTTCTTGGCTGCTGAATTTTTCGGTTTCTTAGCGGGCGGGGCGCCGCCGCGTCCCCAGACGTACAGTTAAGATGACAGAAACTGTGGAAAGGGAGTACGCGGGAAGTATTGAGTCTAATAATTAGTTTTCCCCCTTGTGGCATTTCAGGGTTCTCTATCGAGATGCTGAAGTTTATATTTTCGACGGCATTTTGGACCTCCTCAGCGCCCAGTCCTCCAACAGACTTCTAAAACAAATCATCTCTCGAGTCATCATAGAACATAAATGCATCATCATTTTCAGTCAGCGCCCCTGGCTCGTTAGGCAAACGCAAAGGTCATTCAATATCGTGTATGTAAGTAGCACACCAGAATTGTGTAAGTACATAACTCTCTCTCCATCACAGTGTTCTAAAAATGTTGATTTTCAAGGATCAAATTCAAGAGCTTGATGCCCGCAAAGAGAGGATCGAGTCCCTCAGTGACTTCATTGATACGGACGAAGAACAGCCTGAAGAAGACGTGAGCGGTGAATTTTTTTCCACTGAGAGGTTCACAACGAATTTCCGGGATGTCAGAGTTGCATGGAAAGTGATGCAAAACTCACCAATGCCGAAAAGCGTAGGTCAATACTCTTTCGTAGAGTAGGTACAGTTCCCCAAGTTATTCTTATAAAAGTTTGTAGGGTGAAATTTAGATTTGGCATCTACCAGCACTTGCCAATAGGCCTGTGAGTGATGTAGGTACCATCACCAAACGATGTAACATCACATGTCATGACCAGTTTAGGAGTGATGGTGGTTCACCAGCCTGTTTGGAAAAGGTGTTGGAAAGTTATCTTCAAGCTAATAACAGGCGTGCTGCGTTAAGCAAAGTTGCCGCCCTTAGTGAACCAGTGAGGAATGGACGTGCATTTTTTATTATTTTTTTAAATTTTCCCCCTTCGTACTGTAGGTCTAACGGAGAGATTTTTCATAAGGTGCTATATGATGGGTCGGAAATGATTGGAAGTGGGTGAAAAACGCTGCCAAGCCCTTGTCACATGGGTTTATTATTCTGTTGGACATACCTACAGAAATGTTGGCTGTTGGCTGTTCTATTGTTCTCGGTCCAAAATTTTTAAAACTCGAATTTCCGAAAGATTTTTATACCAAAATCCGTTTCAGACCATCCTGAATTCACTGCCGAAAGACACCAAAAATTATATATATATATATATATATATATATATATATATATATATATATATATATATATTTATATATGTATGTGTCATTCCAGACGATAACTCTCGACAGAATTGAGATAAAAAGTTCAAATTTGCACAAAAAATCTGTCTTGGCAATCGACAGGCTAAGTTCGTAGATGGGCAGAATCGGGTCACTCTAAGGGGGAGTTTTGGGGAGTTTTAGGGGGGGAAAATTACCCATAAATTCCCAAAATGTAACAGTCTGACAAGTGACACCTCATTTTAAAGGTTTTTGTACGCTGAACACGATGGTGAAATCAGAATTGCGATATCTCATTCCGTTCTCAAACTGGAGCACTTTTAAGATGAAGGAACGTGGTTATTTCTTGAGATAAAACAGTTTTACATAAAATCAGTTATTTCTTCGAAAATTCGCTCTTATAGCCATGCTGCATGACTGTGGTTTTTTTATTGTTACTTTCATGTGCAATAATCGAAATAATTATTTTTGATGGTTTCCACCAATTTTGGCCCCCAAAACACGAATTACGCTCTTTTTTTCACATTATGTTTGATTCTTGATAGTGCCATTTAATTGTCTTGATTCACCTGTTGACACTTTTTCTAGTGCTACCTATGCAAATTTATGGTGATTTCAGAGAATTTCTCAGGTTTTTGACTCATAAAAAATGAATTTGGGAGCTGAAACTTCGTTACGACCTCAATTCTTGACTGTTTGGTCAAAATCGACTTCATATTCTGTCTTCTTGCCGTAAAAAACATGGACAACGGTACCTCACAACCTCATGCTCACTAAAAGCTTAAAAAAACCCGTTGAAAACCCATATTTTTACACCCATTTCGCCCCATAACACCCCTGGGTGCATTCCGATCGGGCTGCAAAGTTTCGGGACAACTAAGGCTCAGATGGAGCGTGGGTGCGAAAGAACGAATTTTTTAGACCAAAAATGAAGTAGTTATGAATGATACGGCGTACGGCGGACGAACATTGCATTTTTGGAATCTACGCACCTTGAAACGTAAAAGAAAATTTTTTGAGGGTGTGTTATAAAATTTTTTTCGGAGCGAAGAAATTGTCTGAAATTACCGTCAAATTGTATAAATATTAACACTATAAAAAGTGTCAACAGGCGATTTAAGTCAATTAAATGGCATTATTTAGAGTCAAATATAATTTGAAAAAATAGCGTAATTCGTGTTTTTGGGGTCCAAAATTAGTGGAAACCATCAGAAATAGCTATTTCAGTAATTGCACATGAAAGATACAATAAATGAACAGCCAACATTTCTATAGGTATGTCCAGTAGAATAATAAACCCATGTGACAAGGACTTTGCAGCGTTTTTGGAATCTACGCACCGTGAAACGTAAAAGAAAAAGTTTTGAGGGGGTGTTATAAAAATGTTTTGCTGAGCGAATACATAGGTTTATTATTTCCAGAATAATAAACCAAAAGGGGAAGGAAAAAAGTTGCGACCAGGGGTATATTGCCCTTTAGCTCCCGCATCTAGGAACTGAGTGAAAGGGAGATACCTACATACATACCTTTCAGATGACGTCACGCATTTTTTCTTTAGCTTATTCCCGCCTACTCTGATTTCAAAGCTGAAAATCGGGATACAGGGGTTTTCAAGGGTGCTGAATCCGATTCTGAGGTCAGAAGCAGATTTAAAGCAGATTCCGACCCACGTCCCTTCCTAATTAAAATTGAATCGAGCCAATGTACCTACTTGTTGCGGACGAAAACAGAGATCGTGATGTCTTTCATTGTGAACACATCAAGTTGGGTCCTTGGAGTACCCTAGAATGAAAGTTGCTGACCAGAAATAATTTGAATTCCTACTTGTACAATAATTCATAACATTGATTTCAGATCTCATTGGCGGATTTGAGAATTCCCAGAAAAAAGAGCGTGGTCGATAAGAAACCTCGTAAACCCGGCAAGTTGTTGTCAGGAGTGATCCACACTGTGGGTTCAGCCATGACGTTGTCGGTTGTGTTTGGGATTATACTGAGTAGCCTTGCAATGCACATCATATCCGCTGGCTGGCTCTACATTTGTTTGTATCAGTGAGTTTTACACGAATTCTTTATAAGTACCTACGTACGTAACATCAACTGAAACACATAGGTAGGTATGTAGGTACCTACCTGTTTGGTCATAGGTATAGGCACATGAACAGCATTTAGGTAGTGATAGTTTATCGTGAATCCAGGCTCTTCTGTGCAGTACAATAACCTTATGACAGGAACTCACAAAGAAACAGTAACAACACTGGGTAGATACTTGGTAATTGTTCAAGATCGAGGTAAGGAGCAAATATCAGACCCTAAATAGGAAGGTGTTGAAAAAAAAAAACATTCAGTTGCAACAGTAAATATCGGGATAACCCCCCAACCCCCACCCACCTTTCAACCAGCACAAACTTCCAGGGTCTTGAAACTAGGTAGGTAAGTCTAAAAACATCCCCGAACACAATCGTAAGCCAGGTCATAATCAAACCTAGTCACTTGTTATTAAATCTAAAGGGTTATTTCCGCTAGTATTAGACGTGAAATTACCATACCTTCCGGAGGAGCCTGTTGTCACGAGCTGGTTAAGCACTGGAGGCAAGCGCTTTCGATATTAGGACATCGTCATCAGGCCTTATGTGATGGAATGTGTAAGATGCGTTCAATTCCAGGAGTTAACACACCAGTTCACTCACTTCTGGGATGCGCTGTTTGGGACACGTTCACCGGTTCAGCCTAGTCCCTCTAATTCTTCTCCAAAAACCACGGGGTTTGTAGATTGGATTCAAGATATACCGAACAGTTATACTGACACATACTTGGCTCGGTATACATTTCTTCTTTTGAACTATTTTAGATAGGTACCTACAACACGTGTCATATTTTGCAGATTCTGCTCTGGAGACTAGAACGATAATACAAAAAAATTTTGAAATCCCTATATACGATTAGGTGAGCTTCAGAGACTAGGCTGGTACATATACAATGCAAAATCATTACCTGTGCATTGGAAAATTACTGGATTACTTGGAGTTTTTAACGCTAATTTCAACTACACAGTATCGGTATTTTTCCTACAACATTAACATTTTGCGGTCGTATGGCAGAAGAGGTCAGTAGGCGCAGCGTCGTAGTGCATGTGCCACTTGCAGGCAGCCATGATGCCAACCTCGTCATATCGCTGTTAGTCGTGATAATTTAGCCTGGTCGTCACTGTATTTTGAGGGATCTTGGAGTTTTGTATCATCTAAAAGAAATGTTCATGGTTCCAGTTCAGCAGATCTTTATGAATTTTTCTGACTGATTTCGAATCTAGAGAAGAGATATTGCCAGATCTAAACATCGAAATTTGACAATCCCTTCTTCATCGTGAAGAATATCCAGTAGATGGGCCTCAGTCCACTCCCGTTTCTGTACGATGTTCAGTGTACAAAATCAATTATAATACTAAGGAAAAAATAAAAAATCTATAATATGATACATCTTATCTGGATAAGTACCTAAATTTCAGCCCTGAAGAAGCCCCAAAAAGAAAAACTTAACCACACCGATTTTTGAAGTTTTTTTGTTCATTAATTATTTGATGTGTAGAAGAAACTGTGGAAGCTTAAAGTGGCTGCATGTGACACGTGCATCTACGACCGGAAAGCAATCAGTGCGTGCAATGAATGGCGACCAGCTTGGCTCCTGTCAGGCTGCACGTGACACATGAACTACTACCGCAAAAGGTTAAAATGAAACCACACTACACTTTTTTCGAAACATTTTTGTTGGAACAGAACAAGGTGAAAGGTGAACGTGTAGTACCTACATAGCTCTACATAGTATGTTGAACTAACTGTGTGAACTAACCAGTGAGGAAACCTGAGAGCGGGTTAAGGAAGAACGATGGGGATGGTAAGGGGGGAAGGGAAGAACTATACGAACGTAGAGGGCTAAGGGAGGGGTTGACGAACGGATGAACTTGTGGGACTGAGGATTTGTGAAAATGGAGTGAGATTAGGATCGCCCATTCAGTGACAACGTCAACTCTTTGGTCATCTGTTCAGTGCTGAACACCACATCCCTACTAGTGATGACGGATTCCTCCGGAAGGTATGGTAATTTTTTGTTACGTAATTTGTTTATGTGACCTTATATATCTCGAGATCCAATAGATCCAACATATTTATCTCCATGATAAGGAGCCTACAGAAACCGATAATAATGATATGTTCCAGGAGTATTTTACCACCCCCCATAGATGATCCTATGTTGCAAGCTCTACTGGGGATGTGTATAGCAGCGTCCATCATTCTCATTGTGCAGTACTATTGGCTCGTGAACAATTTCCTGAACACTGTCTACGAGGGGTTGATCTCTTCACTCTTTGGCCTCAAACAATGGCAAAAGAGGGAAAGTATGTTTTTGATTATATTATTATTATTCATTATGGTGGTGCATTCAGATTTAACTGTATTTTTAGTGGTCAAGCACCGCACTTGTCTATCTTCATGTTGTATGTACTTACCCACGATATTTTCATACCTGTGCGGTTCAAGTTTGAACCCTCAAATGGAAATGGAATGATTTTTGCTTTACCTGGATCGGAAATTTAGAGGTCGTCGATATTGAATGGTGTTTTTTCGTATTTTTGCAGGCACACTTTAATTGCCACATTGTGATTTCTTTCTAACAGAGAGAAAATAATACAGCAAATGAAAATGAATGTCCTTTATTATGATTATATCAAGTGCGTGAAAATGAACTGTATTTGTAGCCACCGATCACCGATTATTACGTTCGTTTCTGTGTCTTTCCAGGGGAATCTATAATCTTCATCATGCAGAATCTTCAGGCTAGGCTAGACACGAATTTAACTGCTACACTGGTCCATTGTTTGAAAGTAAGTCAACAAAGCAAAAACAATAATAAGTAAAAACTAATCGTCAATAGATAAGAGACATTTTTGTGACAAGCATCCAAGGTGGCAACTTCCAGTTAGCCTTTTGTTGCTGCTATAAAAATTACTTAGGGACAGTAGCAGTGCGTGGGCTCTGAAAACGGTGGGGCACCAAACCAGAACACAAAACCAACAGATTTGTCTACAAAATACCCCAAGGCAACAACACTCTTCCCTGATTAGTGATATTCAGCAAAGCATATCTCTTTTAATCAACACTCTATCGTCGTACGAAAACGTCGACAATTTTACTGCAAATCAGCCACTGAACTCATGTTACAAAAATATAGTAAACTAAATACAACAGAATTTAAGGGTTCAAAATACAACAAAACAATGACCCGTCGGCCGGTACCTACTTGAATGGAGAAGCTAGATAGTTATTGTGTGTTATGACGCCGATCAATCCACAAACAGCAAACAGGACAAAACGCACGTAGGTACCACAGATACAAATCTGTCATTGGAACAGGACCGAACGCAAAACACACAAAATTTGACGCAAACATTTTAAACTGACAACAGCCTCAACAGAGAAAGCATAATGTGAGTCACTGACAACAAAAACAAATTGGAAGACGAAGAAGCACATCGCATCGAGATGACAAATTGAATCGAAGGGATCGAATCGATTGTGAAAAGGAATGATTTTGGGGCGGAAATCATATTCTGGGGACAGGGCCCAAAGTGCGTACAACATTTTTACTCGACTGAGCATGTGCGGACAGGCCACTTTTCTCAGTTGCCGTGGGAACACTAGGTCCCAGCACCTGCCAGTTTCAGGAGCCTAGGTTTCGATTTCGATTGCAGGACATCGATTTCTGTCGCTTTATTCCGATAACATGCTTGGTATGTGGAGCTAACATGAAGGAACCACCATGGATGCTGTGCTAGAATATTGAATATCCATAGCCAGAGAAATCTGGCGAGTCGCTGTTGAGCTTTGTGAAAAATACATAGGTACATTGTACGGTGGGAAATTCAAATGCCAACTGAACAATGGAATTTTTTTTACTCCTGGGCAGTGGCCCAAGTGGCCTTATGGACGCAATGCCTCTGCTTAGGTACCTACTTATAAGTACATATCTCCTTCATTCCAAGGATTTTCTTGGTCACGAACCTGCTTGGAAAAAAAGTGACGCAGCCGTGACCATATGACCACAGATTTGAATACCTACTTTTCTTCCACGTTTTTCGAAGTTGTTTATTGAGTCTAATCACGACCTTCCCCCATTTTTTTCACTTCTTTATTTTACTTTATTCAGTCTAATGTAGACGGTTTGTACAATGAAAAAAATTTCAGTTTTTGACCTATTTAGAGTAGAAATATTTGCGTTTATTTCCGTTTGTCGTGTCACCAACCCATACCATTTTTATTGATTTTGAAGTTGGGCTGGAGATTTTGTTGGCCAATTTGTTCATGAATCGATCCATACTATCCATACATGCCAATGAACTTTTATTAAAATCTATTAATGAATTCAGAATCCTCTAAAACGGATTTGTATGTATCTAAAAACTGAGATGTACGTATGTACTAAAAATTATGGACCCATCATAATAGTCTTAAAAAATTCTTGATTATTTCCTTTAAGAATTGGCTAACAACTGCTTGATGTACCTGTTGGTATATTTTCTACAGTGCCACCTAACCTCCGCCTAAATCGGTTAACTTATCCAATCTATACACACAATTTTATTGTAGAGATGGCTGATATACTGGGTGTCCGTGACAATGATGGTCGTCTACACGCCTGTCACGCTCATCCAAGGCGTGGCAATGAGTTTGTGCCTTGTGTATATCGGTAAATATTGCGCAGGCTATGTGACTAAGCTTTGGCATCTGCAAGATGAGCGTAAGTACCAATACTGTCAAATTAACAATAACGATGAAATCTATCGTACAGAAACATACTGAACTTGGTATGTTTGTATAAGCACATGAGTAATGCAAGCATGAGCAATTTAAAGTAAGGTAGTGTAAAGTAACAGACCTTTCTGGCTGGGGCCTTACGACCAACTGCCCGGCCGGCGTCGCGGACGTGATCAGCTGTCGTCTGAGGAGGATCAAAATTTGATCCACTCATTTCGCTATATAGTATAAAAATATTAACTTCCAGTACTACAATTTTTATTTTGTTATTATTATTATTTTTACTAGTAATAGAGGGTATTGCTAGAACCCAGTGTTGTCCCCTGCACAACCTGTTCATTCATGTCACTAGCTATTTATTCACCTTGCGTTACTTCTCTTATATTTTAGGAACTTCGTTTAAATGTTATGTATGCGGAATTTGATAGCGGTGCTAGTTTTGGCATAGTACCTATTCGGCATAGCATTGGCCACCTTACTAAACAAAATTTAAAATGTTACCAAAAATTTTAATCCAATATGTTTACTCTTTGTGTAGGTACCTAGTCCCTTCCCGACTACAACTGCATAACTGTGTACTCTATCATGTATAATGTACGCTAGTTTCAACCAACAAAATACAAATTTAGAACTCTAGGTTATATAGGGTGTGGCAAAAGTCGGTATCTTTTTAATTTGTACGGTATTTTTTTGTGGGCCGGTTGGCACCATTGTTGCTATCAGTTTTCCATAGTCTTATCACTCAGATTTGGTAATTCGGGATAATTTTTGTGATCCAAACATTTCAGTCAAAACTCATTACCAGTGTGGTGAAAGTGTTGCTGTGACTGTTCAAAAACTTCGCGAAGTGATGGGTCGTGGGGAAGCACCTACAGCAGCTGCTGTGTGGAAACTCATAAGAAAATTTGAGGCCACAGGATCGTTACTTGATCAAAAACGCAGTGGACGTCCTCGCGGAAGTCGAAGCGAAGTTAACAATGAGGTTGTGTTTATAACGTCTTGGCAAACCCGACTAATTCTGTTTGTAGACGTGCTCAGCAACTGGGTATCTCACTCAAGACTGTTAATCGTATTCTGAAACAGGATTTACACCTGCTTCCTTGCAAAATTCAACTTGTTCAAGAATTGAAACCAACCGGTTTATCGAGTGGTTCAGGGCCATAAAACGCAGTGATCCGGATTTTCATTCACGAATCATTTTCAGTGATGAAGCTCACTTTCATTCAAATGGTTTTGTAAACAAGCAAAACTGTAGGTTCTGGGGATTGGAAAACCCTCAGGATACAAGGGAACACCAATTGCATCCATAAAGAGTGACAGTGTGGTGTTGATTTTGGAGCAGCGGAGTTATTGAGCCGTACTTCTTTGAAGATGATAGTGGAAATGCTGTCTCCGTCAATGGGGAACGGTACAGACAAATGCTAAGAGATTTTTTAATCCCTGAATTGGAACAATCTTGGTTCTAGCAACACGACGCAACTTGCCACTCTTCAAGGGCGACAATGGGTTTATTGTGCAAAACTTTTCAAGACCGAATCTCTCGAGAAACGGGACTCAGAACTGGCCTCCCAGGTCTTGTGACTTAACTCCTTTGGATTTCTTCCTTTGGGGTTAAATAAAGTCCAAGGTTTACGAGAATAAACTCCGGACCGTCGAGGAACTGAAGGAAAAAATCCGGGAGAAGATCGTTGATGCCAACCAGCTGCTGTGCGGGCGAGTCTTGCAAAATTTCTTGGAGCGAGTAGACGCGTGTCATCGGGCTAAGGGTGACCACATGCCGGATATTATCTTCTATACCTAAGTTGGAGATGTTTACCTACATAATGACGAAAACATTATGTAAATATATCTATTTTTAATAAAGTTATGGGAAAATCAAAAGATACCGATTTTTGCTACACCCTATACTTGTAGTTGATTATAATAAGTATTCATTTATTTAATTGTTATTTTAATATACTTTTTAGTGTGGGGCATCGTTGAGGTATACTACAGATTTAAAGATGATCAAATAATATCAATACGATCTCTAGAATCATCGGAAATATATCAATATCTGTTTTATGAACACATGGTATGTGGCATCCAATTATAATAAATTACTTGAACGTATTATTATTATTCATATAATATGATGAGATGGAGAAATGATTGATTAAAATATTTATAATTTATTGCAGGACAATTACACGTCTATACAGTACAAAGTGAAATCGGCTTTGGAAGGCCTTTCATTTTGGATGGGGCTTGTCTCCGTCATAAACATCGGTATCTTACTGTTGATGGGGATTTTTACAGGTAATATATTATTTATGATTATTAGTAGATATAGGTACTGTCCCGTACCAGATATCCACAAAAAGCGCTAGTCATAAAGAAGCAGAGGCGGCTAGTAGGGGCAGGCGAGGTAGGCACCACCTAAAGGTTCTCACACACTATGCGGGAACAGGACAGGAAACGCCGTGAGTAGGACCACCATTAGGCAGGACTTTCCTCAACTCTCTTTCCCCCACCGCTCGCCATGCTCCCCTCGTCAAAGCAAGGGTGTCAGGGTGAAAGCGGGGAAGGCGTGCGTGAACGTGGGGAAGGTAAATATTGGACGCCAGGAAACGCCGTTTTTCGCTTTGAGAGCGATCGCGGCGGAACCCGTCCTGTTCCTACCCGATGCCGTGACCGCCGCGTCCCACCTAGTGTGCTTATCTCCATTCAAATACACAGAAGCGAAAAAATACGACCCGTGTCCCACGGCTGTTTCCCGTCCTGTTCTCGCCTAGTGTTTGAGGACCTTAATCAGTAATCTAATTTTTTAAAAATTTGGATTTTTTTTCTAGGTGAAAGAATGTTTGAATAAGAAATTTAAAAAAACATATTTTTTATAAAACCAAATACCTATTGTTAAAAATTACCTGATAGTACGATTTAAGATCTCAAAATATTAGGAAGAGTGGGTGATGGCAACCCAAAAGTGGAATGATAAGTGGAAGCAGTTCCATTGCAGCAATAATTAGAAAAAAAATGAGAGGTAGGTAGGTATGTACCGTGTCGATGGGTCAGGAGCAGTTATAAATTAACGAGAATGTAGCTACTCCCATTCATTCAGGCTCGGTTGGGATGCTCTCCAAGATCTCGTCCATCGCCCATTCATAAATAATAAATAAATTTAAATCAACTCACTTCTTTCAGTTTTCAATTAGCTCTCCACTCAGGAATGCCACTGGAGTTTCAAATCATCTAGTTCTGTCTAGTAGGTAGGTATTTTCTTTGTTCAGTTCTCTAGTATAGTTCACAATATTCACAGTGCTGTTCGAATCATGATGAGACGAGGATTTTTTCCTCCCCCAACCTTGGATTGTATACTACTACTGAGTAGGCACCTAACTGTTACTCTAGTTACATAGGTACCTACATGTCGTGAAGTTTTGCACGCGCAAATAAAATGTATACAACCATATTCTGCCATATAAATAAATTCTATGGCAGAAGGGTATCTAGGTATTTTATTCAAACAGGATTGACCCAGACCAATGAAAGAACGTTGAAAATTATTACACAACGGTTTATTATTTACCTGTATAGATGCTCCTTCTGCTTACATTGTTGTTTTCTGTGATCCCCCCCCCCCCCCAGAAAAGCCCAAATCGAGTACTGGAGCCGCCCCGGGAATTGCAGTTTCATACAAATGCGCGGGATTCAATAATTCAGTCATTAATAAATTATTTGTTGTTCAAGAAGCATAACGTTTGTTCAAGTTGCAAAAGTACCTATCCAAAAAATACAAAAGAGCCATGATTCTTCAAATGGAATAATATCACGGAACAACCAACTCGACTTCATACAGCCATCCGTGATTATAATCAGCTGTTCCCAAGCAATGATGTCTGCGCTGGATTTATACCGTTTCATTCACGATCATGTTGACGAAGCCTTTCGGAGCAAACGAACGGCTGGTCAATTATAGAAGGGTATTTTTTGAGACCACATTCCCAAAAAATTCATTGGTTTGAAATCAATTCAAAAACGTAAAATATATCTGTTGGAAACTATTTGAGTGGATGGACGTAAAAAGGTATTAAAATATATAGTTACTGAAGAGAGTTTTTCCTGATTTATTGTATTTAATGGGCTTTATAACGGTTGAATATTTTTTGTTGAGCATGTGTGCCATAAATGTAAAATTTTCTTGAACCGGCGTTTCAAATGTTGCCTTCACTGATGGCTAGGTACTTATGTAATTGCAGTTCATTTTACAGGCAACGGAGTTAATCAGTCGATCGCACTCTTCTTTTCGCTGTTGCTGCCGAATCTGTTTCCTTTTCTGATCGAGCACACAATCAAATTATTCTACTACGCTGGTCATATCAACATGTCTTTGATGCTTATGGACAAGAAATCGTGCGAGGGAGTTACAACCGGTAGGTCTGCAGTAAGCACCATAATTTTGATTGAATTCATAATTTTAACCTGGTTATATTTTTTTCACTTGGAAAAAATCGGAGTTATTGAAACGTTGTCTGTTATTTTTCCATTGAAACAAAAGTACCTACACTGTTTCTTAGATGTTATCTCGAAATTACTGTAACTTGAGGAAAAAATCGTTGAAAATGGTATGAAACCACCAGTTTGCCTCGCAACTACCCTCTAAATTTGGTCTCACAGTGCTAGTTTTTCAGAGATGCGGAGACGAATTTTGCTGTCATATTTCGAAGAAACTCACGAGCGTTCAAATGAGGAGACCTACCCGCACTTACCCTTATTATTTCATCTCGATAATATTTTGCTTCCTCACCACCGGAAGGTAGGAAAGCCTGGGATTCGTGAATGGGTAAAAAAATGTATGTCCTCCAAAATGAAAATTTCCACAACCATTTCGCGTTTCAGACATTGAGGAGCGTTTTTGATTCCATGTCCGTCTGTCTGCGGGAATTCCTTGTAACGCCCATAACTACCCGAAATAATGGACGAATGGGCTGAAATTTGGAGGGTAGGTGCGGGTTGGGTCACAGATGGTCCCATACAAAAACCATTGAAAGTACTGTACTGTAACTTTCGTCTGCGCATGCGCAAACGTGAAATACTTAAAACGCCCATAACAACCCTAAATATCGTTGAAATGAGTTCAAACTTGTAGGGTCGATCAGGAATAATACTTTGATAGTTCCAAATCAATTTCATTGGAATCATAATGTAACTTTCGCGTGCGCATGCGCGAACATGAAATGTTGACCATTTTGTAACGTTTTCAACTACGCGAAAAATAGTCGCAGAGAGCTGAAATTTTGAGGGTACACGCGGGTTTGATCGCAGGTGGTCCCTTTTCAAAATCATGGAAATCGTACTGTCTGCGCATGCATAAACGTGAAATACTTGAAACGCCCGTAACTACCTTAAATATCGTTGAAATGAATTCAGATTTGGAGGGTCGATCAGGAATAACACTTTGATAATTGCATATGACCTTCATTCTTCTGCGCATTCGTGAACATGAAATGCTGACCGTTTCCTTGTAACACTTCTAACTACGCGAAAAATAGTCGTAGAGAGCCGAGATTTTGAGGGTACACGCGGGTTGGATCGCAGATGGTCCCATAGGCGAAATGGACCTACCCAATTACTCTAGATCTAGACGTTCATGTGATTCAAGTGAGGAAGCTATACTGCCTACTCGAATTAGGCGTTTTCTTTCGAATAGGTAGGTGGTTCTTAATCTGCCTTGTTGGCTAGGGTTTAGCAAACAGGACAGCGGTCGTCAGAAGGGTTATGTTGCGTTTGAATATAGAGCGGGTATGTAGTTACAGGTTCTCCCACCATGTTGGGCTGAGGGATTGTGGTCGAGCAGTTGAGCTGAACTGGGGAAAGGTTTTCGTTTTTTGATATCGTGTGTTTTTGTATCGTTTTCAATAAGAAGTTTATCGAGATCAGTCTTTTGTACGAATCTTTTCAATGAACTGTGGAGAATAAAGTGTTTGAGAAACTGGGAACTGTGACTTGAAGTTTTCGTTGAAGAATTCCCAACAGGTTATCTATACAGAACATAACAAACCGTCGTGGACGAATTTTCAGCTTTTGTTTTTCGAAGTTTTCTGTCGGATTTGGAATGGCTGAAGTTGGAATGATTTGACGCAGGATTTGGTTTTCGGCAACTTTTCGAAAGGAACTCGAAGCTAACAAAATTAAACTGAGTGATGTTGGTTCTCCTGCAGACATTGAAATTTTGGTGGGAGCCGATGTTGCCGCTAAACTATGGACTGGAAGACGTGTACCCTTGAGCTCGGGACTGGTAGCGATGGAAACCAAGCTTGGATGGACCTTGTCGGGGAGAGTTCCAGATTTCTCTAGCCCACAAAATGAGACATTGGCTACAATGGTAACTACTATGTTGAATCGAGAAGCTACGCTGACGGATCTGTGGATGCTCAACACATTGGGAATAACAGACCCTTCAGAAAAGATGTGCAAAGCAGAAATGGAAGAAGCCACTCAGCAACATTTTCTGAACAGTGTATCTGTCAATGAAGAAGGTCGATTTGAAATACATCTCCCTTGGGTCGAGAACCATCCTGCTTTGCCGGATAATTACCAACTAGTTTTGAAAAGACTCCAAACCACTGTGAAGAAGTTGAAGAATGATGACTACTACGATGCTTATCAAGGTGTTCTTGATGAGTGGTTGCACGAAGGCGTGATTGAGGAGGTCCCAATGGAAGAGTTAAAGGAACCCTGCCATTATCTACCCCATCGGCATGTCTTGAAGCCTGGTTCCACAACTCCGGTGCGTCCAGTTTTTGATGCTAGAGAGAAAGGCTTAAACGCGTCTTGGGTCGGTCTTCAGTAGATTTTGAAGAAATGCAGACTATATTGTGTGACTGCGAGACCGTAATCAATTCACGTCCACTGACTTACCTGTCTGAGGATCTATCGGACTTAGCTGTATTGACCCCAAATATGTTTTTGCACGACTTGGAAGAAATTGGTGTTCCGGAGTATGATTTGATTGAAGCTTCTGACTTGCGTAGGAGATTACGGTATTGACACGAATTGAAAGTGAACCTACGTGAGCAATTCCGAGCAGAATACTTGGGTCAGCTTCAATTGTATGCCAATAAGAACAAGCAGCGTGACGTCAGGTTGGGAGAAATTGTGCTAATAGGTAATGATGACTCTAAAGGCGGGTTTAGACGGCGCGCACCCACTCGTGCACCAGCCTCACTTCCGACTCGACTTCAACTCGCCCGGCAATAAACTCAACCTCGCCTCACTGTTTAGACGACACGCATTCACTCGCACAGCGCGAGGTTAGAGACCGAGTGTCCTTTGATGCGCGACCAAAAACCGACAGACGACGGCTCACCCCGAGTTGGCCTCACTGTGAGTGGCCTCGAGGGGAGGGAGGTGTTTACATTGCGCGAGGGACCGGAAGTGAGGCTGGTGCGCGAGTGGGTGCGCGAGTGGGTGCGCGAGTGGGTGCGCGCCGTCTAAACCGGCCTTAAGAGACTCGGTTGGCCACTTGGGAGAGTTGTAGAATTGATCAAGGGTAATGATGGCAACATTCGGGTGGTACGTGTTGTAACCTTATCAGGAGAGCTAGTGAGACCTGTGCAATGAATTCATCCTTAGGGGCTCGAAATTTTCCTGGATGACGACAAGCACGCCATTTCTGAACACCTTTGTCAAGATTTGGAGCCCCAACAGACCGCCCTCTTGCAGCAGAAGAAAATGCTGTTCTTCCTGACAAGGACTCCACTGACCCCATAGTGACCCGACGAGGTCGTTTGGTCCAGAAACCTAAGAGGCTGAATTTGTAGGGGAATGAGTGGATTTTGGGACGAATTGTAATTTTTCTTGAGATTTATGTTATTGAGTTTATTTTGTTTAAGGTTCCTGATCTCGTTTTGAAATTTGTGTTCCACCTTTAATATTTAAGACCCATGTTTTTCCTATGGAACTTTTGAGCTGTGTTTGAATTCTACTATATTTTATTGTATTTCCGAACTCAAGTCAGCGCAATTCAATTTTGTGATTTTTATAGGCTTTGACCATTTGAAGTCAAATTTCATATTATTACATTTGACTTGGTGGGAGGATGTTGCGTTTGAATATACAGCGGGTATGTAGTTACAGGTTCTCCCACCATGTTGCGCTGAGGGATTGTGGTCGAGCAGTTGAGCTGAACTGGGGAAAGGTTTTCTTTTTTTGATATCGTGTGTTTTTGTATCGTTTTCAATAAGAAGTTTATCGAGATCAGTCTTTTGTACGAATCTTTTCAATGAACTGTGGAGAATAAAGTGTTTGAGAAACTGGGAACTGTGACTTGAAGTTTTCATTGAAGAATTCCCAACAGGTTATCTATACAGAACATAACAAACCGTCGTGGACGAATTTTCAGCTTTTGTTTTTCGAAGTTTTCTGTCGGATTTGGAATGGCTGAAGTTGGAATGATTTGACGCAGGATTTGGTTTTCGGCAACTTTTCGTCTTAGTTAGGGATGTGAGTTTGCATTGTGACTGCGTGGGTGTATGGGGTTTGTGCGTGGGTTTCGAGTTTCAGGTAACATGAATCCTTTTATTTCACATTAAGAACTTAATCGAATGCAAATGTACGACTGTAACACCCAAAACACCAACACCTCTCGCAGCAGTGGTGTATGGTACCTTTATATAACCCAGAAAGTAACCTATGTAATACTATTACAGGAATAAAGGTTCTACGGCACCTCATAATAAAACTGGGGATATACTCGGTTGGACGGTCTCTTGCATAATAAAATAGGTAAATCTAAAACTGTGTGGTTGTGTTATTATTTTTTTAAATCTGCTCTGAACCACGAATCACCTAGGTACGACTGGTGTATCTACTTACGTCACTCATGACAAATTAATTATTGTTGGTAACTGGATAACGGAATTTCATCATCACAGTAAATTCATATGGGGCCCACGGCCAAATTCGGTTCACTGGTTATGATTTCGGGGCGTTTGAGAAATCTCGTGATTCGTCAATTCTTAGTTGTTATTATTATGATATGAATGTGGGATAATCAGAAAGACGTGTTTATAGCGAGCCCAGTTATGAGTTGAATAGTGAAAAATAAAATACTTAAAAGGTTCTGACGTTCTAGTTTCAGATGACCGAAGACACGAAGATCAGTTGTACTGCGAAGATGGGCTCGTTGAATCCAAATTCGTCGTTTGCAAGGTGAACAACAGGATAGTTTACCTTCATTTCACGGTAAATCCTGGGGAACTGGTGAGTATAACACGGTTGGAAAAAACGTATTGCCATTAATGTATCCATACCTGTGTTTACCTATACAGTTTAGGATTTGGTAGTGTTGCCCTCTAAAAGTTCTTACTTTCTGAAGAGTTACATGATCTGAGCTCTGAGCAGGGGTAACCTCACATGCTTTCATCACATTAGTCGAGGACTTGAATGGAGAATTTTCGTCAAAAAAAAAGAACTTTAGAAAATATTAGTTTGAAACCCGTTTTCAAAATAAGCGTTATTTTTTAAATGAGGGTGATTAAAAGTAAAAATGCGGCAACAAAAATAACGTATCAGGAATGTTGACATCTGACTGGCTGTTGGTCCTAGGCGTGGAGCCAAGCCTCAGAGACAAAGGTTCTCAGTGCTGCCCTCAGCCCAGCATTAGAAATAGCAAACCTTCGTGGCAATTTTCCACAACCTTTGCCGTGCCCTTCCCCTTGGTTTGATTTTGAGGACGTGGTTTTTAAATTTATTTATAAATTTGCTGTTCCATCTATCCATCCATTGCTGTTCTGTACATCGTTTAAAGTGATGCACAGCTCTCCAAGCGGGTTATGAGTTCAACCTATTTGGCAGCTTACCTGATACGTAATTTCTTGTGGGAACTCAAATTCAAATTTCCCACTCGTTTTCTGCCTAGTAGGTAGGTAAGTTTTAATTTCCGCTTTGAAGAGAATTTGGCAAAAAAAAAAGAATTTTTAGCCAACCAAAATTGTCCATCACCACTATTACCAGACTCGAATTACTTATAATTGTCTTTAGAGTTATAAGATATTGCAGATGGATTTATGTGTAGTCTGTCTAAATACAAAGGATTGTAAACCAAGGCTGAATGAATCTTGGTTTGGACAAATTGAAGATGATTGATTATTGAATGATAAGAGATTACAGATAAATGTGGAGTGGTTCTGAATTGGATGGATTGTGTACCGAGCGTAAAATAATAAAAGATGATATGAAAAAAGAAAAAGGTGGTACTTAACCTATTTTTCCCGTTTTGGTCTCATTTGCTAAAACGCTGTACAGTCCTTGTCACATGGGTTTATTATTCTATTGGACGTACCTACAGAAATGTTGGCTGTTCATTTATTGTTTCTTTCATGTGCAATAATTGAAATAGCAATTTGTGATGGTTTCCACCAGTTTTGGCCCCCAAAAACACAAATTACTTGCGCTCCTTTTTTTTATTTTTATTTTTTCAAATCATCTTTGATAATTGATGGTACTATTCATTTGTCACCTGTTGACACTTTTTCTAGTGTTATTATACAAATTGAAGGTGATTTTTTCAGACAATTTCCTAGGTTTTTGACTCATAAAACGAATGCATTTTGGAAGCTGAATCTTCGTTAGAACCTTAGTTTTCAACGCTTTGGTCAAAATCGACTTCATATTCGGTCTTGTCGTCCCAGAAAACCTCAAAAGCTCATGTTACTAAAACACAAAAAATACCTATTTGTGTATACCCATTTTTCGCTCATAACACAATGAGGCGTACGAACATCGCATTTTCTGAATCTGCGCACCTTGAAACGTAAAAAAAAAAATTTTAAGGGGGGTGTTATAAAAATGTTTTGCTGAGCGAATACATAGGTGTATTATTCACATAATAATAATAAACCAAAATCGATGTTTAAGTGTATATATTTATTTTTCATTCATCCATACATGGACAATCCATAGTACAAAAGCAATCCAATTCAGAACAACCCCACATATCTGTCGTCTCGTCAGTTGAGCACGTTAATTACTATGCGTGTTGTGTATAGTTTGACCTAGTTTAAATCAGTTTCAGTGTGAATGTGTGGTGTACAACCAAGTTAGTCCATAATGAATGTTCTTACAGTCTGAAGTTTGTGATTAAGTTGATTATGAGGTACCTACCTAGGTTGTTTTAGTTCATATTTAACATGAAGGTGGCGTATATTAGATGGTGTGGTAGGTTTATTTTAATAGTAAAATTTGGCATTGGTTTTTCTTATTTTTAGAATCCATCCATCCCCAACTGTATCTGGCCGCAAATAAATTTATATGGTAATAGCAAGAATATGGTCCCTGAGTATTCTACCACAACTATTCTGTACACATTAACTGCTAAGGGTCGACTTATAGCAATTCGTGCTAGTGGCGTGAGATATTGCTGCGTCCCGGCACCCACTTACCCAGGGCCAGCCTGTCCTAAGCATTCATTACAGGACTGCGAAAAATGTTGCACATTTGTAAGATCGAGTACAAAACACGTGGAATCAATTCGATGTTTTGAAAACATCGATGTCTATGCCACAGCCCCAATTCATTGATATCTTCTTGCCTTTGAGCTGCAACTTACAACGCTTCTCGTTTTATCTGTTCATAAAAGCTAGATAAAATTTGGGATCTGGAGTTGGTTTCTATCGTTCTTCAGTAACCTTAGTACTCAATTTACCCATCAGAAATAACCATTTATGGAGGTCTGTAAAATAAAACGCCTTCAACAACAACAAAAGTTCAAGTTTGAATATAAGTATGGTTAATAGTACTCAGTAATAAATTCTCTAACTACCTATATGGCGATACTTAACAGATAGGCGTCCTAGGCGATGGAAACTGGGCCGTGCCATCACTCCTCTATGGATTTTGTGAGATCCTCAGTGGATCGTTGTGCATTGAAAAGGCGTTCGACACTCTGAGGAGCGGATACATTCCTAAAGACCCTCATATATTCAGCGGACCTCTTGTCCAGTCCCTAACTTTAGGGAGGACCTTAACAGAAGAAGATATACGGAAAGCGCTAGAAAAGGTAACTAAATTTGTGAGAATGCCAAACATTTTTGAACTGCAATAGCAGGTGGGTAATTTCTTTTTAGCCTACATAGTTATTTGTTGTGTCAGCTACCAATACCAAACATGTATATCGGTGTAGTTACGGTTTATACGTCTATGCTGTCAAGGTTGGCTTAGCCCAGGAAATAGCCAGTCTTCCATTGGGCCACAACACTTCCCGCGAGACCTGGCGTGAAACATTCACCCACCACCAACGCCAGCTTCTTTACCTCGCTGCCAACATTGCAAACAAGAGCCAAGTTGTGATGATACATTTCGACCCTACCCAATGCAGCCGAAAGTAAGTTATGAGAACTATTTGAATCACCTAAAAAGTTCCAGCTTTATGGTTCTCCCTGCAGACAAGTTATCAATTATCCCAGGTTAGGAAATCCATGTGGACATGCTGTGAACTAGGCCAGATTAGGAAAAGAGCAGTTTCTGAAATCCACATAAAATTACTTTCACTGGTTGTTACTTATGACCGTATAATGTAGCTGGATTCCTAGTTACATAGGTAACTAATGTCATGTAAATTCTGGATGTTACATGTAGGGATGAGGTGAACACAATGAGGAAAGCAAGGAAACACCTGCCATACAGCACCATCTTCATATTGTCCAACCGACTCAGAACTGTACTAAAAACGGAGAAAATCATGGTATTCAAAAGTGGATCATTCCTGGTAAGAATCTGCAAGTTCTTTTTCTTAATGAAATGTTATAGGGTAATTAGAGGGGTTTCAAGAATTATGAAGGCCTAACTTTCTGTTTATTTTCAGTAATGAACCTTTGGAATCGGGCATAAATCATCCCCCCCCCCTCCCACAATATTTGCGAATTTGGGTTTCAGGGTACCTCATCAGGGATCATGCAGGTTGGGCCCCATATGGTTCCCTATGAATTACAGCGCAATTGTGTCACTGGTAAGACCACTGCGCATGCGCAAATGCGAATCTAGTGTACACAGTTTCTCGCGAATCCAAGGCCCTATTAACTCAAATTTGGTGGGCAGTTGGGGGTGTAGCTCCCAGAAGGTCTCTATGAAGTTCAGCACTATTAGATCATTGGTATGACCACTACGCATGCGCAAACGCGAATCCGAGGTACCCAATTTCTCTCGAATAAATAGACCGATTTTGATCAAATTTGGTGGGTAGTTGGAGTGTAGCTTCTCGATGGTTCAATATGCACTTCGAAACGCTTAAATCATCGGTATGGCCCGTGCACATGCGCAAACACTAAATCTGAGGTGCATACTTTCTCATGAACTTAGTTTGATGACATTTTCAGGAACTTTTCTTCAGTCTACACGGAGCAGTTTTCGACTTTTAAAAAATATGTTGTAAAAAAGTTTAACGAAAATTTGTTAATTCCCATCAAACCTTGATGGGTTGCGTTTCAAGTGCGTAGAATCCGAAAGTGGAACACGTACGCCACCATACTTCGCACTTTCCTTAGTTACCTACAGTAAACCACTTCTAATAAAATTTGGTTTTCAGGTCTTATTTGGGGTCTAGTTGGTCCGGGTTACCTACACTGATAGGCATTCAGTGATCTACGCAGAAGGTACCATTGTGTAATAATTTTCAGCGTTTGTTATTATGTCCGTGTCTGTTGAAGGAGTTCGAGAGTACTGCAGAGCTGCTGGAAAACTCTGCGAGCTGTTTGAATTATTACATCAATACCGTCAGGCAACGAAGCATCAAAAAGGAGCTGCGGACCTCAGCACTATCTAACATCGCAGAACAAATCATTTCGAAGAACGATTTTGCGAGTGACAATAGTGAATGACTTACCGTGCCAAAACTATTTTTAATGTTTCTAGATGTGTAAACGAACTTAGTTGCCAGTAAACAGGAGCGAGTTAGTTCCTTGCCATCAAAGGCTGTGAATGGAATAAATGAAATTTTTGGGCGTTTGAATGTATTTTGAGGCAGATAATCGTAGTAGTAATGATTATGCAAGATGTGATGTAGGTAATTATATTATTTTCACGTACCTATTATTAATAAAAGTGTCCCTTGTGCATGCGGTTACTTGTTTGCGAATGAACGGTATTATTAGCTTCAGATAGAACGTTAAGCATTAAACTAGTTAGTACAAATAATAGAACCTGCTCATATTCCAGTTAGGAACCTTCAAGGCGAAGGCTCGAAATCCCAACTCTTTAAAGATAGTTGAACGTTTCATATTAAGAAGAAAATCTCTCCCTTATGGGAAAAATATTAGATCATGATTTTCATGATATAAAAAATAATGTTTTATGGTATTTATACTCTAACAAATTTACATATCTATTCCTGTAACTATGTAGGTACATCTTCATATTTATTTATCTATTTTTTTCTGTTATTTGGATAGGTACGGCTTCGAAAGTGACGCAATTGTTTGATAAACTTCCTAACACAATATCATCTTAAATTTCGTTCAGGAGATTGAGGAGGGAAGGTAGCACAAGATGAGTGATGAACGATTTTCTACGGACGAAAACTAACTGGAGATTGGTTGTACGTGAAACATTTAGAAAAACTACGTAGGTTAAGTGTTTTTGGGCCACGCAGTTTTTTGACTGACCATAAGACATATCTACTAGGTATTATAATGTATATCGCTCCAAACGAGGTTTTGCAAATTACATTGGAAAACCGCCTGGTCATTGAGTACCTATTGAATATTGGCTGATGTGTTAAAACTCGGTATGTTTTTAATTTTATTATGGATATAAAATTAATCAACTGAAAGTAGTTTTGATAATGCAGCCAGTATGCCAAGCCCAACTTCTAAATATAACCTGAATAACTTAGTATACCTACCAACCTATTACACGTATAATTTATTTTTGAATTGTTAAGAATATGTAAGAATTGAACGAATAAAAAGTTGACTGAAACACAAGTGTTAAATATATTTAAAAGCGTTTTCAATGGTAATATATCGACCAATTTTGTGCCATGCTGAAGCATAACTCTTCTTTATGTACCTTGTTCGGTTAATCGGACGTTGGCAATCACTGCGGTGAGATTCACGCTGAATCCCGGTCCACTGCCTCGGGTTGTTCAGCCAAAAGAGATGTCTCCTTCCGGCACCGCACCGACCCTCGATCTTCCCCTTCGTGATCAGTTGAAGCAGCCTGTACTTAGGACCTCTCAAGATATGCCCCAAATAAGCAATCTTCCGGATTTTACTGTGATCACGAGCTTCCTCTGTCCTTGAGCGCACTGGAGAACCACCTCGTTCGAAACATGCCATGTCCATGGGATCCGAAACATGCTGCATAAGAGCCACATCACAGAAGCTCCTATCCGACTCAGGGTGGTAGCTTCAAGGGCCCAAGCCATCGCTCCGTACAATAGGACGGACCACACAGCATTTACCCATACTCCACCAAAGAGAGAATTTGAGGTGTTTACTGCAGAAAAGAGTTCTCATTTTCAAGAAAACGGAAGAGCGTTCTCAATTCTGCTCTTTATCTCCATGTCCGGATCCATGGATTTATTGATGAGGCAGCCCATGTACCCCAATCTTCTCACTCGCTCAATCTGGCAGCCGTTGAGTGTCATCATTGCATCATTGCATCATCATGAGGTGACTCATTCATTTTGTCTTTGGAACGCTGTGAGACCCGCCTGTTCACCAGCACACGAAAGCCTTTCCAAGGGAAGCTGAAGACCTGCAGACTGTCAGCTCACCATTCACCCTGATCCCAAAATCCTGATCATGGATGCCTCCTTGAATATGCGATCTGCATAAAGTTTGAAAAGAAGAGGTGAAAGCAGGCATCCTTGCCTAACCCCTCTTTGGATGCTGTGCTCAGGGGTCACGATATCACCTGCTCGTACTTCGGCTACCTGCTTCCAATATAGATTACGGATTATGCGGACATCCTTTCCATTCACTCCACAATCCCTGTGAACTTCAATGAGCTTTGAATGCTGGACCCAATCAAATGCCTTCTCAAAGTCAGTGAAGCAGGCAAAGGCATCCGTACGCTGATCATGACATTTCTGCACCATACGCTGAAGGCAAACAGTGCTTCTGGCGTACCGAAGACGTGTCTGAAGCCGAACTGAGTGTCATCTAGGTCAGATTCACATTTGGAGCGGATGCAAGCGTGTATGACTCGCAAAAATGTCTTCAGCATGTGCTCGTCGAGCTAATCAGTCTGTAATGATTGCAAGCTTTGGGGTGCTGCTTCTTGGGAATCACCACAAACGTGGACTTCAACCATTCTTCAGGGAACTCTCCCGTCTCATAAATACAATTGAACAACTTTACAACTAGATCCAAGTTGTCTTTTCTATAAGCTTGATGGCCTCCATGGGTATCTCGTCCAGGCCTGCTGCTTTTCTGGTTTTACCAATAGTGATCTCAAGGAGAACTTCTGATTTGAGGATGGACGGGCCCTCTAGGTTTTGGTCATCGACTTCAACATCCTGACGGCGGTCATTGAAGAGCTGGGTGATGTAGGCATTCCACGCTTTGATCACATCATCGTGGTCCAGTAAGGGCCTGTTGTCATCCCCCACTATCACCATCGGGGCCGTTTTCTCATCAGTCCGGTGATCTCCTTAACCTTCTCATGAATTCGTTGAAGATCATGCTGTGCATCGAGCTCACCCATCTCCTCACATTACCTCAACATCCAGTCCTCCCTGGCAGCTTTTATCTCCGCATTGACCAAGGTGTGCAGTATGTGGTACTCTGTCGCATGGCCCTTCTTTGTTCTCCGCACCTCCGTCAGATCAGGAAGAGGAATATGATCAGTCATCCAGCACCTTTTTTTCACCCGGCTGACCATCAAATGCTCAGCAGTTGACCCAGGTATTGCCCCCTTCAAGGACGACCACATAGAGTTGACATCATTGGTGTCATGCTTCTCTGTTTCTCGGAGCTGGGAATTGAGACCTTCAGACACAGCAGACTTTACACTGAGTGTAGTTTGGACAGATCCTGTCTCTTGTTACGTGTAGGCTGCCTGGTGCATTTTAGCTTTACAGAAAGATCTGCTCCCTATGGATTGTGATGTGATGCAATATCTCCGCCTGGATATGCTGCCAGTCTTTGTACGCAGCTTCTAATATGGCTATTCACCGAAGCAGTCTATCATAACTAGGTACCTACCTTAAATCATCAAGCATAACTAGGTAGGTACCTACCGTTAAAAAAAAGGGTACCTAACAATAATTCATTTACTGTGCAGGAGACATGGTGTTGCACCCAGGCGTGCAACAAAACAATAAATATTAATTCTCCATTTGAAAGGGAAACAATCCCTGTGAATCTGTTACGCCAATTATTAAGCAGGTAGGCACCTATATTTTGGTGTATTCCTGGTCTTTTCTTCTTTTAAATACCCATAGGTATCAATTTAACCTTTATCGTACTACTAATACTTAAAAAAAAGTGGGTAAAATTCATTTACTGTGCAGGAGACATGGTGTTGCATCCAGATTTGCAACAAAACAATAAAATATTAATTCTCCATTTGAAAGGGAAACAATCGCTGTGAATCTGTTACGCTGATTATTTTTAGTTAGGTATTAAGTAGGTACTTATATTTTGGTGTATTCCTGGTATTTTTTTTTCAAATACCCATGAGTATCAATTTAACCTTTATCGTACTACAGTTGGTATTTTTATTTTTGCGTAGTTAGTAAATACAATCGGCATTAAGATGATACGCCCCGTGAATCACAGAATAGGTAGATTCAATATTTTAGTATGTTAGTGGCTTATATTATGGTGCCTACATTTATAATGTTATATGATAACGTTCGGGAGTAGTGGACCTCCTCCTCTTCTACATCAATAGGTATTTGGCGCTCTTTGCTTTCTCTGTTACCCGAACTAATTGCTACAGGGTGATGACCGGTGACTAAGAAATTCGTACAGCGTTCGGAAACAACTGCAAATCCATCCACAGCGGTGTATGATGCCTGTACAGGTAACCTCTGTCTAGATCAGTAGAATTGTCCGCAACTATACGGTCTTTGAAGAGCTGACATGTTGGGTATCCTACCTATCTATTTGTGGGAAGTTAAGAGCTCAAGTTTCCCTGAAAAACAGATGATATCTCGTAGTACCCACTAAAATTCTCGAAGGGAATTATTTACCGCTAAAACTTAAAGAAAAAAAAGGCCAATGAGTAGCTAAGGCTAGTTAATAAAAATAGGTAGATCCATGATGACAAATGTGTTTAATGGTACATATTATGCTCTTTGCTGCGTGGTTAGGTTTATAAAAGGCTAGATTTTGGATAAAGGTAATGCTATGATTCATCCAGTTTTATAATAAGTATTATCACGTGTTCTATCATCACCATAATATGTTTCATCTCATCTAATTTCTGTGACCCTCTGACATGTTCAATATCTACGTTTATTGTGAATAATAAAGCCTAATTTGCTAAGGTATTTCTACAATTTATTATTCACAATGGATAAATTTCTGAGACCGGAGAAGTTTGACAGTGATCCACACTCGCCTACAGCCACTCAAGAATGGAATTACTGGCTACGGACGTTTGAGAACTTCATCGCAGCTTTCGAGGCGATCGACGATCCAAGTAAGCTACGGTTGCTCACTAACTTCGTTTCACATTCTGTGTACCTCTTGATTGCTGACAAGGGCACGTACGAGACTGCTATGGATGCACTAAAAGCTACGTACGTGAAGCCAATAAACGAAATATTTGCTAGACACAAACTGGCTTCCCGTAAGCAGTCTCCCGATGAATCAATCGACCAATACCACCAAGCATTGCAACAATTGAGCAAAAACTGTGAGTTCGCGGACGTCAACGCGGAAACTCATCGGAAGACGTACGTTCGGGACTCGTTTATTCGTGGCCTCAATTCTCATCAAATTAGGCTGAGACTATTGGAGTTCAACAAATTAACTCTTGATGAAGCTGTTGAAAAAGCTCGTGCTTTAGAATCTGCCAAGAACCAATCAGCTTCATATTCTTCCGAGCTAACTCTTAATGCCTCCTCATGTTTTCCTCAGGATATTGATGATTCTTCGGAAGATTTCGCAAATTTGGCAGTGGCCAGGCCCAACAACTCCACTTCCAAAAGTCAGAAATGCTATTTTTGTGGTCGGCAGCGGCATACGACTCGCCAACAGTGCCCCGCTCTAAAGGATACCTGTGAAAAGTGCCAGAAGACGGGTCACTGGCAAGTCGTCTGCAAATCAGCTAAAAAGGCTCCCTCATCAGCAGCACTCATTGCAGCCTCTGCGGTCCTCGACAAAGCTACAGTGCCGGTTCAGGTGAATAACACTCCTACTTTTGCTTTGATAGATACAGGGAGCTCCGAGACATTCATATCAAAGTGCTTTGCAGATAACTGCAAGCTCAAAATGTATCCTACGACTGGTAGCGTCTCCATGGCTTGTACATCTCTGAGTAAGCCTATTTCTAATTACTGTGTAGCTCGCTTGGAGTTGTTAGGTCACCATTACGCCAAAACAAAACTCAGTGTACTACCCGATTTGTGTGCTAACCTTATTGTTGGACACGACCTATTGAAACAGCATTCAGAGCTCATAGTCTCTTTTGGTGGAACTAAACCTCCATTGACTATCAGTTACCTGGCTCCGGCAAAGATAGAACCACCTCCCCTCTTTGAATTCCTAACTAACGATGTCAAGCCTATAGTCACTAAATCTCGGAGGCATTCTCTTGAAGATGCCGATTTCATGAAGAAAGAAATTGATAAACTGCTTGCTGACGGGATTATTGAGGAAAGTAGGTCTCCTTGGAGGGCCCAAGCGTTCGTTGTAAAAAGCGATAATCGCAAAAAGCGAATGGTAATTGATTACTCCCAAACCATAAATCGATACATGCACCTCGATGCGTATCCCTTCCCTAGTCTCGAGGAAATCGTTTCTAAGGTTTCACAAAATTCTGTGTTCAGCACGATAGATTTTAAAAGTGCTTACCACCAGGTACCTCTTCGAGAGAAGGATCGTCCTTTTACCGCGTTTGAGGCATGTGGCCGTTTGTACCAATTTCAGCGCCTGGCTTTCGGTTTGACCGATGGGGTACCCGCCTTTCAGCGGGTCATCGATGATGTCATTACACGTGAAAAACTCAAGCAAACCTATGCGTACCTTGATGATGTTACTGTTTGCGGCAAGAATCAGGAGGAACACGATCAACATCTCAGGCGCTTCTTAGATGCAGTCCGAAAATACGGTTTCACGATTAACCAAGAAAAAAGCAAGTATTCACAAACGTCTATAAACTTGCTAGGCTATAAAATTGAAAATAGAACCATATCCCCTGATCCTGACCGCCTTAAGCCGCTGCTCAATCTTCCACCTCCAGCCAATCGAAAGGCCCTTGAGCGAACAATTGGGATGTTTGCGCATTATTCCAAATGGGTCCCTAACTATTCGGACAAAGTTAAACGGCTTCTCAACTCAACAACTTTTCCCTTGACTCCAGAAGTTATATCAGACTTTGACGAGCTCAGAACCGAGATCTCTAAGGCAGTAGTGAGCACCATAGACGACTCGGAACCGTTCGTAGTTGAAACCGATGCCTCTGATTTCTCAATTTCGGCCGTTTTATCACAGTGCGGGCGGCCAGTTGCATTCTTCTCACAAAAACTGACCGACAGCGAGCGTAAACATTCAGCTGTCGAGAAAGAAGCTTATGCTGTTGTGAGCGCCCTGAAAAAATGGAGACATTTCTTACTCGGACGATTTTTCAAAATCATTACTGACCAGCGCTCTGTGTCGTTCATGTTCGATATGACACATCAGAATAAAATCAAGAACGAGAAGATACAGAGGTGGCGGTTGGAGATGTCATGTTACAATTATGAGATAATATACAGGCCAGGGAAACAGAATCAGGTAGCTGATACATTCTCTAGGGTGTGTCACGCCACTCAAACAGACAAATTATACTCCTACACTGCGACTTATGTCACCCCGGAGTGACTAGAATGATTCACTGGGTAAGAACTCGTAATTTACCCTATTCGGTCGAGGACGTTAAAAAGATGACTGCATCGTGCCTGTCTTGCAACATCGTAAAACCTCGATTTTACAAGAATTCCAAGGTCACTCTTGTGAAAGCCATGCATCCGTTCGAGAGAATCAGCATGGATTTCAAGGGCCCACTTCCGTCAAAATCGAGGAACAAATACTGAGTATTCAAGGTTCCCTTTTGCCTACCCTTGTCCCAATATGAACTCGTCAACAGTCATTGACTCCCTAGTTGACCTTTTCACCACTTTCGGTCTACCTTCTTACGTTCACACTGACCGAGGAACCTCATTCGCATCCAAGGAGCTACAGGAATTTCTCCACGCCCGAGGAATAGCCACTTCCATGTCAGCGCCTTATAACCCCACGGGAAACGGCCAAATCGAACGAGAGAATGGCACGATTTGGCGCACTGTATCACTTGCTGTTAAACACAGGAAACTGGATCCTTCGGATTGGGAATCTGTGCTTCCGGATGCACTCCATGCGATTCGATCCCTGTTGTGCACCGCAACCAATGAAACGCCTCACGAGAGGATGTTCCGCCATAACAGGAGATCTGCTAATGGTATTTCGCTTCCGACGTGGCTTTACCCTTCAAAGAAAGCGCTAATGAAGAAGCAAGTACGATCCTCTGGTCGAGGAAGTCGACGTTCTTGACGTCAACCCACAGTATGCCAGGGTTCGCCTCGAAGACGGACGAGAGACGACGGTGTCGTTGAAACACCTAGCACCTCATGGTGGGACGATGACTGAGCAAGAACCAGAGGAAACTGAGCCCACGAAGCAACAAGACGCCGAACCTGACCTGCGACCAGGAGAAAACCAAGAAGACCACGAGGGTACTCAAAAAATGCCGACAGATGAAGGACCGCAGCCTCATGAAAATTCCTTGCGACGGTCTACAAGAGAGCGTCATACGCCTCCCCACTTGAAAGACTATGAACTGAAATTTTAAAGGAAGGAAGAATGTTATGATTCATCCAGTTTTATAATAAGTATTATCACGTGTTCTATCATCACCATAATATGTTTCATCTCATCTAATTTCTGTGACCCTCTGACATGTTCAATATCTACGTTTACTTATTGTGAATAATAAAGCCTAATTTGCTAAGGTATTTCTACAGGTAATAAGCATTATTATCGACCAAATTGATAATAAAGGGTCTACTCAACACTCACTTTGCACGCAAGAATCAAATTTCTAACATTAACACCCACGTGGACCTGTCGATTCTGCAATGTTGCGGCACGTGATGAATATTCTGCACCTATATAGGTAAGTAATTGAGTAAAAACTGATCTCATCGCTGCGAACAACCTAGATCATTAGTCCCCTCTGTGGTTTGTTTGCCTTCCATAATTATCGGGTCCTAAGTACCTACCCATTATCTCTACGTACCGCGTTAAGCTCCGATCCCATCACCATTGTAGGTACCTTCCTACTACTTCTGCATTATCTCGTGCGACTGAGAACAGTCTAATTCCTCTCCATCCGACGACCATTTGTCACCTTGTGTGATTTATTCGACAGCCGTTTATCTCGAAGATCCGCTGATTCCGTCTTGCATCCACCCTTCTTCGCCGACCAGTGTTGCTGTCATCAGAACGAAGAATCTGCTATGGGCGTTGGACTCAAAAGCCTACCTACCTACCTATTTATAGTTCCTTACGGTTGGGTAGGTGTGACCACGTTTCCCGTTTCTTTCATGCACACCTTGAATCCACATCGTGAGACACCAGTAATCTCATAGCTGGTACCTGGTAACGCAAAATCAGTAAGACAAAATTATTGTCTTACCTGGTCGTACCAGTATACCACATATTCAAATGATGTTAGGTAGGTAAGTAACCTACCTAATATAATTTGTATATGTGGTATCCAGGGATAAGACATGAAGGTACGTGATGATTACACCACCATCAGCCAATCACCAGCCACCATTATCAACCATTTTAGACTATTAACATAATATTCGTTGAAATAAATCAGTCTGATTTTGTTGTTGATTGAAAGAAATCAGTCGATATTTGAAATGGGCTATTTGCATGATTTTTTTTCTGTTGAAACCTACATTGCTAAAGAAACGTGAAAACGAAGGCTACCTATTCATTAAAATGATCACTGCCTACCTATTCGATTTACTCTAAGCCAAATAAAACGCTGCAAATTATTACACAACGAAGATCGCTGTTTTCTGTGGTCAATACCTACCCTCGAGCTCCCCCAGGAAAGCTCCAAATCGAGTAGGTAGGTACTGGAGCCGGCCCGGGAATTGCAGTTTCATAAAAATGCGCGGGATTCAATAATTCAGTCATTAGTTATTTGTCGTTATTCATGAAGCATAACGTTTGATCAAGTTGCAGAAGTACAACAAAATCCAAAAGAGCCATTATTCTTCAGATCAAACAATATCACAAAACAACCAACTCGCAGGTGCTCCCTAGCAATGATATCTGGGCCGGATTTACACCGTTTCATTCACGATCATGTTGACGAAGCTTTTCGGTGCAAACGAACGGCTGGACATACAATGCTCCGGGTGGTTTCAGAAGATTCTTTAGTTCAAGATCAATAAAAACTTAAAAAACCTTCTTTGAAAGTTTTCGAGCTACGGCGTTCTGAAAATTTCAACCCATATTTTTCCCGCCTTAGAGATGACTGACAGTAACGTCGAGCTTCGCGGACCAACTAGACCCCAAGTGGGACCTACAAACCAAATTTCATTAATTTTGGTTCATGGTAACTAAGAAAGGTGCGAAGTACGGCGGACAGACAGAAATTATTTTAAAATGGGTATTATTATTATTATTTTTTTTTCATACTCGATTCCAAAGGTTCATTATTGAAAATAATAATACAAAACGGTTTATTATTTACCTGCATACATACCCCTTCTGCGTATATTACTGTTTTCTGTGGTCAGCACCTACCCTCGGGTTCCGGCCGGACATAAATTTTTGTATTCCCAAAAGGCGGGTGATTACGCGCAAGGTTCTGGTCGCGCTTATCGGCTAGAGCTACAGCCTCTCAGTGAAGACTATGCAAGCTCAGCGTCACTTAGTGAACGCTTCGATTTTTAAAAGCCTGTTTCTACTGAAATTCAGGTAGGACCTACCAGTTTTATTTCGAATTTTCATGGAAACATCCCATTTATACAACATGGGTACCGACCCACCTATAAAAAAAATAAATAAAAAAGGGTGCTTGGTCAGTCGACCAAGTTTTATGGATTTGAAAAGTTTCGTATTTCATCAGGAGTGTGTTGACCTGAAAATATATAACTAGCTAGCCAGGTATTCCTGCAACGTAGCCCGTTAGATGAGGTTTTAGAGCCTGCATGGAAAAGGGAAGGAATTGAAAATGCCTCTTAAATCATTATTGGTCCGTTGTGTCATATTTTTTTGGTTTATTATTTTCAATAATGAACCATTGGAATCGAGCATGAAAAAAAAGTTAACACGCTAGTAAAAATTTGATGGTTTACGTTTCAAGGTATCAGAATCCGAAAATGCAGTAAGTAAAAACATTTCTGTCTATACGCCGTACTTCGCTTTTTTCTTAGTTGCCATGAAACGAAATTAGGTTTGAAGGTCCCGTGGGGTCTAGTTGGTCCTCGAAGCTCGGCGTTACTGTCAGTCATCTGGTTGAAATTTTAAGAACGCCGTAGCTCGATAACTTTCAATAGAAGGGTATGGTTTTTTTTAAAGATTTTGAATTGATCTTTAACTAAAGCATTTTTTGAGACCACCCGGAGCATTGTACGACCAGCCGTTCGTTTTCGTCTACATGATCGTGAATCAAACGGTATAAATCCGGCCCAGATATCATTGCTAGGGCCTAATTATAGTCACAGATGGTTGTATGAAGCTGAATGTTGGTTGTTCCGTGATATTATTTCATTTGAGAAATGATGGATCTTTTGGATTTTGTTGATAGGTACCTACTTTTGTAACTTGAAGGAATGAAGTATTACTGGGTAAATTATTACACAGCGGTAAATTATTACACAACGGTTTATTATTTGCATTATGCTTCATGAATGACTGAATTATTGAATCCTGCGCATTTGTACGAAACTTTAATTCCGGGGCCGGCTCCAGTATCGATTAGGGCTTTCCTGGGGGGAGCTCAAGGGTATTGACCACAGAAAATAGAAATCTACGCATAAGGGGCATCTATAGAAGTAAATAATAACCTTTATGTAATAATTTGCAGCGTTTTTCTACCAATGTTGCCACATGAAAATTATGATTTAGGGAATCAGTTTCAGTGTGGTAGTTTTCTAGGAGGATCTCTTTGCACCGGAACAGGTTCCCTCGAAAGCTAAATAAAAACGTGTCCCTACGTCAGGGTGAAGAGAAGAACGACTTTTATTTCCCCACGGCGCCATCACTGAAGAAACCCATCCAAAACGAAAAGCCCATGATCAGCATTTCCAAAATTGAAGGAAACTGTAACAGTTCCGACTGAGTTTGATTCTGCATGAATAATTAACATATCTCTCAGTTGTTCAATTGACAATTATACCTACTATTAAGACTAGCTACATACGTTGATAGAGCTGTAACTCACAGACAAACATTGGCACATACTTACGGATTGTATAATTTATTCATTTTGTTGTTGCTTTTGATGTCGTAATAGGTACAGGTAAGCAAGGGGGTGGAGGGGGAGGGGAGGGAATGGGTACAGTTGTTATTGGTATTGTTAGAGATGCATCATGACGTTAGTTGCCCCTTCGCAGCTTTCGTCAAGAAAACGAGGTTTTTCTTCAAGAAATTCAACAACCTGAGAACAAACATTACTATGTATTTATTGGATAAATAAGAGAGTTCTAGTCAATCCGTATGACCATATATGAAGAATGTTCGAAGTAACGCAGGAGTCACACAAAATGCGAAGGCTTCAGCCTGAATGAATCGATATGTGTAGGAGAGGGATTGGGTTCTTTGGTCGCTCGTGAGGGGGGGGGGGGGGGGGGGGATTACCCACAAATACTTAAATTTGAACCCTCCTACTTGTGTAAAATTTGTTATGGGTAGTCATTATCCATATCACCATTATATGCCTCGGCGCAATCAGGCTGATACCTACACATTTTCCACCACCTTTGCTGTATTTATATTATCAATTTTTAGTGACTTCTGACCTCCAAAACCTCAAATTATATCCAGTTTTTTATTTTCGAAAATTGCAAAACTTCGAACTCATGTCCTGATACTTACATGCCGCTTAAATAAACACTAAATCTAGATTTCGATTCAGAATGCTGTGAAACGGAACAGAATCTAGAAAGAAAGTTTAGAAAGGAGGATGCCTAGACAATTTTCAAAAATGCATGTAATAAAAATGGTGAACCCACTGCCAAAAGTGACTTTTCGATCACGCATAGTTATGTATTTGTGTATCAGCTGCATTTATTAGCCATTTCGAGCTATGATTCATAAATTCTGTTTGTTATGAAGTGGGCAGACATTCCATTAAATTCCATAAATAAGCCGCCATAGGCGGCCGAGTGGGCCAGGTCTGAATCTGCTTGTCTCCGGTGGGCCGGGTTCGACTCGCGGCTGAGAAATTAAATTTTCTCAGGGAGAGGGTTTAATGCATACGTAATTGCTAGATAAGCCGTAAATATTGTGAATTGAGATACTTTAAGGTTAACTCAACGGACTCAATATTTATTTAAAATTAATGACAACGAATGTAGTTGATCCGTTTGAGAACTAAATAATTTTAACTACCAATATGGTCATAAGCAATACGTCCAGTCGATATACGGACGACATATTGGATAGTACAGTTGAGTAAAAATAATGCACAATAATTACCTCTGACGTTTTTCCCAGTTCTCTTGATCATCGCACAGAGATATCAACTCAATAAATCTTGCATTCGCGTTCAATATCTGGAAAGAAAAGATGAACAACATTTACAAGGTTTACGAATGCGAGCGTTCACATTTACATCGATGTGAACGAGTTCACATCTTCATCGCGTACGTATAGTAGGTAACTGTTGCATTTTAATGAAACTTTCGTATTTAGTTACCACTAATTCATTTTATACTACTTATTTTGTTGTTGTATAAAACAAATATTCATATAATATATTATTAGCCTATTTAATTAGGTACATATCTCATCAAGGTTTCAAGACTCACTTGCTCTATAAATATACATCCAGCAATCTTACATAGGTTTTAGGTTACTAAGTAAAAACAAAACTCATTGGGGATAATTTGTCACGTCTGTCATTCCATTTCGGGAGAATACGCCACCACAACGGCTAATATGCCACAAGTACGGGCAACTACATTTCAGCAAATTATTACACAACGTTTCATTTTTTACCTTTATGTATAGATACCCCTTCTGCGTATATCAATGTTTCCTGTGGTCAGTACCAATGTAAATTAAATTTCGGTCAAATCTTTTGATAAGTGCTCGAGTGACAGTGTCTTGAAAAAATTTGAATGGGCGCATAGCATGAAAATGGAAATCCTGGCCGCTACAAGCGTATCAAAACTCTTATGTTCGATGCATCTCTTCTGTTTATTCCGATTTCTCGTTTATGAGGTTTATCTCCTGTCAATCTTGCTATAACGCGCGGGATAAGGGTAGGTACTATCCTCCCCAACAACTCAGTTGTCAAAATTTACCCGCCAAAAAGGATAGCCCTCAGCCGCAAAAAGGATCGCCATCCATTTTACTCATGCTCGGTGCTTGGCACTTAGCTCTTGGATATGCATTAAGCAAAGCCCCCCCAACCATGAATTTTATTTCTGCGGTTCTGTTTTGCCGGCCAGAGTTCGTTGGCGGCCAGGATTGCCATTTTCATGCAGGTACTGAAAATAATAAACAAAAACACAATACCGTCGGTAGTTAACAGCCCAGTGATGGAATTATCTGAATTTAACAGTGTGGTTGTAAATAAATTTCTTTGATGCAGCTTTTCACTGTGAACATTTGAGAATATAATTATTTTCCCCCGAAAAACGAGTTAGCCCGACTAGCGGCGGATGAAAAATAAATTTCAAGACGGTCTTCGAGTTCATAATATATATACAAGGAAATACTCAATCGAACAATCATGCATGTTGATGTAGGTACCTAGTTTTATTAAAAATTTAGTTTTTAACGACGATTTAGTGAATGTTTTAACCGACGATTTAGTTTTGAAGTGCTGCAAATTATTACACAACTGTTTATTATTTTTATTTATTTATTTATTTATTTGGCAAAAGACAGAGAACAATAGAGTATACAGAAAAATACAGTGCTTTGATTGAAAAGGTGTAACCAAACTTAACTTCTAACTTAAAATATGCATAAAGAATTGCAAAAATAAAGATGAATTTAGCAATGAAAAGTACCTAACTGAAATTATTTTGGGGTGAGGGATTCTGCCATTGCCCACCATGAGAATAAGTTCATCAGAACTTGTGCTCTCTGGTCAATACCTACCCTCCCTCCCACAGGAAAGCCCTAAATCGAGTACTGGAGTCGGCCGGGCAATTACAGTTTCATAAACAGGTACTATGCGGTGGACTAAAGAATTCTATCATTATATTTGTTGTTATTCATGAAGCACAACGTTTGTTCAAGTAAAAAAAGTATGTACTCTACTAACAACATCTAAAATAATCATTATTCTTTAAATGAAATTATATATCACGGAACATCCACCTCGATTTTATACAACCATGCGTGAAATCAGATGTTTCCCAGCAATTATATCTGGGCTGGATGTATACCGTTTCGTTCACGATCATGTTGACGAAGCTTTTCGATGCAAACGAACGGCTGGACGACAATGCTCCGGATGGCCTCAAAACCAAGTTCGAGATTATTTATTTAATTTAATAATTTGCCAAAATTAAATTTAAAATATATAATTTATTTTAATTATAATTTTAAAAGGTAAAAAAAAAACATGGAAAACGATACTTACCTCACAAAGCTCATGTTACTAAAAACAAAAAACCCCGATTTTACACCCATAACGCCCTTGGGTTTATTCCGATTGGGCTTCAAAGTTTCGGGACAACAAGGGCCAGGCTCAAAAAATGGAGCCTGTGTGCGAAAGAACGAATTTTTTAGACCGAAAATAAAGGTAGATGGATGATGCGGCGGACGGACAGTGCATTTTTGGAATGTACGCACCTTGAAACGTAAAAGAAAAAAATTTTGAGGGGGTGTTATAAAATTTTGTTGTTGAGCGAATACATATAAAAAATATATAAGTATATAGGTGTATTGTTCACAGAATATTGAACCAAAATGAACATCCTTTATTCTTCATATCCGTACGCCACACTCTACTCGTCAAGTATATTCTTGTAAATAGTACCTATCAGCCTATCACTAAAATTCTTTCAAAATTAGGTTTTATACTGAAGTTCATTATTATATTATATATAGGTACCAATTTACCTTCTGAATCTCATCCTCGGGCAGTTGCTCACTTGGGTTATCGATAAGTTTCACTGACACAGGAAACGCCATAGCGCGCATGCAGATAGATGAATCAAAATACCGGTGGCAGGCTAATATTACAGTTGGCAAGATTAATTTGCCAAGTCGTTTTAGGATTAGTAGATAGCAGGTAGGTGATGGGGATTTTGCAAGAATTTTTGATGAGTGATGCAGGAAAAGTGGATGAAATAAAGTGAAAGCGAAAATGAACAGAAAACCGCTCAAACGCAGTGGGTCTCACCTGACCGTTCACCCTAACCAAAGCTGGTTGTGGTTGATCGTAAGCATTTTGTTTCCAACGCGACGCGTCAGCTGGTGAGGCTGGCCGAGGCCGTTTACCAACTACAGCTGATGGGGCGACCACGAATATGTTGATAGGGTGCACACTAGGCAAACCCGCAATGCTTATATGTAGTGCTAACATAGTATCGCTGGTACCATCACGCCACCAACGATATCAGTGCCACCAATAAATGAGGAATATCCATGTCTTCTGTTTATATTTTTGAATGAAAGTTACCATTACAAGAGTTCTGAGACCAACCGCACTCTCCTACGATGAATAGTTCTTTTTCTATGATTTTTCAACGATTCCAGCACTACCTACCTCACAATTTATACGTATACGTGCGTCCCGCCCAGGCGGGAGAGGAGCAATGACGTCACTCCTTGCCGAAATTCTGAAAGCTCATAGAAAACGCTGCAAATTATTACTCAACGGTTTATTATTTACCGGTGTAGATGCCCCTTCTGCGTAGATCACTGTTTTCTGTGGTCAATACCCTCGAACTCCTCCCGGTAAAGCCCTAAATGGAGTACTGGAGCCGGCCCAGGAATTAAAGTTTCATACAAATGCGCGGGATTCAATAATTTGGTCACTAATTATTTGTAGTTAATCATGAAGCATAAGGTAAATAATAAACCGTTGTGTAATAATTTACCTTTGTGTAATAATTTAACCAGTAATACTCCAACGTTTGTTCAAGTTGCAGAAGTACCTACTAGTATCAACAAAATCCAAAAGATCCATCATTTTTCAAATGGAATAATATCACAGAAACGAACGGCTGGTCGTACCACTGCTCCGGGTGGTCTCAAAAAATTCTTTAGTTCAAGATCAATTTAAAAACGCTGCGAAGTCCTAGTAACTGGTTTCACTATTCTCGAATGAATACGGCACGATTGGGACCTCACTGAAGATACCCACAAAGATATAATTGACGGTTTTAAAGACGAATATTAGATTGCAATTTCTGAAAAAATTATTTTCGATCACTTACATTGTCACTGAATTGTCTTGATTCACCTGTTAATACTACCTCTTGAGTTATTATACAAATTTCTGGTGATTACAGCAATTTTCACAGGTTCTTGACCCATAAATATTGAGTTTTAAGAGTTAAAACTGCCAGAATCTCACTCCTTCACTCTCTGGTCAAAATCAACTTCATATTTGGTCTCCTCGCCCTAAAGCTTTGGAGCACAACTGCGACCCAAATGTGTTCCTAAATGGGGACTCAAACTTTGCGCGGAATAAAGACGAGTTTAGACCAAAATGTAACGTAAATTTAAGGCTGAACATTTGGTAGAACCTCAATTTTCCACTCTTTGGCCAAAATCGACTTCATATTCGGTCTTCTCGTACCAAAAAACATGGGAACCGGTACCTCAAAAGCTCATGTTACTAAAACACAAAAAAATACCTATTTTTATACCCATTTTTCACTCATAACACCCTTGGGTATATTCCGACCGGGCTGCAAAGTTTCGGAACAACTAGGGCCGAAATGGAGCATGTGGGCGAAACATCGATTTTTTTAGACCGAAAATGAAGCCGGTATGCATGATACTGCGTACGGCGGACGGACACTGCATTTTGTGAATCTACGCACCTTGAAACGTAAAAGAAAAGATTTTGAGGGGGTGTTATAAAAATTTTTTGCTGAGCGAATACATAGGTGCATTATTCACTGAATAATAAACCAAAAAAACGCTGCAAAGTCCTTGACACATGGGTTTATTATTCTATTGGACATACCTACAGAAATGTTGGCTGTTCATTTATTGTTCCTTTCGTCCGCAGTAATCGAAATACCGATTTCTGGTGGTTTCCATTGATTTTGGCCCTTAAAAAACACAAATTAGGTACGCTCTTTTTTTTTCTTTTTTTCTTTTTTTTTTAACTACCTTTGATCATTGGTAGTGTTAATCGTCTTGATCCACTTGTTGAAACTTATTCCAGTGTCATTATACAAACTGATGGTGATTTCAGACGATTTCCAAGGTTTTTCACTCATAAAAACATTGAAAACGATACCTCAAAAGCTCATGTTACTAACATGTTACCGCAACACAAAACTACAGAAACGCTGGCTGTTTATTTATTGTTTCTTTCATATAAAATAATTTAAATAGCTATTTCTGGTGGTTTCCACCAATTTTGGCCCCCAAAACACGAATTAGGTACTCTCCTTTTTTTTTATTTTTATAAATTATCTCTGATCATTGATAGTACCATTATTTAATCGTCTTGATCCACCTGTTGACACTTTTTCCAGTGTTATTCTACAAATTGATGGTGATTTCAGACGATTTCCCCAGGTTTTCGACTCATAAAAAATCAATTTTGGGAGCTGAACATCTGGTACAACCTCAATTTTCCACTCTTTGGTCAAAATCGACTTCATATTCGGTCTTCTCGTCCCCAAAAACATGAAAAACGATACCTCAAAAGCTCATTTTACTAACATGTTGCTAAAACGCAAAAGTACCTATTTTTACACACATTTTCACTCATAACACCCCTGGGTATATTCCGATCGGGCTGAAAAGTTTCGGGACACAACTAGGGCCCAAATGGAGCATGTGTGCGAAAGAACGACTTTTTTAGACCGAAAATGAAGCCTGTACACGTGATACGGCGGACGGCGGACGGACATTGCATTTTTTGAATCTACGCACCTTGAAACGGAAAAGAAAAAAGTTTGAGGGGGGGTTATAAAAATTTTTTGCTGAGCGATTACATAGGTGTATTATTCAGAGAATAATAAACCAAAACCAATAAATTTACTTATTAAGTACTTAGTTCTACTGCTGTCCATGGGGCAAAATTCTATGTGAATTGTTGGCCAAATTGGTGGATTTCTAGAGGATTTCTCTGGGTGGTTTCAAACTAATATACTACACGGACTTAATTATAGCATATTAAAAGCTACCCATAAGGTTGCTTGTTCTGTAGATAACTTTAATATAAAAATAACGGGCTTCATTAGCTACTTATGGACGAAGGTTCTTTAGATCCCCAGATTACCGAATAAACCAGTTAGAGTTTATAATATCTAAATATGAAGGTAAAAACCGTTAGTTCATTCACAGAAGCCAGTAATTATGTTACGGGTGGGATGGGTACGGGAGGAATGGGCAGTTTATTAATTTCAAATAATATCAACGCGAGTTACTTGAATGGACTATAGAACTGTAGGCGCACCTCTCAAAGAGCTTTCGGTTTCCGATTCGAAAAGGTCGTGAGCAAAAACTCTGAATAGTGTTCGAATGATGGATCGATCCGGATAAGTAGGAACGAGATTTGGGTTATCATGCAAGTGAAGCCTTGGTCGAAATGCTCCGTCTGAATCAGGAGGATGGGATAAGACCGTCGTTTCGACCCCTAATCCAATAAATTGGTTTGAACTTTCGAAGAGAAAATCCGATCAAAGGATCGAGAAGCTTAGGTTACGAGGGAGGGATTCATCCTAATCCCGAACTGAAAATCCGGTGAGCCCTTATTTCGCGATATATAGTGGATGGACTCTTCTTCTACCCTATCCTTAGTGGATGGCACATAAATAGTTATTAAAAATACCACGAACCTATTTATTATAGTTATCGAAAAAATCGAAAGTTATTTTTTTTTTAAATTCAATAGGTAGGTACTATTAAATATTGAATTCCTATTTATTTATTGTAAATTTACAGTTACCTATAATGTTCTTATACTAATATAAGAAGTAAGAAGAACTAAGAAATTAGTTACCTAATTTAGATGTTATTATGTAGACGGCTGCGCCCCATTTGGTGCCGTATTATCACCTACCTATCAAAACCTAGTTATCAAAACAAATGAAATTGAAATTTGTTGGGAACGGGGGTCCCATATAAACATGCTACTGCATGTCTTAGGGTAATAGTTGAGTTGGTCATGGATGGCAGGGGGTGAAGAATGTGACATCATGAGAAAGGATGATCATGAAAACCTGTTCATAGGAATAGAACGCTGCTGGGATGGCAGATTAGAGCGCTGAAGGCTTGTGGGATGGCAGATTTTATTAAAGGATCATGGATGCGCGAAGCCGTGTAATCCGTGTAATCTCTTCTCATCCTCCTGATTCAGATGGAGCATTCTCGCGTCCATCAGAATATATAATTATGGTTGCCTACCGATAACCAAGTGTGATGTGTAGCTGTACCATTCTGAAATCTCGTGTTCTGCTCGCGTTCTAATATGTGCCCTTCGGTCTCCATGTTATAGGAAACTTCTCAAACATCCTTGAAAAAAAAAACCGTTCCGAAGTAGGAATCGTAGGAATCAGATCGCGCCTCGAGTGTGACATTCTTTGACTATACCCGCTACACGATGATGCCGGCAGACGTAGGTCTTCCATGTAGTAAAAATATTCCAAACCACGACGGGGGCTCCGCTCCCCCATAAATCATAATTCCTTTAGATAAGTAATTATCGCACCCAGCAGAAAAATTATCCTTATACGGTAGGAACAGGTTTCCGAAACAGTCTTTTCGAGGTAACACTACGGGAAATAACATTCAAGCGCATACTAACACATTACACTTCCATGTCAAGCGTATGTAGGGCATTATGACTTCCGTAGGTACCTTCAAAATACGAATATTTTTCCTAACTTAATTTATTGTCAATTTGGTAGATGCGTGGTCGCATCAAGGAGTCACGGAAAATTCTAAGATATATGTTAAGTACGACGTAAGCAACAACGTCGAAAAATAGTTGAATATTATATATATATATATAATACCTTGTATTTTGTTTGGAAAATGAAACAATATTTGATTATTTAAAATGCGGAAACCTTCTTTTCTGGACGTGCCTTGTAGTTTGGTACCTACTCCCGTCAATTTCCTTCGACTCAAAGAAAATATCGAGGCACAAGACACGCGAAGCTGGAGCTCTCATTGATTATTCCGATAGCTTATAACGAATACTGGTGACCTATCATGATTCAGTCAGAAACCATTACAGAAGCCTGCTTTATTAGGTTGGTCCATTACCCTCTACTTCCATTACTCGGCGGACCCTCAAGTCAACCTTTTAGGTGCACAACCTTTGGGGCGGTGGTCGGCTGCAGTGTCGCCCTGATGGTGAGGAACAGGTTTCGCCTTTTTCGTGCTAGAAAACAGTGCTTGCAAAAAACCTGCGTATCCATCTTCTTTCCTGAAAACCCATGTATATTATAGAACATGCTCATTTTATCTCTGCGCTACCGCTTAACCTTGTCATCGAAAAAGCTACCTATCCATAGATTGTGCACAAAAACAATAAATACATTTGAAAAAACTCGCAGGTTTCAACAGCTTGAGCGTTAATGTAGTTATGTGTGCGTACATATTTGTTTGTTTGTTATATAGCGCATTTATTTCAAAGTTCATTTACATCATCATTACAATCGTTCATTTTCATTCATGAGGTAGAAAAACATAAAATCACAAGTACCTAAGTAATCCAAATCTCTTCTCTTGTCTCTAATAACATAGTGCTTCTTTTATATGCATTTACTCCCCACTTTGTGTACTTAATTGTACTTCTGCTGAGGGAGGTATCGTTATCGTTGTTTCAAATTAATAAGCTTACCTATGCTTCCTTGTTTCTATTCTATTTTTGCCGTTAACAGTTGTTTACATGTTCATACAACGTACTGCATTATAGTATCCTTTTTATAACTATTTGTTTTTCAATGACCTCCAGATATCTTACATCGTAGGGACTACATAAATTTCATTTCGCCATTACATCATTATTTATCCCTAAAATTATTCTAATTTTCGTCATGCTATATTCATCCCTGTGGGAAAATTCTCTATATTCTTCTGATTACATGTTCTTTGATTTTATTTTTAAGGCTTTTCAAAATTATGATTATTATTTTCAAAAGCATACTTCTAGGTATTCACAGTTTTCGAGCTACGGCGTGAAATTTGAACCCCTTACACATTAGACCCCAAATGGGACCTACAAACCAAATTTCGTTAATGGACCTTGAAACCTAAAAACGCAAACAATGAAATCATGAGAGGGGGTTAAAATGTTGGTTTATTATTTTCAATAATGAACCTTTGGAATGAAGGAATGAAGCATGAAGAAAAATAATAATTATTATTTAACCCTCCCTCAAAATGTTATTAGGTTGGTCCATTACCCTCTACTTCCATTACTCGGCGGACCCTCAAGTCAACCTTTTAGGTGCACAACCTTTGGGGCAGTGGTCGGCTGCAGTGTCGCCCTGATGGTGAGGAACAGGTTTCGCCTTTTTCGTGCTAGAAAACAGTGCTTGCAAAAAACCTGCGTATCCATCTTCTTTCCTGAAAACCCATGTATATTATAGAACATGCTCATTTTATCTCTGCGCTACCGCTTAACCTTGTCATCGAAAAAGCTACCTATCCATAGATTGTGCACAAAAACAATAAATACATTTGAAAAAACTCGCAGGTTTCAACAGCTTGAGCGTTAATGTAGTTATGTGTGCGTACATATTTGTTTGTTTGTTATATAGCGCATTTATTTCAAAGTTCATTTACATCATCATTACAATCGTTCATTTTCATTCATGAGGTAGAAAAACATAAAATCACAAGTACCTAAGTAATCCAAATCTCTTCTCTTGTCTCTAATAACATAGTGCTTCTTTTATATGCATTTACTCCCCACTTTGTGTACTTAATTGTACTTCTGCTGAGGGAGGTATCGTTATCGTTGTTTCAAATTAATAAGCTTACCTATGCTTCCTTGTTTCTATTCTATTTTTGCCGTTAACAGTTGTTTACATGTTCATACAACGTACTGCATTATAGTATCCTTTTTATAACTATTTGTTTTTCAATGACCTCCAGATATCTTACATCGTAGGGACTACATAAATTTCATTTCGCCATTACATCATTATTTATCCCTAAAATTATTCTAATTTTCGTCATGCTATATTCATCCCTGTGGGAAAATTCTCTATATTCTTCTGATTACATGTTCTTTGATTTTATTTTTAAGGCTTTTCAAAATTATGATTATTATTTTCAAAAGCATACTTCTAGGTATTCACAGTTTTCGAGCTACGGCGTGAAATTTGAACCCCTTACACATTAGACCCCAAATGGGACCTACAAACCAAATTTCGTTAATGGACCTTGAAACCTAAAAACGCAAACAATGAAATCATGAGAGGGGGTTAAAATGTTGGTTTATTATTTTCAATAATGAACCTTTGGAATGAAGGAATGAAGCATGAAGAAAAATAATAATTATTATTTAACCCTCCCTCAAAATGTTATGGCTGGAGTTTCAAGGTACGGAGAATACGAAAATGGAGTTCGCGGCACTTAGTTACCGTGATAAATGAAATTTGGTTTTAAGTCCGATTTGGGGTCTAGTTGGTCCGCGAAGCTCGACGTTATTGTCAGTAATCTCTAATGGGCTTGAAATTTTCAAAACGTAGAAGCTCGAAAACTTTCAGTAGAAAGTTTTCGAGCTTCTGCGTTTTGAAAACCTACAATAGAAGGTTTTTATGACATTTTCAAGTTTATTCCGAACTTTAGGATTTGTGAGACTACGTGGTGCATTGTACGACCGGCCATTCGTTCTCAGTTTTACTGTATAGCTTCGTAGTATTGAAGTTTGAACAGAAAAGCTTCGTCAACATGAAAATGAATCATGAATGAATGAATAGGTACGGTGAACATAACTGCAGCCCACATATCAGTGATAGGGAACATCTAATTATAATCACACATAGCTTAAGAAAATCCAGAAAAAAGAATATAATTATATACCTACAGAACAATATAATTATATACCTATATAACGTAACAATACAAAATGTATTGTTACGTTATACTTTTTTTTTTTTTGTCTAGCTACGATTAGGGTTTGGAGATACGATCAATGCTGCGCTTCAACATAGACATAACTCGCATGCCAAAGAAAAACGGAGTTATTGAAAAAATAGTCGATTTCCACTAGTCTATTAGTGTAAATAGACTATTTCTTCAATAACTCCGTTTTTCTTTGAAATGGGTTTCCACGATTTCTTCGCGAGTGATTTAGTTCATAACTCGCATGGTTCAACCATTAAGTAAGGTACAAGTTTACACAGCCTTTCCGAACTGATATTATTGGAACCTAGAAAGGTCAGTTTGTAACGTCCATGGAGTTCTGCCGCGTGATTCTCTGGTCACAAGAAGAAAATCGGTGCCGGAATGGCAAGGAAAATGTCGTTTCCGCCTCATCTCGAGGCCTACTATACTAGCCAATACATCAAGGTAATTGACAAACCCCCGCTGATTTGGAGGGGGATTGACTGGAGGGGAGATTGATTGGCCCTCCTTTCCATTCTATTGTTATGGTTTTCCGTGGTTTGCTTTGGATATCACCTCGACGGTTGATCCCTCATCTAATTTTAGAACGAAATTTTAGGTCGGTTTTTGGGTTTAAGTGTCAGAAGAGGGTTTTTTTTGTTGTTCTGATTTCCTGGGTGGAGTGACCTTTATTCTGCCAGCTAGCTTGACTGACAGTCGGTGTGCAATAACGACAAGATGCATTTTTTTAAGTATCACAGAATTAAATGAAAAAGAAAATAACAATTTCGGTTTCAGACGAAAACAATGAGCCCGCCATCATTATCAATAAAATTAAAAAAGAGAAAATTAAAATACTGAAAATGCCTGGGTGAGCTTGGAAAAGAGGTCACCCTGAGGTGAAATTTCCTGTAGATTCAAATCTGTAATAAAAAAACCACAGTCATGCAGCATGGCTATAAGAGCGAATTTTCGAAGTTTTCGGCATCTTCCTCCTCCGCCTAAAATTTTCTGAAAATTAATTTTCGGCCAATGTTTTCCCAACTTGATACCATACAAAATTAAAACAGGAGTAGTTTTACGCAAAGTAAAATTTGGGGTGGAAGGAGGGGGAGGGGGAAATCAAAAATGTTTTGAATACCAGAAGAGTAGGTAAGTACCTATTGGGTACGTAACAAATTTTTTGTTCCATTTTTTGCCGAGTATCACCTCGGTTTGTAGATTTTCCAACGCTGAACACGATGGTGAAGTCAGAATTGCGATATCCCATTCCGTTATCAGATTAGAGCAGACGAACCAGGAAGAACATCTCAAGAAATAACCACGTTCCTTCATCTTCAAAGTGCTCCAGTTTGAGAATGGAATGAGATATCGCAATTCTGATTTCACCATCGTGTTCAGCGTACAAAAACCTTTAAAATGAGGTGTCACTTGTCAGACTTTTTCATTTTGGGAATTTATGGGTAATTTCCCCCCCTTAAAACTCCCCAAAACTCCCCCTTAGGGTGACCCGATTCTGCCCATCTTCGAACTTAGCCTGTCGATTGCCAAGACAGATTTTTCGTGCAAATTTGAACTTTTTATCTCAATTCTTTCGAGAGTTATCGTCTGGAATGACACATACATATATAAATATATATAAGTAGTAAGAGGGCACCTTGAGCACACTTTCACTTGAATCTCTGATGTTTTTATTTTCACTTGAATCTCTGATGTTTTTTATTTTCACTTGACTCTCTGATGTTTTTTATTTTCACTTGACTCTCTGATGTTTTTTATTTTCACTTGACTCTCTGATGTTTTTATTTCCACTTGAATCTCTGATGTTTTTATTTTCACTTGAATCTCTGATGTTTTTTATTTTCACTTGACTCTCTGATGCTTTTTATTTTCACTTGAATCTCTGATGTTTTTTATTTTCACTTGAATCTCTGATGTTTTTATTTCCACTTGAATCTCTGATGTTTTTATTTTCACTTGAATCTCTGATAAAACTTTTTCTAACACAAAACATCAGAACCAGTGACTTTATTTAGACAGTGACTTTTTTAAAAAAATATTTTTTCATCAGAAACTCTAGTGAAACTCTAAAAATTTTTCAATCGTAAATAAAAATACAAATTTAGGACTATTTAGGGGTCGATATTTTCGAAATTTAGCTCCCTCTGATGTTTTCACTAGAAAAAATGAGAGGGGTTAGTTAAAAGGATCTCTCCAATAAAATAAAAATGTCTCATCCATTTTTACAATTTTCACTTAAGCATATCGAATTCATTGAATGTTTCGCATATATCGATAGAAATAAAGATATGAAAGTGTACAGGTTTATAGAACAACTGTTATACGGAGAAATTCCCAACGATAAAATACTCAGTTTTAAATCGTTGCTTAAAACCGAGGGAGTTGAAAAATTCGTAAACACTGTTAAGAAAACAATACCCGTATCTCCCAATAAAGACTTGAAATATAAAAGGAAAAATATCAAAGAAAATATGTTGGAGAATTATGTCATTCGTAATAAACGAGATAAGAAATTTCTACAAGAGTTGAACGTAAAGATTTTTTTAAACATGATCCCTACTAAAAATATAATTGTGGACGATGGTAATATTGTCGATATAAAATTACCTTGATCTAATTGTTCGTTTTAATGAGGAATCCTCATTAAAACACATTGAAAATAAAATCTCCTTCATATTCCAAACATCCTGAGCTTTTAGCAACAGTATCGAAACTGAAACTCAAAATCCTTCTTAAGTTTGGCTTTACTCTCATTATAAAGCAATTTTCTAAGTTGATATTCAGAAGCATTTTTAGGAACCTTAATCTTTGTTTCTTTAAGCATTACCTTTACATCCTCCTTTGTACGGAGCGGTGGTTCACCATCGACACCCAATAAACGTTCTTTTAACAACCGTTTAGAAAATCTATACTCCCTCAATGCACGTTGAATCTCGTCTAGTGCGTCACAGTTTCTATCATAAAATCGAAATTCAGGTTTCTTTACAAACTCCCAGAAACCTCCATGTTCATCACATATATCTAATGCCTCATCGCTTAAAACCATATCTCTTTATTTATTATAGAAAATATTTTTTTTTTTTTTTTTTAGACCCGGTAAATTACCGGGTCTAAAAGTTTTCAACAGTACGAAAATAATTTAAAACCCAATATATTTAAAGGTGGGGGCGAATCGACGCCACCTTTTTAAATTAAAAAACTCTTAGGATTTCTAGAGCCTCATGCTATCTAGCTTGTTGCATGTGAACTAAAGGAAATGATAAATAATGCGAGATTAATATTCCGTACACTATCTCAAAGGAGGCCAGCTAGTTGACCTTGCATTCCCATTTCAGATAGTTCGCTTTCAATTCCTATATCCATATTCACAATCAGTTTCTACTCAACTGTTCAACATGGTACAACCTCCTGAATATTTAAAGTTAGCTTATTGTGATGATTATGATTTCTGTGAAGAAATTTTAAAAGTGGAACAATATCACCAGGAATGTTTGAGTTTCGTGCAGAAAGTGAAAAATTGTGTTAGTGCAAGTGAAGCCAGAGAACTAATCACGAAAAACAATGTGAGTCTACCAGGTAGTAGAAAATGTGATTTTCAAAAGCTTTTGAAAATCCCAAAAGTGTCTAATATATCAAGAACTCCAGATCAAATGCATCAGTACCTACAAAAATTTGTTGTATTTGACCATGAAATGGAAAAGGTGAAACTTCCTAATCAAAATAACATTATGGAAGTAGAGAATTACCTTATTAAATCTGGTGATTTGATAAAGAAGCAAACATCAAGACTTTTTTATACTACTGCTGTTTATGGATACTACTTGGAAGTGTATTTTCAACATATGAAGATCACAGGAGAGGATTGGAATCTCTGTTTAAAAGAAAAGCTACATGTGTCCTTGAGTTATAGTAAGAAGTTGAGAAGAGTTGGAGTGATTGTGAAAGACCATCAAAAACTTAAAATGTTGAGTATTTCATTTTTGGGCTCAACTACAGTGATAGTGAATGTTAACCTTGAGGGGGCTCACGCGTGAGCTCCTAGAAGGTCATTCCAGAGAACATTCTGAGCTGAAATATTCTGGACTCAACTACAGTAATATTAAGATCAGCCTGTAACCTTGAGAGGGCTCACGCGTGAGCCTCTTGAAGGATATCTGAGGAAATATTACCAGTTGGAGTTGAAGCAAAATAATGTGTCTGATATATTTTTATTGAGAATGTTCCCAATAAAAAAATTGTTATTTATATTGTTTATCCTTTTTTTCCTCCCATGGTGAGTTTTAGATTTCCTCTTTTATAATATTTTTAAGTGGTATATAGTTGAGAGTGACTTCTGAAACCAAAATTACGTAAGCAAAAGTGTTTTCTGGCACATTCTTTTCAAAATCTGCTCGTAAAATTATATTACTTTTTTGTCCAGATATGGACTGTGGTTGTCTAGTCATATTCACACTGAATATTGGATAGTTCTCTTTGAAGGACTGAGGCTCATGATATGGAAGGGATGAGTCTTGGTATACTATTCTTTTGAAATCTGTGTACATGGTGTAAGCTAAACTAAAATCCCCTGAACTCCAATCTAAATTCAAATGTTCTTCAGGATAACTTTTTCCTGCTACTTCAAAACTAATATTTTTAACATTCAAATGATCAAATTTGGAATTATTTTTCTTTTGATCATTTTTTCTGGCAGTTTGGAAGGCAACAAACCCCCAGATCGGATTCTGTACATTTCTATAAATATTGGTAATATTGAAATTCAAGGTTTTCCCAGTGACATTCTGTTCAATACATTGCAATTTTTTAAAGTGAAACAAATAAGGAGCGGTACTAAGTTCAGCAATTAATTTAGCTTTGGATTCACTTTCATATTCAATTATTGGGACTCGCAGGTAGAAAGTTTTAATTTCCACTTTTCCCGCCACACCTTCAGGAGAGGTACTGTAACGGAAGAGTACATTATCATCAGAATTTCTAATGAATGTAATTTCAAATCCTCCCTTATAAATTGGTGCAATATCGCTGAAGAATCCAAGACCTAAATCAGCCAAGTTACCATTCGCGTTGAAATTTCCACCACCATTCACTTTAGAATTGAAACCAGAATTCATTAATTTACCATTATAGTTTGATGGTCCTGAGAAAGAAGCTATGCCCATCACCGTACTAGCAATACCTGGTTCTTCAATTTCATCAATAACCGTATTGTGCTTTTTTACTTCAATTTTGGAAAAAAGGTGTGCAACAAAATTGTCAACCATCATTATTGTATCACTGATTCCATATGTTTTTGTTGCATCTTTAGGAATGTATTTTCCAGCAATGTAATATTGAATATTGCTGCTAAGAAACTCATCATCTAGTAGCAATTTGAAAACCGTTCGTTTATTCTCAGAGTTTAATTCTAAATTAGATTCAGGATTAAAGTTTCGATATTGAAGCCTTGTGATTTCAGAATCGTATTTTGAGTAGATTGATTTAATTTGATTCATTTTTATTATAGAATACATTCTTTTAACTAACCCCCCAAAAGAAAAAAGTCACTGGGTTCTGATGTTTTTTGGTAAAGTCGAATACAAGTCAATTTGATTTTTAACAGTAAATACATCGGACCCGTCTGCCAGACGGGTCCGATGAAAAGACGAATACAAGTCGAGAACATTTAAAAATTTCTTTTAAAACTCTTAAAAAAGTTTTTTTATAGAATCGAAATTCTATAAAAAATATCAAGATAGTGGAATAGAAAATATTAAAATCCAGTTCTGAAAACTTCCCCATGTTTCAAAAGTGATAGTTTGATAGGATCCACACTTTTAACTTCTTTCTTATTTTTATTATATTCATTTAGAATAGTACTTTTCATATTTATATAATTTTTTATTTCTTGTTCAATATCATTGAACTCTTCATCAGATATTTTACCGTCTTTAATTGCTTTTCTGAACTTTTCTTCAATCGAATCTAATTTAGCTTTTGCCAAAAGCTCAATTTCTTTGTGTTTATTAATTTTTTTATTGAAAAATCCGCTTGAAGTCCTTAATATTATCGATAAGGTTGTCAATCCTACAGAAATTGGAGCACTGAATGGAATTATTATTGGTAATGCTATAGAAGTATTAACCAGGCCGAGTTCTGAGAGGGCGAATAAAAATTCAGTACCGTAAAGAGTACTGGATATTTTTCCATATTTTTTTTTCAAACCATTTCTCATTTTCACTTCATCTTCTAAAAATTTGTATTGATTGATAATTCGATTGATTCTATAATTGTTCTCATTAAACTCGGGAAAAATTATTTTTGGATATAATCTAGGATGAGTTATTGGAGTAAATTCTTCAGGGGCTGAAGGTGTTTCATTATTATTTGTGTACATCATTTTATTATAGAAAAAAATTTTTTATAGAATCGAAATTCTATAAAAATATCAAGACTATAAAATTTAATAAAAGAAATTAAGATTTTCCTTCAATGTTCTCATGCTATTTACAAAATCGTGTCCTTCTGATAGCTTTTTCAAAATTAATAAACATAAATGTCCACAGATAGGCGGATCATATTGGTTTTGGATTTGCTCCTCATTATAAAATAAATTTTCTGAACCTAAATATTGAACAAGTTCTCTTGGTGGTGGTGCATTTCCATACGAGTCAAAATAATATTTTAAATTGTTATTTTTATGAAATGCAGTCCAGTGGCTTCCAGCCTCATCAGAATTTTCTAGATTTATAATTCCACATTCCGTGTGGTTCACTTTCTCTGGTAAATCATCCTTCATGAAAACTCCTTTGAAGTTTTTAATTTTCATTTCTTTCGATAATCTTTCAATATCAAAATTGGTAAGAGGCTGGAAGCTATTTAGTTTTTTGATTTGGTAGGTTTCTTTTTAGGTTTCTTTTTAGGTTTCTTTTTCTTCATTCCAGAGCCGATACTTAAACTTTTTGCATTTTGTGCTAATCTCTCCATTTCCAGGTTATGACGTTTGATTTCTGCTTCTTCAGCAGCTTTATGCTTAGAATCTATAACACTAGAAGCTACTGCAGCTCCACCACCCATTAACGCTCCAGCTGCCGTCATTGCTGCAAAAATTAAAGGCAAAAAACCCCCAGAATGATTTATTTTTAACTGATCATAATTCAGTTCCAATTCTAGGCCTTTTTTATTCTTTATACTTTTATCAATATTTTTTTTCTGTGTTTCATTCAACAGGATTTTATGATTTCCATTTCCACTAATATCTGCAAAAGCCAGTCGTACTTTTACTGGAACACGTTTTTTATAAGCAGATCTTATTTTTTTCATTTGTATTTCTGACAAATTTATTTGATGTGTAATCATTTTATTATAGGAAAAAAAGTTTTTTTATAAGATGATCTTATAAAAAAATAATCATAATACCTAATTAGTATACACCCATCCCAAAGAATCTTTTGGTTTTCATAGCAGTTTTTACTGTAGCAGCCCCCAATTTTTCATCGATATTTGTTGAACTTTTCATAATTTTATCAGCTTCTACTTCCAATTTTTTATCAGCAAGATGCCTATCACTAGTTTTCTCATGATCTCTGTAAAAAATGTCATGTTGTTTACAGGCTTTATCAAGACTATTTATACCTTCATCACCTCTATTTAATCTCTTATCCAATTTAGTAAATGGTCCACAATATTGATAACCACCTGGGAGATGCATTTCTGGAATAACAGGCCCAAGTTTATTAAGAATAGTATTGAAAATACCAGAACCATTTTTTATCATATTTTTGGGTAAATTATTAATAATTTTAATCAAGTATTCAGTTCCTTTGGGTTTATCAATATCTTTCTCCAGTTGATCTTTAATGAAATTTATAATTCCCAATTTTTCATTGTGAAAATTATTATTTCCTGCCTGCTCTTGCGCATACAAATAGTATAGTCTTTGTGTAAGTTGATTCAAATTATCTATATATTTAAATTCTACAGGATTTTCAGTATATTTAATCAACCCAGTGCCAATCTTTTTCTTTTTACTATACTCCCAGATAGGTTTTATGATTTCTTTCCATTTTTTACTAACACTTGATTTTGGTTGTTTAGATTCGGGATTATTATTTTGAAACATGCTATCTGTTTGAATGAGGATTTTTGTATAAGCTTTAAAGTCTTCATTAGTGTATTCATCTTTGGATGGAATATCAGAAGCTATGGGTTTTGTTAAGAGCTTCCATAAGCCTTCAGTACCGGAATATTTCATTTTTTCTATTTCAATATCATTTCCATTTACCCGTATCTGTTTATTTCCAATAAAGATATGATTTTTTAAAGGGTATATTCCAAATTGTCTATCAGGATGAAGAATATATAATTCTGCAATTGGTCCAATACCTAAAGGACCTACAGAAGAGTTTGGTAATTTAACACTTTTTTGTAAAATTGTTTCCATTTCATCATCCCTATCTACATTGTCACTTGAAAAGCTTTGATTTAATGTATCTTCAGTATCAATACCTTGGGCCTCGTCATCAACATCTTTAAAAGTAACTTTTTTAGGCGAACTGATAGCCAAGGGGTTAATTGTTTTTATTACAGGAATGAGTTCTAATTTTTTACCAAGATCTTCATCAGTCTGTTTCACTGCTTTTTCTACCTTATCTAATCGTGAAGTTATAGGTTCATAAGCCTTTTCTCTTGTTTCCTTATCAGATGCTTGGTTAACCCTTTCTTGTTTTGCTAATTTCTGTAAATTTTTCTTGAGTTTAATCGATTTATTAGCTTCAGCCACAGTCATGGGCTTACGTTTTGGTTTTGTGAAAATTATTTGTTCATCTTCAGAGGGTTGATCAATCTTTTTGATTTCTCTAAGTTTGACTTCTTTTTCCTTCATCACTTCATTTTGCGCTTCTTTGAATTTCTGTCTAAGCGCTTGTTCTAAAGTAATTTTTGTTGTCATGTTTTTATTATAGGAAAAATTTTTTTAAAAAATCGGTCAAACGTTAAAACGCTCAAACGCTTAAACGCTTAAACGCTCAAACGCTTAAACGCTTAAACGCTTAAACGCTTTAGGAACGCTATTTTTGCGTTTTTAAGCGTTTTCCAATGTGATTTTTGAAGCGTTTCCCAATGCGATTTTTGAAGCGTTTCCCAATGTGATTTTTTGAAGTTATCCGTGTAGCGTTTTTATAGGGAATCCCTATAAAAATTAGGGCCGGTAATTCGCCGTTCCTAATTAAGGCAAACTTAAAATCTATATTTTTTATCTAAAATATTTCACCAAATTTCTTTCGGTAACGTCCGTTACTGCGTTTCTTTGTTAGGTCAATCGTTAGAAAACCAAAGTCCTCATCCCAACAAGAATAGCATAATTCTTTGAATTGGCCATAAGTGAAATCACTTCCCACATATTCATCATAAATATCTCGCATGTATCTTGGTCCTTGTCTAAATACACATAAAAAATTAATATTGTTTCTAATGAGTTGTTTATCAACTTTTGACCATGATTGTGTCAAGTAAACGCACGAGATTTTCTTAGGACGTCCTCTAACGTAATAATCTTTAATAACTTGTTGCTGTTGAACATTAACACAATCATCAAAAACTACCAAACTGTTCGACTGACAATCATCTAGGGGTAAAAGTTCTTCACAATTACTGAAAAACTGTGCTATTTCCACACCATCTTTTACAGAAATTATTTCATAAGCGCTTCTCAAAAACTCATATGCATTCTGATCCATAGATTTTGAAAAAATATATAGATAATGAAAGGGGATTCCCCATGATTTTGTGATGAGATTATAGAGAAGTGTTGTTTTCCCACAACCAGAAGTTCCTACTATTAATGCTCTTAAAGGTAATGGTAAAATTCCTTTTCTAGCCTCTTTTTTATCAAACGGAATTGGTTCAATCTCGTATTTACTCATCTTTATTATACGAAAAAAAACTTTAAAGGTTAAAGAGGGGGGGTGATTCGCCCCCCCTCTTTAAGAGTTTTGAAAATATTCTTTAAATGTTCTCGACTTGTATTCGACTTTACCAAAAAACATCAGAACCAGTGACTTTTTCTTTTGGAGGGGTTAGTTAAAAGAATGTATTCTATAATAAAAATAATAAAAGCATGACTCTAATAAAGATTTCTGATAAACATCGAGATCTAAAAATAACTTTTGCTCAAAAAATTGTTCTAAATCCCAATAAAAATTATAAACTTGGAATAGTAAAGTTATTATTTACTTCACCTTCTCTTTCATTTCAAGTAAAAGATGTATTGATATCATTAAAATTGCTTATTACAGATGTATGGTATCATCACGAGTATGTGTTAGATGGCACATTTACTGTTGAGACGTTTAGAAGAGAATTATATTTAAAAATAAAAAGTTATATAACTGAACTCATGGAGGGTTTTGAAAAGAATAAAACATTATATAAATCACAAATTGACACATTAAAAAAAATAAAACCTGAAAGTTTGGTTTTTAAAGTAGACTACACTACAAATCGTAATAGATTTTTTCTTAAATCTCCTGTTTTAATTGAAATTTTACGTTTTGGAAATTTCTGTGAACTATTTGATTTTAAACAATGTAAAACACCTGGGGATTATTTTGAAGTTAATAAGGACTACTATTCTGAAGACAACCCAAAGTTAATCAAACCTATTTCGTTAATTGAATGGCATTGTAATATTATTGATTATAGTTTTGCTAATCATGATGAACATTCCCATCTTCATAGCGAACATGAATTACTACATGTATCTTTGATAGAGAAACAGATTCTCCCCAATACTATTTATATGGAAACAAATAAAAAGATTCTTTACAGACCTATACGAGAAGGAATGAGAGATATTAAAGAGATTAAACTATCATGTAGAAATGAAAATGGAGATGAGCTGCAATTTGAAAATGTTACAGTTTATTTGCATTTGATTGAAGAGTGAGTGAGGAGCTTCTTTTTTATGAGATATTTCTCATAAAAAACCTTTTTTCCTATAATAAAATGGATAATGATTTAACTGATCCTATTTATTGCCATAAATGTAAGAAGAAAACTAATAATGTTGATGCTGAAAGAGTGCAAACTATCAACGGGAGATGGAGAGTGGCTGCTAAATGCTCAAAATGTAAAACCAAAAAGAGTAAATTTATCACTTCACCTGAGAAAGAAAATTCTGAAGAACCTGTAGTAGAAGATCTGAATGATGATGAAAAATTATCTCTTGCTAAAGAATTACACAAGCCAATAAGAAATAAATTTCAAAAAAGGACAATATTTACTAAAGGTATTGATGATTTGTGGGCTGCTGATTTGATAATCATGAAAAATTATGAAAAAGAGAATGATGGATACGGCTATATGCTTAATGTTATCGATACATTTTCAAAATTTGCATGGGCCTTACCCTTGAAGAAAAAGGATGGAAAAAATGTTGTTAAAGCTTTTGAGAAAATAATAGAAAAAGCAAAATCTCAAAATCATAATGCCCCCAATTTGCTTCATACGGATAAAGGATTGGAGTTTGAAAATAAACTTTTCAAAGATTTTCTGAAAAATCACCAAATAAAAATGTATCATACACAGAATGAAGAAAAATCTGCCATTATTGAAAGATTTAATCGTACATTGAATGGTAAAATGAAAATTCTTTTTGAAGTTGAGAATGATAAAAAATGGGTTGATTTTCTACAGGATTTAATTAATGAATACAATTATAAAGATTTTCATAGATCTATTGGTATGAAACCATCAGAAGTCACAAAATTAAATCAAAATGACGTTACAGTACGATTATTTGGAAACAAAAAAAATTTACAGAAAGTTAAATTCAGTGTTGGTGATAGGGTTCGCATCAAAAGATTTAAAAAAACTTTTGTAAATAAATATGAAGCAAATTGGACCAGAGAAATTTTTGTGGTTTCTGATATTCTCTCTACTAATCCAATAACATACAAAATCAAAGATTTAAATGATGAAGATATTGAAGGATCTTTCTATGCTCAAGAACTACAAAAAACAGAATTCTAGAATTATGAATAAAATGATTTATATAAAAGATTTCTTTTATATAAATAAAATGAACACAACGAGCTCATGTTGCTAACTGGTTCATTATCCATCCTATGATAAGTAGTATCCATACAAGAATAGACAAAAAGAAAAAGTGGGTGGATAAAAAAAATGAGGGGTTAGTTAAAGGAATCTCTTTTCTAATAAAAATGAACGATACGAAAAAAAATTATATATCCTATAATAAAATGGATAATATTAAAAAACATTGTGAAAAGTGCGATGTTAACATCACCTATAAAAATTGGGCTAGACACCTAAAGTCTAAGAGCCATGAGAAAAACGACCCTGACCGAACTCTTAAACCTCGACAAAGAACCATTGAGAAAGGATTCAGAGTTAAAGATTTGAGAAATGAAGCGAAAGATTACAATTTAAAAGGTATTTATACAATGAAGAAAAATAATCTTATTACAGCTTTAAATGATATTAAAAATGTATACTTTAAGAAAAGTGATCTAGAAAAACTAACTGTTAAAGAACTACGCGAAATAGCTAAAGAAAAACATATTAAAATTAAAAAACCGAATAAAAAAATCAATATCATCGAACATCTAATGCACCCACAAGGGAATGCATTTAAAGTAAAAACAGCAAAAATGTTCAATTTCGACGATGACTTGATTAATGAAAACAAAGAAAAACGAAAATCTCCTTTTACTATTATAGAAACTAAATCTCGATTCATTAAAAAATTTAAAACTACAGAAATCGATTATACTATAAAATTATCTAATATCATACAAGTCGAAAAAGCTGTATTTGCTATGTTAAATTTGGCTAAAGAAAAATCTAATTTCCAAACCGGGGATAAAATTATGATCGTTGCCCAAAACCCCCATTTTCACCATGATATATCGAAAGATTTAAGTAGTAAATCAAATGTTTTATCTCGTATACAAGCTAAAGAATTTATCCAACACGTAAGCAACATTATTAGTTCCAACGAATACGTTGACATAACAAATACTACGTTTCACATTAAAATCATTAATTTACCGAGAGGAGCAAAAGGCACCAAAATATTGAACTTAGCCAAAAGTAAACATACGAAACAATGTATTACTCAAATAAAAAATTCCGATAATCTGTGTTGTCCAAGAGCCATAATTACCGCGTTAACTTATCATACTAATAAAATTTTTGGTAGAAAACTTACAAAAAACGATATAAAAGTTTTAAGAATGGGCCGAAAAATTCAAACAAAATTAGCCAAAGAACTTTGCGAAAAAATGGGTTCATACAACGAGGAAGGTTTCACATTGCAAGATATCAAAGTTGTTGAAGAATTATTAGACATTCAAGTTAAAGTTATCTGCGCCGAAAATTTCAATACCGTTATTTACGAAGGAGAAAAGAAAGATACTATAATTTATCTTTATAAAGACGGAAATCATTTTGACGTGATTAATAGTGTAGTAGCCTTTTACGCTTCATCTTATTACTGTAAAAAATGTGATACTCCTTATAATAACAATAACAAACACGAATGCAAAATGACTAGAAATAAAAATGTCTGTACACTCTGTAAACAAATACAACACGATGAAAAAGATAAAAATAAAATATTCTGTAACGATTGTAACCGTTATTGTTATAATGATAATTGCTTTAAAAATCATAAAGAAGTTTGTAAAATAACCTATAAATGTTTAAACTGCGGGAAAATTTGCAAAAGAACCGACGAACATAGATGTGGTTCTGGAAAATGTCGAAACTGTCAAGAAATATTCGACGATATAGGTAATCATGAATGTTTTATGTTAGCAAGACGGTCAAACGGCGGGTATTGTACTGGGCCTTGCGTTTGTAATAAGCAATCCAGTAAGAAACTCGAAAGTTGTACTTACACCGAAAAATACATAACATTTGATTACGAAGCAATGCAGGAAACCGGTGTTCACGTGCCGAATGTAATTGTTCAAAATTATTTCGATGGAACCAAAATGAATTTCAAAACTAACGAAGAATTTTGCAAGTGGCTAATTTCTAAAGAACACAAAGGATACACTGCCATAGCACATTATGCAAAAGGATATGATTCTCAGTTCATTTTGAAATACTGCGTCGAAAATACTCTGAAACCTTACACTATTTATAATGGAACTAAACTAATGTTATTAGAAATTAAAGGAATAATAAGAATAATCGATAGCTCTAACTTCGTTGCATCTCCGTTATCTGCTTTTCCAAAAACGTTCGGATTAACAGAACTCAAAAAAGGATATTTTCCCCATTATTTCAATACTCGAGATAATCAAAATTACGTTGGGCCAATTCCTGATACTAAATTTTATGGGCCTGATTCAATGAAACCCGAAGTAAGAAAAGCATTTTTGAAATGGCACGCTGAAAAAGTAAAGGAAAATTATATATTCGACTTTCAGAAAGAAATATTAGAATATTGTGAATCAGATGTCGATATTTTGCGAAGGGGCTGTATTGAATTTAGGAAGCAATTTTTAGACATAGCTAATATCGATCCTTTCCAATATTTAACTATAGCGAGTGTTTGCATGGCCATTTTTCGGTCAATGCATCTCAAAGAAAATACTATCGCTGTGAATAAAGAAATTAGAAAAGAAACATTTAGTAAAGGTTCAATAGCTTGGCTTAGTAATTTTAAAAATGTACAACATGCTTTAAACGGTGGAGAAGTTACAATTTGTGGAGCAAAGGTTGATGGCTACGATAAAATAACAAATACCGTGTACCAGTATCATGGTTGTTTTTGGCATGGATGTCAAAAATGTTTCCACGAAGATACTATTAATAATGTAAACAATGAAACTATGGGCGATTTGTTAGAAAAAACTAATCAAAGGAGTAATCAAATAAAAAATGCCGGTTTTAAATTGATAGAAAAGTGGGAATGTATTTGGTTAAAATCGGAAGCTTATAAATCATCATTAAATAAAAATATAAGGGTTATTGAACCATTAAATCCTAGAGATGCGTTCTATGGCGGTAGAACCAATGCTAGTAAATTGAAAGTCGTAAATAAAAAATTAAGATATATCGATGTTTGTAGTTTGTATCCAACAGTTCAATATTTCGATTATTATCCCTTAGGTCATCCAACAAAAATTCATAAACCTGAGAAATATGATGAAAATTGGTACGGTTTAATCAAATGTAAAATATTACCTCCTAAAAAATTATATCACCCAGTTCTCCCGATCAAAAGAGATAAACTTCTATTTATTTTATGCGAAAAATGTTTTGAAGATAAATGTAATACTTGTTCACACGATGAAAATGAAAGAGCTCTGGTTGATACTTGGACTACAGATGAAGTAAATAAAGCTATTGAAAAAGGTTATAAGATTCAAGAAATTTACGAAGTATGGCATTTCAAAGAAAAAAGTAATGAATTGTTCAAAGAATATGTAAAAAAATTTATGAAAATAAAACTAGAGACTAGCCCGTGGGAAAGTGACTTTGAAACTATTGAAGAATATATAAAAAGCATTAAAGAAAGTCTCGATATAGATTTAGAAAAAGAAAGAATTCAACCAAATCCTGGACGAAGAGCAGTAGCAAAGATTTGTTTGAATTCTTTGTGGGGGAAGTTTGGACAAAGATTGAACATGTCACAATCTGAATACATTATAGATGTAAAAAGATGGTACGATATACTTTTAGATGACAGACTAGAAATTGGCTCATGCCATTTTCTGAATGACAATATCGTACAAATATCTTATAAATTTTTGAATCAATACATCGAAGATAGTTTTTCAACAAATGTTTTCGTTGCGGCTTTTACTACATCAAATGCAAGATTGAGACTATATGATATGCTTGATAAATTGGGAGATAATGTCGCGTATTATGATACTGATAGTATTGTTTACATTGATGATGGAAAAACTCTTGTAAAAACAGGTTGTATGTTAGGTGAGTGGACTGATGAATTGGGAAAAAATAATCACATCGTAGAATGGCTTAGTACTGGTCCAAAGAGTTACTCTTATATAACCAATCAAGGGAAAGAAACTATTAAAATTAAAGGATTTACTTTAAATTACCAAAACGGCAAATCATTAAATAGAGAAACTATGAACAAAGTTTTAACGAAAGAAATAAACAACGTTAAGCTTAAATTTAACATGATTACGCGAAATGTAAAAGATAAAACATTAGTAAACAAAGAAGTGGAAAAAGAGTTTAGATTTCTGTATGATAAACGAAATATAATTGAAAACAAAGAAACCGATATTATTGATACTTTACCTTGGGGATATTAAACGTAAACATTTAAGAAGCTCTTTATATAAATATCAGTTTTTATCCCGAGGAATTACAACTCACGAAATTTTAAATTTTTTATAATAAATATGTTCTGTTTGAACCTTTCATTGTGTATCGATAAGATATTCGTAATTATAATATTTTTAATAGCTCTAGTTTTCATCTACATTATAAATGAAACTGGAATCAATCACAGAATTATCGGAGCTTCAGAGCAGAGTTTAAAAGTATTCAAGATAAAAAATGTGTAAAAATAAGTTTTAAGTCAGTTTTTATAGGGATTCCCTATAAAAAACACAATGGATAATTATTGTAAGTCTAAGTTTTGGAAAAGGAAATAACAATAAACAATAATAAACACTGGAATAGTCGAGACCGTACAAAAATTCTGTTTAAAGAGCTCCGCGGTCGGGTTTCCGACCGCGGCTCTAAAATCTCATACGAAATAAAAGCTGGGAACCGATATTATTGATACTTTACCTTGGGGATATTAAACGTAAACATTTAAGAAGCTCTTTATATAAAAATCAGTAGTAAGTGGGTACATTGAGCACACATTCTTGTTTTTTCACTAGAAAAAAAAATGAACGCCTTAAATTAAAATATTTTAACAACTTAGTATAATATTATTGTTTTAGTGGAAAAATTCCAATAAAACATTTTTTTTATTAAAATTAATAATTAAACAAACTTGATGTTATGCATGTCATTCTACGAATTTTAAAGCATGCATATCTTTTCCGTTATATTTTTTCATACCATTATAAACGATTTTAACTTGGTCCTTAACCATTTTAGTTAAATCGTTTTTAGTTAACATATCATTGTATCGAGATGGTAAATAAACATTAAAATCGTTCTCCAAGTTGAGGAGAATAGCTCCACCGTTTTTTGTTTTCTTAAATTCTCCACCGAGAATCTGGTAAGACTTTCCCTCAACCAAATCCGAGAGTTTGTTGTATGTTTGTTCAAAATTAAGTTTTTGTAATAATGCGCTTTTACTCATTTTTATTATAAAAGTTATTCTTTTAACTAACCACCCCAAAAGAAAAAGTCACTGTCTAAATAAAGTCACTGGTTCTGATGTTTTGTGTTAGAAAAAGTTTTATCAGAGATTCAAGTGAAAATAAAAACATCAGAGATTCAAGTGGAAATAAAAACATCAGAGATTCAAGTGAAAATAAAAAACATCAGAGATTCAAGTGAAAATAAAAAGCATCAGAGAGTCAAGTGAAAATAAAAAACATCAGAGATTCAAGTGAAAATAAAAACATCAGAGATTCAAGTGGAAATAAAAACATCAGAGAGTCAAGTGAAAATAAAAAACATCAGAGAGTCAAGTGAAAATAAAAAACATCAGAGAGTCAAGTGAAAGTGTGCTCAAGGTGCCCTCTTACTACTTATATATAAATATATAAATATATAAATATATAAATATATAAATATATATATAAATATATATATAAATATATATATATATACATATAATTTTTGGTGTCTTTCGGCAGGGAATTCAGGATGGTCTGAAACGGATTTTGGTATAAAAATCTTTCGGAAATTCGAGTTTTAAAAATTTTGGACCGAGAACAATAGCTTCCTTTTCTTCGAAAATTCGCTAATATTGGGTTTCCCATTTGAAATAACGAAGTTGCTGAGGATTCCGCCCACTACGTACGTACCTTAGCAAAAACTAGCACGATTTTCTGGAACCTTTTGAACAACCTCCGGACCCGTATTTATGGATTTTTGGAATTAAAGGGGGGTGATGATTCTCTGGTGGGCCAACCTCTATAAGCACGTTGACTCAAGAACTCAGGAATTAGGAATTAGGAAGGAATTAATCAATCGCTATACATACATTCATATGAGTTAATTCGGTTGACATCCTGGATTTATACAGCGAAACTTGGGTAAGCCGGATCGCTGGGGACCATGAAAAAATTCCACTCACCCAGATTTCCCACTAACCCTAGTTCCCACTTGAACAGCTTTTCGGGTTCTTGTCCCATTAAACAAGTTAGTTCCTTAAGACTTGAAACGGAACAGGAAACAATGAAGAACAACAACATTCCTTGAAGTATGGATGTACTTTATAATGAAATATGTATCTTTTAATTAAAGCAGTCGTAGTGGTCGTGATAGGTTTTATTATAAAAATTATATTGTTAGAAAGACGGACTCAGCTTGGGTGTAACTTGTTTATTAACACGGACGGACGAGCTTTTCTTACCGACGAACATTCTCGAACAACAACCCGACTCCCGCAATTTTGGTTCCTAGGTATTTTTCACCTAGCTTGGTGTCAAAATCTCAGCCGGAGCTTCCTCACACTATGTATACATTTGTAATATGTACATCGTTGATCGGAAGTTGAGGGATCCTGGTTTGCTTCTCAAGTTGATCATGGCACTTTAAATTCGCGCATTAGTTCTTCTAGAGACACACCTTCATCGGAACGTTTGAGAATTTTTAGTTTTTCAGCGCCAGACAAGCAAGTTATTTTTTTTCTCTTCGACGTGATCGGAGGAAACGACAACGCTGAACTGAGGCAAAAGCTGTGAGATTCGAGAAGATTAGTTGGCCACTGTTATTACGGTTCGATATTATTTGATCTTTGGCTCTGCATTCATCACACATCCTAGTTGGCCCAAGTTTGGAGAGGGAAGTGTCCCACCCATAGAAGCTGGGAGCCCCACTTACGGAAGTTCTAAGGTGCCGAGTCCCTTTCATGTAAGTTCAGCCCCCAGAAAACGAAGAAAACCGAATCCCACTTATCCATGTCCCAAAAGGCCCACTAAAGGAAGTTTTTGCCCCGAAAATTCTCTTTCGTCGGGTTGTGTCCCGCTTATCCAGATTTCCTGAGTTTCCAAGTCCCGCTTACCCAAGTTTCACTGTAGCCATCTTTCCTGGCGACGGGAGCTTCTTATCCAGAAACTCCTTGAAACTTTTGATGTACCAAACAAGAATCAACAATCTTAACAATCTTAAAATGTTAACAAGAAATGTTAACACATCACTCACTGATAATTTCAAGCTTGATGAAATGAGTTTGATGAGCCTGGCTGTAGGGTTCCTCTTCTGGTTTTTACTAGAGATCCAGAGATACGTCCGTCTGTATGTGATAGGCTGATTCCCTTGCATGGAAGCACTGTTGTTCGCCTAAATGGAAGTTCGTGAGCGATTTTTGTGTGTCGTAATTCTTTGGAGAGGTTGACCCTGGGACGAACGGTAGCGCCAGGCCACAAAAGAAAATTAACTGACGGGCCGAGATGGACGAGACGTGAAGAGATTGGTGATGTTGATCGGGGGGAGGCACACCTACTATAGTTCGTGGTTACCGAGTCCTTGCGCTCCTTGCTCCATTGCATCGCTCCGGCGAACAACCTCGAGATCCAATAACGAGAGTGATGATCGTCGGAAGAAAGTTATTGGTTGGAACGCCACTAACCGATTCAGCCCGGCCACCGTGAAACCTGAAGTTGATAGTAGGTACCTACCTAACGTCGTCATGGTCGTCGTGGTGGTACTTCGGACTCTGTGATGAAGATATTTTCAAAAGTCATTTAATTAGAGGTGTACTGCTATTGATAGGAGACATTACTGTGGCTCTTGCGTGGGAAATGTACAAGGGGCCGCCATGTTGCTCGGGTAGGCTGCTGTCTATATTCATTCCTAGTTGTGCGCATCTTGTGCCTGTAAAGAAATACATTATACAACGCAACGTTTGAGTCACTTTATTAAAAAAATACTTCAGCTAAGTTTGTAATGCACACTTCAATCAGGCACAGACCGACACACCTGAGTGAATATTGGAGTGGCATACGTTACGAAAGCTTAATTAGAAGATAATAAGAAGAATTAGAAGATGCTTTACGAAAGCTTAATAAGAAGAAGAATATAAAGAAGATAAGAAAGCTTAGTAAGAAGATAAATTGTAATAAGACCAATTAAACAAAAAATAATTAATCGTCCAGTTGGTAATTTAAAAAAATACGACAAAAATACGACGGATACCACTCCTTTGGTACGTTATATCCCGACAACCCTCTTAACCGATGCTGAAATGGACGACTGAAGAGGTTTACAAAATGTAGGAAACTACGCCTGAGCATGGATTGATCTTGGCGAATGAATGGAGTGAGTCTGAGAGAAGACCAATCCATCCGCCCTGTATAAATCTGGGCTGAAGTAATCCGCATCTATCAGAACCCCTTAAATCAGCATTTTTCAGTCCGTGGTATTCGCGACTTTATGAAGGTAGATATGTCAGAGTCGTATTCACTGTTCATTGTGGTAGAAAATTTAGGAGAGTGTTATCTACAAATCGAAAGTGTGATATAATAAGTGCAATGAGGAATGAGGTTTGTTTGCCTCTATCCAAAGATGCCTCGTCACTCAAAATCATGAAATGAGTTCCAGAGAAGAGGCAATTATCGATGAAAGAAGAAGGATAGGCACCGCCTGAAAGCATGATTGAGTGCGTTCAAACTGGCTATCCTAACAGCCTTACACTTCACTCAAAGGGAATTGGCCCACGGAATAGAACTTGTTAGTTAATTGAATCATGAAGTGTTGTTGTTTGTTGCATTATATATTATTATATCATCAATTTATATAGGACATAGGGAATGAGTTTCAAACGTATCTAGATACCTTCAACATTTTAAAATTAAGCGTATAGGTACATGCGTATAAGAAGCACCTGGTCAAGCATATTGCATACCTACCACGTATTACAGCAGTTTCCACTAATCAACATAAAATATTATGTCCATCAGTTAGACAATTTTGATTGAATTGAAGGCTTCCCTACCGTCCCTAGGCGTCCCTAGCTATTACCGAGGGGATGGACATGGTATTCTTGCAGCACCGCAATGGATTTATGCCCTCCAAAATCAAAGTTCAGCAACAATAATACAGGATTTCTATTGAATCCTGGTCTAGTTCTACATACGCATCCTCGGTTCTATTCAACCGATTCTTGCAGAAATATTCATAGATTATTTAGGTGGTTAATTAATAGGTGGTTCCTATATAGATTAACTAGTGGTTCCTATGTACATTATTAACGAGTGGTTCCCGATGAACTTCAAATACAAAAATCTTGTAACGCTGTAATCGCAAGTTTTATTCACTCAATTCTGATGAAGTTCTCAGGGATCGTGAAGGTTGGGTCCCCGCTTCGAGTTGTGTACCTTTTTCAAACTGAAACTTATTCTTCGTAGTTTTCCAAGCTTAATGCATACTTTACAATTCCTATCCCACAAATGGCGATAACCCGAAGAAGAATGATGATACCTAACGCATGGTTCATCTTTGAACTCATCCTTCCATTTGCCATTTTCATTTCGTAGCCAAGGTCCGATACCACCGGGACATATAATTTTGTAATATATTATAATTTGCACAATATACACCACTGTGCAATCTTTATAATAATGAACCCCTGTTCGTGACGTAAAGAACAGGACATTTATGTCAACATCAGTGGCCCTTCTAATCGACGTGCTGTTGAGAGGACCTCTACTGAGACACTGTCCAGGAAGTCCTATATGTAAAAGTCAAAATTTGCGATTCGATTCAGAATGTTCTTTAACTGAAAAGAATCGAAAAATGTTCCAAAAATGCATGCACCTACTACAGATGTTGAATCCATCGAAGGGCTATTCAGGATACCAACACGTGGAGGTGAGATGAATTTCTAACCATAACGTAGTTCACCTGGCCAGAGCGAGAGAAGGAAAACCGCTGTCAAGAACCCTCATCTCGCCAGGATCTACCTTGATGGATGGGGTTTCGAGCTTCAAGCTCGCCATTCAGATTACAAGGCGTCATACGAGATTGGAGGGGAGCGCCGACAAGTATTAATGTCTCATCTTTGTTTGCTCTGGAAGGGCACGGTAACATCTTGTTTTCTACAAGTAAACCGCAGAGAAATTATGATGTCATCTTTACTCACCCGCTGTTGGAAGGCTAGACTGAAGCGATGGATGTATGAGCTAATCTACCTCTTCGTGTAAGAAAAATAAATCGATATCAGTGAATCATTTTCGACTCCAAGCGGGCAAAGACCCTGGAATGCAAACAACCCAGGGTTTATCTAATCGGAATTGAGACAAGTTTGCTGTCTGTTTATACCAGTAGACGTACCTACACGAAACTGGGTTTGATGGCGTTGAGGTACAGGCCTAGTTACGTTTCTATATTATTTAGGGATTCTATAACATGTGAAAGATTAATCGGTGGGTGGTGGGGGGGGGGGGGGGGGGGTTGCCATTGATCGGTGTCATTTGCTAATAATGCTTAATGTCGGGGAGATGGAAATATTGATGAACACCTGAAAGGAAAAGTCAACGTTACAAACAAGCATAAGTATAATCCGGGCAAGACTGTTCAGGTCGGAGGAAGTACGACTTCAGTCCAAGTACCACTAGGCAAGTATCAAGCAAGTATCTACTAGGCACTGATAACACTGTTGTACGGAGGGGAAAACTTATTATACATGCTTGAGGGAGGTCGCCTCGCTTGGAATGCGAGGCAACTTTAAATGACCACAGTGAAGATGAATACCGACTACTTCAGTAAAACCATGAGGATGCCAGTGAAAAAATACCGTAGATCACCGCTTATATTGACTGGGAAGCAGTTAGGGTATCCGAAGTTCTGGCAGGATATTCGCAGAGCACAAAACGGTCATGAATTTGGGGGTCCTGATATCCTTGCTTGGCTGGAAAAGTTGAAAAAAGATGAATCTTCCACACTCGTGGAGATGGTGCAGAGAAGAGATGATCACCTCTTGAACAAATCCTCGTACGCTTGATACGCTTGAAGACAGGAACACTTCCAGCTACGCAGTATTGCAACAATTTCCCTGTTTTTCACCGACTTATAATGAGCTCTTTGCCATTACAGTGTCACCAGTAAAATGATTTGCAACACGTTAAAATGGATACAGGTAATTACACACCCTCATTGCGTGAGATGGTATGAGCTGAAATAACAGCTGTGCGACGATTTGCCGCAATGAATGAGATTTATTTATTTATTGTAGGTACTTATTCTTTTCATTATTCAACATTCGGAATGGGACCGACAAGGAATCTCCACATTTTAAACCTCTAAAAATTGTTTTTCATTGCACTTGAAACATATAATTGACTTCAAAGACTGGGAGAGAAGAATGATCATTCAGTTTTGTATACAGGTTGATTAATTTGTAAAAGGTTGTGACTGGCTTGGGTGGAAACCTGAATACAGGAACGAGGGAACGAGAGAAATAATTTGAGAACATGAAGCATAATAAATTATCGTCCATGTGTACGTCGCATGCATTTCGTCGTTACCGAACCAGTCTTGGGTATCTCAATTCTTTAAAATTTACAGGACAAATAAAAACGCTGCAAATTATTACACAACGGTTTATTATTGTCCTGTATAGATGCCGCTTCTGAGGTACTCACCCTCGTGCTTCCCCCAGGAAAGCCCCCCCCCCCCACCCCCTTACAATGGGACTGACTACAAACCGAATTTGATTAGGTAATTATTATTGCTAAGGAAAGTACCGCGTACGGCGCGGCGTATGGACAGCATTTGTTTAGTAAAGTATTCTATTTTCGTATTTTGCGTACCCACGTTGAAAAGCAAACCATCAAATTATGAAGGGGGGTAAAAAAAAAAAAAATGTCGCTCGATTCCAAAGGTTCATTTTCAGATAATAATAAACCAAAACTTCATTATACATCACAAGTCATTGTACCTCATTATACATTACATGTTTATAGCAACTTACCAATATGAAAGACTCGGGAATTTCGGAAGGGCTTTTTGTGATAGGTAGGTTACGTCACTAAGACGATTTACGTGTATTGTTTTGGGGTAATTTCAAAGCTAACGTTATAATTATATTTATTGAAACCAAAATCTCGGAAATATCTTAGATACGCCAAGTTGGGACGGCAGCGACGATTTGTATAGTACTTACCTACCTACATTTTCAATATGAAATTATCTCAGAAGTATGACCTACATCTGACGAATAAAACTAAGAGTAGGAGGCTTTGGAGAACCAAGTTTGCATCACTGCTACTTCAGGCCTTTTTGAATGTTTGCCCATCGTGCCAAGTGCTCCCCGGAAGGATGTACAACGGTCTGCAGGAAGTCGTTCCTCATCTTGAGTATTCTGCGGTCGTCCGCCGCCGCAGCTCCCACGACCCACGAATTTCAATACCGTTCTGTGAGTCACTTGCCTATTGCGACATGGATCTTCCCGAGTTACGCTTCCCCGTGTAATACCAAATGTCTTACTCAAGTATTCACTTAAAGGAATTCTCCGGTTGAGCAATGTTTGATCCCGGGACATACCAAGTGCTATGGGATGAACCAGACTCTCTCGTGAATTCGTCCATAGCAGAGAGCTCATGACAAAAAAAGGCACGTAACTCTAACAAATTTTTCATGCGCATAAAAATATAGTAGTCGGTTGGCTAATGACAGAATGATGAGTCTGCCTGATTTCCTACTTCACAAACATGAACATCAAAGCATGAAAACTTGTAAAAAATAAGATATTTTATCAACGTTTTATCAATATTTTTTGGTTTATTATTTTCAGTAATGAACCTTTAGAATCGAGCATGAAAAAACTTTTTTTTTTAACCCCCCCTCAAAATTTGATGGTTCTACATACGGTTTCAAGGTATGTAGAATCCGAAAATGCAATAAAAAAAGCTGCAAATCCCTGCTCAACGGTTTATTATTTTGTACAGAATACCCTTCTGTTACTGATCACAGCTCTCTGTATAGATAACCCGTCTGTATAATATAATATGTACTATTCTATACATATTATGTAGATCGTCGATCCTCCGTAGGTTAGTACCTAACCCCGTACTCGTTACTAGGTACCTACCTAAATCACGAGTTAAATGTTGCTAAAATAATTCTGTCGATGACAAGCAGTAACTAAAATGGCATAAAAATTCATTCATTTCATGGGCTTGTTGCCGAACCATGCATAACTGGATAAGGAAATGAAAATATTGGTGTTTTAGTTGCAGCAAACATTTCAAAAATTAGGGATGTAATTTCGAATGCCTGTTACAACGTTTTTAAGTAAGGTGCTTGTACGTTTTACGTTCTGAAGAAGTAATAACGTTGAATTCTTACGTTCTCTGTAGAAATAAGATGGCTAATGATGCTCACTTCTGAATTAAATGCATGACTTACTAGTATGAATCAGACAACTCGTTTTTGATCCACCCTCAACCTTGAAAAACAGTCAGTATAATCGAAGGAGATTGAACGCTAAACATTTTCTGTTTAAAATAAGACCCTTTTGTACTTTTAGATTGCCATCGGACGAGCCTGCACATAGCTTGGTCAGGGGTGGCCAGAGGAGAGGCCGGAGCAAGCCCCTGACCCATCCTATTTTGGCGTGAAGTTCAGGATCAATCTGATTCCGCCCCCTACAAAAACAAAAACTGATAACTATCTCCGATCCCATCCTCGTGCTCGAAGCCAAAGAACGTGTTTTTTCAAAGCGAACAAAAAAGAATTATCTACCTCAATTACAGAAATCGTCAAGATAAACCTATTGTTCTGGAATCCTTTTCTGCAGGCCATCAGCTCTGTGGAAGAAGGGCGCTCTGAGAGTCCAAGGATGGTGTGGCAACAGGACAGCAGATTATGATGTCAATTGGGGATTTTCTTTATAAGGAGTTGCTCACTCCGAATCTGCGATCACGTCCTTCTAGTGTGACAACTCAATTAACCATCATGTCGTTTTTACACAATGCTCACTCGCTATTGAATCACGGCTCCAGCTTTCCATTTCCGATATCCAAGATCTCTGCGAAGCTGCGAACAATGGCCTGTTCTTGGACCTGGTCTTGGCCGGTTGGTTTGGTTGGGTTGGTCTTGGTTGGTTTGGAGTCTCAATATTATAGAGGGTTTGCTAGGTAACTATTACATAAGAGTGGATGGAGCAAAAGTCTCAGTAATGAGATGAGGGTGAGAAAGACGATGTCCTTTTCAGTTTTTGGAGGATTTTCATTATTTTGGTTAAAATAATTTTGTAAATTCCTCTCCTTTGTTGGTTTCTGTTGTCAGTACCTATCTTTAATTTCAAAGGAAAACATGGGTTCATTATTCTACTGAACAACGTACAGAAATTTTGGCTGTTCATTTATTGTTTTATTCACGTGCAATAATTGAAATAGCTATTTTTAATGGTGCCCATCAATTTTGGCCCCCCGAAAACACGAATTAGGCTCAGTTTTTTTAAACACATTATCTTAGATCATTGATATACCATTTAATTGTCTTGATTCACCAATACTACTTCTAGTGTTATTATTCAAATCTATGGTGATTTCAGACAATTTTCCAGGTTTTTGACCCATAAACAATGAATTTCGGGAGCTTAACTTTCGTTACAACCTCAATTCTTCACTCTTCCGTCAAAATCAACTTCATATTCGGTCTTTTCACCCTAAAAAACATGGAAAACGACACCTTACAAGCTCATGTTCACTAAAAACCTCAAAAATCCCTCGAAAAACCCTGTGTTTCCACCCTTTTTTCTCCTATAACATCCCTGGGTGTATTCCGATCGGGCTGCCAAGCTTCTGAGCACAGCTAGGTCCGAAATGTGTTCCCAAATAGGGACCCAAACTGTGTGCGGTTGAACGACGATTTTAAACCAAAATTTAACGTAAATTTAAGGCTGAAACTTCGTTAGAAACTCAACTTTCCACTCTTTGGTCAAAATCCACTTCATATTCGGTATTCTCGTCCCAAAAAACATGAAAAAGATACCTACGAAACATGAAAAAGCTCATGTTACTAAAACACAAACAATACCTATTTTTGTACCCATTCTAAAAAAGTCGTTCTTTCGCACACATGCTCCATTTGGGCCCTAGTTGTGTCCTGAAACTTTGCAGCCTGATAGGAATATACCCAGGGGTGTTATGAGTGAAAATGTCTACAAAAATAGGTACTTTTTGTGCTTTCGTAACATGTTAGTAACATGAGCTTTTGAGGTATCGTTTTCCATGTTTTTGGGGACGAGAAGACCGAATGTGAAGTCGATTTTGACCAAAGAGTGGAAAATTGAGGTTCTACCAAATGTTCAGCTCCCAAAATTGATTTGTTATGAGTCAAAAACCTGGGAAATCGTCTGAAATCACCATTAATTTGTATAATGGTACTAGAAAAAGTGTTAACACGTGGAGCAAGACGAATAATTGGCACTATCAATGATCAGAGATACTTTGAAGAAAAAAAAGGAGCGTACCTAATTCGTGTTTTAGGGGCCAAAATTGTTGGAAAACATCAGAAATAGCTATTTCAATTATTTCACATGAAACAAACAATAAATGAACAGCCAACATTTCCGTAGGTATGTCCAATAGAATAATAAACCCATGTGACAAGGACTTTGCAGCGTTTTTGGAATCTACGCACCTTGAAAAGAAAACATTTTGAGTGGATGTTATAAAAATTTTCTGCTGAGCGAATACATAGGTGTATTATTCACAGAATAATAAACCAAAATGCAATGTCCGCCCGCCGTCCGCCGTACGCCGCGCCGTCCGCCGTATCCGCCGTATCACGTATACCGCCTTCATTTTCGGTCTTAAAAATTCGTTCTTTCGCACACGTGCTCCATTTGGGCCCTAGTTGTGTCCCGAAACTTTGCATCCAGATCGGAATATACCCAGGGGCGTTATGAGTGAAAATGGGTAAGTATACAAATAGGTAATTTTGGTTTATTATTCTGTGAATAATACACCTATGTAATCGCTCAGCAAACAATTTTTATAGCAACCCCTCAAACTTTTAACCTGACCCTTCAGGTTTTTGCGATGGGACCCCCCGCCGAAAAACGACAGGAAAAAGTGAGACCAAATAGTGAGACCAAATAGTGAGATAAAAGTAGCGCGAAATTTTCTTATGATTTTCACGTACAACCGAGTAGTTGCTAGGGAAATGAAACTTCTTTCATTTTCATCGGACAAAAATCGATTTCCATTCGTTGGAAAGCTCTTGATTTATCACGCATTTATTTCGTATTTGTTCTTGGTATTTATTTCCTAGTTTCATAATATAACTATATAAATGGATGTTATAAATCGATAGTAAACAATGACGCTTGTTTGACCAAATAGTGAGATAAAAGTAGCGCGAAATTTTCTTATGATTTTCACGTACAACCGAGTAGTTGCTAGGGAAATGAACCTTCTTTCATTTTCATCGGACAAAAATCGATTTCCATTCGTTGGAAAGCTCTTGATTTATCACGCATTTATTTCGTATTTGTTCTTGGTATTTATTTCCTAGTTTCATAATATAACTATATAAATGGATGTTATAAATCGATAGTAAACAATGACGCTTGTTTGGTTGTCACTTGGTTGTTTCTATGTGTATAAGCGTGGCTAAAGCTTATATAATACAGCGAGGGGGACAAAAACCTGAAGGGTCAGGTACACCACATTTTAGCCGTCAGGCTTTAAGCGGAAGTCATCCGGGGGTGCAGGGGGCGAAGCCCCCGCCGAGGCGCGCAGCGCCGAGTTTTCTTTTCCGTTTCAAGGTGCGTAGATTCCAAAAATGCAATGTCCGTCCGCCGTCCGCCGTACGCCGTCCGCCGTACGCCGTCCGCCGTTCGCCGTATCACGTGTACCGGCTTCTTTTTAGGTCTAAAAAAGTCGTTCTTTCGCACACATGCTCCATAACCAGGAGGTGCGGTCCCCTCCAGGTATCTTACGAGGTCCAAATCCCACCTATGGACCTCAAAGATTTCCTCACCACTCTACGCAAAAAAAAAAACTGAACGAACGGCTGGACGTACAATGCTCCGGGTGGTCTTTAAAAACTCCCAAGTTCAAGAACTATTTAAAACCTAAAAAAATTCGAGAAAACGGCGTCCTGGAGACTTCAACCCCTATGTTTCACCCCTTAGGGATGACTGACATTAACGCCGAGCTTCGAGGACCAACTAGACCCCAAATGGGACCTATAAACCGAATTTTGTCAATTTTAGTTCATGGTAACTAAGAAAAGTGCTCAGTAAGGCGTACGGCGGACGGACAGAAATTTTTTTATTGCATTTTCGGATTCTACATAGTACCTTGAAACGGAAAACATCAAATTTCGAGGGGGTTAACATTTTTTTAAATTCTCGATTCCTAAGGTTCATTATTGAAAATAATAAAACAAAAATGTATGTCCTCCAAATGAAAGTTTCCACTACCATTTTGCGTTTCAGACATCAACGAAAATTTTTCGTTCTTGGCCTGTCTGTCTGTCTGCCTGTCCGTCTGTGTTTTTGTAGTGGTCAATTCCTTGTAACTTCATCACTACCCGAAATAATAGTCAAATGGGCTGAAATTTGGATGGTAGGTGCGGGTTGGGTCACAGATGGTCCCATACCAAAATCGTTGAAAAAGTACTGTAACTTTCGTCTGCACATGCGTAAACGTGAAATAATTGAAACGCCCGTAACTACGTTAGATATCGTTGAAATGAGCTCAAACTTGGAGGGTTGATCAGGAATAATACTTCGATAGTTTCATATGAATTTAATGGGAATCGTACCGTAACTTTCATCTGCGCATGCGCGAACATGAAATGTTGACAATTTTCTTGTAAAGCTTCTAACTATGCGAAAAATAGTCGTAGAGAGCTGAACCTACCCAACTAATTCTGTTAGTCCATGTGACCTGAGTCGATCATTCATTAACCCATGCATGGATACTCCACCTGTCTACTGAATGAACTTCCGACCCAGCTATCTATAGAACGTTCATGTGGTGAGTGAGGAAGCTATGCTGCCTACTCGAATTGGCAGACGTTTTTAATTCATCAAAGAAAAGTTTCAAACAGGTTGAGGACAATTTTTAAATTTTAGGGAAAACAATTTTTGGCTTCTTGGCTTTTTGGCTTTGTGGCCCTTTTCAAGATCTTATGAAGGCAACAAAATTATGATTGGACTGTGGCAGGCTGGCGATGGTGAACGTCAGGGAGAGAACGCACCTTCCCTTCTACAGTTGGCAAGGTTGGCCGATGACACACTGCAATACATCCTACGCCGATGATTTATTTAATCGAAATCTGGTTGTATCAAAATTAGCCTATAAAAGACTCCCCTTCATCAGATTACCCACCGGCCCACCGCACGTCACGCTGCTCTAGTTTGAATCTTGATAGCTGAAAGTTCAAAAGTAAATGTAGGCCTTGAGCAATTCCATCCCACTCACTTCTCGGGCTCGACCCCCTGGCAAGTGCAATAATGACATTGTCCGCTGTGAAAGTGAAGTTATAGGTTAAGCGGGGCAAGTTGGTTCATCGCAAGTGCAATCTTTTGGATTTGTCCTCCAGAAGGCAACCAAAAACTTGTTCCGACACGACTGCTTGACTACATGCAACGAAATTCGAATGCTTCCCAATCCAACATCAGAGCAGTACACTTGGTACCATTTTTTTTTTTTTTGTGCTTCCTCACTACCGAAGGCAGGGAAGCCTTGTGTGATGAACTTAAAATTGCATCACGGTGGTGTGAGGGAAATTGCCCAGGCGGTTATGAGCGAATCACCACCGACATCTGGGATCTTTTTGGAGAGGTAGAATTTTGGAGGTGAGTGGTAGAATTTGCCTAGGCGGTTATGAGCGAATCACCACCGACATCTAGGATCTTTTGGAGGAGAGGTGTCCAGGCGGTTATGAGCGAATCACCACCGACATCTGGAATCTTTTGGAGGAGGAGGTTTTGCCTAGGCGGTTATGGGCTGACCACCACCGACATCTAGGATCTTTTAAGAGATGAGGAGAGAGAGCAAGGTAGAGGAGAGAAGAGAGAGCTGGTTAGAGGAAGTGTCGAATGAAGTTAAAGTCGCAGGATCCAGGGTTTTATAGGAAAAGGAGGCCTCTCCCTCCAACCCCCTGTTAGGGGTTGGTGGTGGGGCTCCAGGTTGTGTGCCCTGGGTTCTGTGGCTTGTCTCCCCACTCGTTTCGTTTATTGACGGAACTAACTTTTGCGTTTGAATATTGGTGAAAACTTAAGTTTACTAGAGGAGTGTTCCCGGGAGGGACTCACGACACCTTGGATTCGTGATTGAGTAAAAAAAGGTTATGCCTTCAAAAATGAAAATTTCCACTTCCATTTTCCTCGAACTTTCAGACATCGAGGAACATTTTTGGTTCCGTGTCTGTTTGTATGTCTGTGATAATTCCTTGTAACACCCATAACTACCCAAAATAATGGTCGAAATGGGCTGGAATTAGGAGAGTAGGTGCTGGTTGGGTCGCAAACGGTCCCATGCCAAAATCATCGAAAAAGTACTGTAACTTTCGGCTGCGCATGCGCAAACGTAAAATACTTGAAAAGCTCATAACTACCCTAAATATAGTTAAAATGAGTTCAAACTTAGACGGTCGATCAGGAATGATACTTTGATAGTTCCAAATGAATTTCATTGGAATCGTACTGTAACTTTCGTCTGCGCATGCGCGAACATGAAATGTTGACCATTTCCTTGTAACGTTTCTACAACGCGAAAAATAAAATAGTCGTAGAGAGCTGAAATTTTGAGGGCGCACGAGGGTTGGATCGCAGATGGTCCCGTATTAAAATGAATCTACCCAACTATTCTATACTGTCGTGAGTCCCTCCCGGAACTACTCCTAGCAGATTTAAGTTCTCACAAATATTTCATAAGCCAACTTTAGTTCTTACCAAATAAACCATACGAGTGGGGAACAAGCCGCAGGAGTCAGAGCACAACCTGGGCCCCCACCATCCCCTACCAAATAGGGGATGGAGGGAGACGACTTCCAGTAACAAAAATACTCGCCTCCTTCGCCTTTTTTCTCATTCTACGCTTCCTCTAGCCGCTGGCTACTCTCTCTCTCTCCTTACCATGTCTCTCTCCTACTCCCAAAAGATCCAGCCGATGGTGGAGGTTCGCCCTTAACCAGAACTGGCGAATTCCCTAAAACATCGGTGGAGGTCCGCCCTTAACTGCACACATATCCAAAAAGATCCAGCCGATGGTGGAGGTATCGCCCTTAACCAGAACTGGCAAATTCCCTAAAAGATCGGTGGAGGTCCGCCCTTAACCGCACAAACATCCAAAAAGATCCAGCCGATGGTGGAGGTATCGCCCTTAACCAGAACTGGTAAATTCCCTAAAAGATCGGTGGAGGTCCGCCCTTAACCGCACACATATCCAAAAAGATCCAGCCGATGGTGGAGGTATCGCCCTTAACCAGAACTGGAAAATTCCCTAAAAGATCGGTGGAGGTCCGCCCTTAACCGCACAAACATCCAAAAAGATCCAGCCCTTAACCAGAACTGGCAAATTCCCTAAAAGATTGGTGGAGGTCCGCCCTTAACCGCACACATATCCAAAAAGATCCAGCCGATGGTGGAGGTATCGCCCTTAACCAGAACTGGCAAATTCCCTAAAAGATCGGTGGAGGTCCGCCCTTAACTGCACACATATCCAAAAAGATCCAGCCGATGGTGGAGGTATCGCCCTTAACCAGAACTGGCAAATTCCCTAAAAGATCGGTGGAGGTCCGCCCTTAACTGCACACATATCCAAAAAGATCCAGCCGATGGTGGAGGTTCGCCCTTAACCAGAACTGGCAAATTCCCTAAAAGATCGGTGGAGGTCCGCCCTTAACCGCACACATATCCAAAAAGATCCAGCCGATGGTGGAGGTTTGCCCTTAACCAGAACTGGCAAATTCCCTAAAAGATCGGTGGAGGTCCGCCCTTAACCGCACACATATCCAAAAAGATCCAGCCGATGGTGGAGGTATCGCCCTTAACCAGAACTGGCAAATTCCCTAAAAGATCGGTGGAGGTCCGCCCTTAACCGCACACATATCCAAAAAGATCCAGCCGATGGTGGAGGTATCGCCCTTAACCAGAACTGGCAAATTCCCTAAAAGATCGGTGGAGGTCCGCCCTTAACTGCACACTTAACCTTCCTTTAGTCGCATGTTTCAGTGAGGTGCATCGTGACACTTTTTTTCTCCCGTGTCCCAAGGAGTGATGCGAGGGGGACCCGCTTCTAGGAAGCTTCCTAACTTCCGTTCCTGCTTCGGTAAGTGTGTGCTTGGTTGCTGGGCCCAAGCAGCCTTTGCCTGTGGCAGCACTGTTTCATCCAAGAGGTGCATGCGACCAATCGTGTAAGTAGATTTGTTTTTATACCTTTAGGTAATTTTTGCTTGGAACTGTGTTTTATTTCGATTTAGTCGCGTTTTCACTTTTACCTGTGTTATGATTTGATATAATTCTTTACCACTTCTCGAAAAACATGATTTTCACCTGTAAGGTGCATACGACAAGTGCCGTATTTTTTTCCTTCTCCGAGTTATATGCTGTTATCTAAGTTCAATATAATTATACAATACAATTATCTTCATTTCAGAACGATGGCGTCTAGGAAATACTCTTGCCAAGAATGTGAAGAATGCCTGTGCTTGGAACATATTATTTATGTGACGTGGAAATAATGTGTCTAAAAATCCGCCAGTGATTCTGATGAATCTTGACGTACCTAGTTATCTTTTATCATACATTTATGTTTAACTGTTTATGTGTTCTGGTAAATTAGTTCTACTGGCTCGTATTTTCAGTGAGTTTTTGAGAGGTTGATGGTGCAAACGTTCACCACTTACAGTTTTACCATGAGACTGATAATTCTAGTATTTTATACCTGTGACACTTCTTTATTATTCTCTGCAATTCTTCCCAGTGGTCGAGACGTACGATACCCAGTACAAAATAAATTAGACAAGCAGGAAAGAGAGAGACGTCATGGCATTATTGCAAATGTGTTTGGATCCTATTTTTGTTATTATACATAGCCAATTGTTTAAAGACTGTACAATGAATAATAAATCAATTTTTAATGCTCCTTATTCGGAAAAATGAAACCCCCAGCAAAACTCTTGAAATAAGATGGAAATATTGGGTATGCACCCAGGGGCGTTGCGACCACAAGGCCACTTGGGCCACTGCTCCGGCACCCAGAAACACAAAAAACTCCAAAAAATGCCAACCATTTGTTCAGTTGGCATTCGAATCTCTCTCCGTATACTGTACCTAGCATTTTTCACGAAGTTCAACAGCGACTCGGCAGAGTTCTCTGGCTATGGATATTCGAGCATTTTATCGGAATATAGCTGCAATAATCGATGTCTTGCAATCGAAATCGAAACCTACGCTTCTGAAACTGACAGGTCCTGGGACCTGGTGTCGCCATGGTAACCGAGAAAAGTGGCCCGTCCGCGCAAGCTCAGTCGAGTAAACATTTGGTTAGCCACGCCCCTTTGGGCCCGGGGCCCACATTTCCATCCAAAAATCGTTTGTGTTCACAAACGATTGGATTGTTTCAATTCATCTTGTCATCTCGATACGAGATGCCTGTCCTTCGATCCGTCCTCCCCTAAAAATTCTTATCACTTTCGCCATTCTGTTCCTATGTTGAGTATTCAATTTTCTGTTTACCTACGTTTCGAATTTTGTATGTTCCCATTCGAGTTCCCCGGACAGATTTGGATTTGCGATAATTAAGTGCGTTGTGTCCTGTCTGTGGTCTTGTGGATTGATCGTCGTCAACGTACATAGATAAGTAGGTACCTAGCTTCTAGTCTGATTATCCATCCAAGTAGGTACTGGCCGGCGGGTCATTACTTCGTTGTATTTTAGTCTAGTTCGTTGTTTTTAGTTGTTGTTTAGTTTATTTGCTTCTGTATTTTTGTACCACATGAATTCGGTGGCTAACTTACAGTCGAAATTTTAGTCGTTTTCCTACGAGGATAGATAGAGTGATGATTAAAAGTTTAGGAAGAAATATAGGTTTTTGCTGAGTATTAGTCAGCATGAAGCTATAGAACTTTTAGCTTCTGGTAATCCCGGGTACTGGTCAGAACTATTGTGAACACAGTGCTTACATTCTGACTTGCTAAGAGCTGCGGTTGATTAAAATCCACCCATTTCTCATAAGAAGACTCCACTGTTGGACAACATTTACAGGTATTGTGTAGAAAAATCTGTTGTGTTCCGGTTTGGTGGCCCACCATTTTCAGAGCCCACGCACCGATACTGATACACCTGTGAGGTGCATGCGACTATTGGTGTCAGAAAAACACATGCGACTGACGGAAGGATATCCAAAAAGATCCAGCCGATGGTGGAGGTATCGCCCTTAACCAGAACTGGTAAATTCCCTAAAAGATCGGTGGAGGTCCGCCCTTAACTGCACACATATCCAAAAAGATCCAGCCGATGGTGGAGGTATCGCCCTTAACCAGAACTGGCAAATTCCCTAAAAGATCGGTGGAGGTCCGCCCTTAACCGCACACATATCCAAAAAGATCCAGCCGATGGTGGAGGTATCGCCCTTAACCAGAACTGGCAAATTCCCCCCTCGTCTCTCGTGGTGAATTTTACGCCAATTTAAATTCATCACATATACGTTCATGTAATTCAAGTGAGGAAGCTATAATGCCTACTCGAATTGGCAGACGTTATTTTTTTCATTAAAGAAAACCGGGATTTATAGTGCACTATTATCCATTCGAATTTGCTCCCATGTTTCTAGCTCTATTGAACGTCAGGAACGTAACATGATGACGAAATTTCACTAGTTTATATATATCCTTGGTGCATTGCATACTTGCAGGACTTTCACCTGTGGTTAACTCGCCAAAACTACAACAAGTTTGCCATAATTTCAACAGTTGGTGACTCGAGATAGAAAACACCATTCCATAAAGGATGAAACGCATTATTTACTAATAAACAATAGATGAATTAAAATGGCTTGAAACTCCTGAAATTACGCTGAATTCCATGACAGTGACCGATATTGATGTTTCTAGAAGAAAGCTTGGAATTATAATAAATAAACCTCAAAAACGGATCAGTGACCAGTTTCAGTCTCATCTAACATATTTCAAATACCACTCAGGTCCTCCTCTCTTGCTAATTCCAACGAAGTCAGGGGCTCAGCCCATTAACCCATAGAAACAGTAAGATATAGATGTCAAAGAAATATTAGAATAATGTGTAAAAACTTGGTAGCGAGAAACCATCCTACTATTCGTATATTATATAATTTTTGTTGTTGTGATTTTAGCAAGTTTTACCGATTTTGACCCTTATAAAGTCAAATTTGACCCATAGTTCTTTGAGAAAAATAATTTTATCATTGAAATGTCTTTCTGTCGTGAATAACTACCTATCCCAAACAACGTCTGGTGAATTAATATTGACTTTAGACCTTCACACCAATTTTTACACCCACAAATCCAAATTTGACCCATATTCTGTACCTACGACAAACCACTGAAATGGTATTTTTCTATCTTTACTCACCCTTCCATACCCCTTTCAATGATTTTATATTAAGCTTTCGCGATTTTAGCAGTTTTTATCGATTTTGACCCCTAAAAACTCAAATTTGATACCCTTAGAATTTTTGAAAATTGTCCATCTTCGAAATTATCCTTTTGCTTCTTAATACAAAAATTTTGGCGAAATTTGGAATTTTCATCATGTACCCATGGTGAGATATTGTCTGTGTGAAACTTCATAATAGGTACAGATGCACGGAGTACAGGCAATAGGTACAGATAAAAAGGTACAGAGGCGATTTGGCGATTTTCAAGTAGGTAGGTACCTTTTCTTCAGTTGCTGTCAGTGCTATCTTGTTTTTTACAGCATTTTACTCTTCAATCTGTACCCATCTCTGTCAGAAGGAATAAAAGAAAATATAAATAAATGCATCCGAAAAGTGTGTCGTTTATGTAACCAATACCTAGTGTTTGCTGAAACAGTGCAATAAAACCCCTCGAAAGTGTATTACAAATTTTTATAATTACAAATTGTAAATACCCCCTCGAATTCCAAGAAATTGGATTCCAGCATTCATTTAAAAGTCAGAATTTGTTCTGACTATCGGATGAGAGCCCTCGTTTAAATGTCGACATTCTCGAAGCGTTGGGAAAAAAGCAAAAAATAAACCTTCAGCCTCGCCGTCTATTTTACACGGTGATTGGAATAACTAACTAAGAGATATGGGGAGATGGCCGGGATGATGATCTGGGGATCTGCAACGCTGGAATGCGGGTTACTACGTCGTAAAAACAAGAGCGATAGACTGCAGCAGCTAACAGGGCTTGGGAGCTGCTCCTGTTGAGGTGAAAACAGCCATGGACATGTCATTTCTTGTCGTGATAAAACGTTGGCTCTTATATAACGATTGTGTTCGGTTGCAGCAGAATTCATCGCCGAAAGTCAAATAGCAGGTGTTAGTAACACTGTCAACCAACCTTTTCACCGGTGCACAGTGGGTCCATAACCATAAGTGACAGCTGCTAGCTGGTACATTTTTTTAGTGGGCTTATTCATAATGCGAAATTGAGCTGATTCTGAATATTATACATACCCATAAAGGATTCAGAATGTAATTTTTTCTTTCCAACCAAAAAATAGTATTAAATGCAATTTAAAAACTACTACATTTTCACCATATTTAACCCATTTTGGTTTATTGTTCCGTGAATAATATTTGTTCATTATTCTGTGAATATGCATTCGCTGTATGTATTGGAATACCTATGTATTTGCTTACCAAAAAAATTGTATAACAAATTTGTTCTTTTACCCCTGAAAATTTTTTTTCTTTTACGTTTCAAGGTGCGTAGACTCCAAAATGCAATGTCCGTCCGTCGTCCGCCCTCCTCATTATTATCAATATCTACTTTGTTTTCGGTCTAAAAAATTCGTTTTTTTCGCACACAGGCTCCATTTGGGCCCCTAGTTGTGTCCCGAAACTTTGCAGCCCGGTCGGAATCTACCCAAGGTGTAATGGAGTGAACAATGGGTGTAAAAATAGGGTTTTTTTTTCGTCGTTCTTCTGCACACAGTTTGGGTCCCCATTTGGGAACAAATTTGATTCGCAGTTGTGCTCCGAAGCTCGGCAGGCCGATCGGAATACGCCCAGGGGTGTTAGGGGGGAAATATGGGTGTAAAAATAGGGCGTTTCGCTGTTCATAGAGGTTTTAGAGAACACAAGC